>JAPTYQ010000006.1:7926271-7950082 GCA_029814465.1 Ostorhinchus cyanosoma
ATATATCTTCTGATGCATCACTTAATTTTAATACTAATCCTTTTAAGTCTTTAACACATGTAGCTTTTGTTTGTGTTGCATGTTTGGAAATCTCCTCATGTTGCTCTGTTCATTTACCCCATGCAGCCATCTGTCCTGACTTGTTTGTCTAACCACATGTCTCTCTATATCTGTGTCTTTTTTGTCATGAAAGTCAAAATGACAAACTAAATTAGAGTTACATAGAACAATCAAGATCAAATTAGTATAAGGGTTACAACATAGTTGTTTTTTTCTTTTTTTGGCCCAGGCCTTAAGGCCATATTTTTTCTTTCTGTCTATCAGGAAATCAACAGAAGGAGCTGATAGGACTAATGATCAATACAAATGGCTTAATGATTACTTGGCCACAGGCCGGGATTTCTGGCTTGCAGACTCCTTGGACGGTAGTCTGTTTGGAACTGAGACGACACAACAAAGCCTCAGAGCGCCCATCCTCTTTGTCATACAAACACAACTGTTGTGTGATGGACAATGATGCTGTGGGGAATTTACCCAATATTTTATCTACTGAGACCAAAAATCTTTGTTCCAAAGCCAAGGAAAAGCAAATGCTGCATCAGTGTTCTTACTCAGGCATTAAAATGCTTTAACATACTTATATGGGTGAAGTGGATGAAAATGTTTTGTGTAGTCTGTTACATGAGTGTGGGAGATGCGCATATCTCCAAAGATACAGTAGGAACTACAATACTCCAAATCAGTAACAGAAAAAGTGCGTCATGGATCTATTTATTCAGTAAAGGACTAAAAAGTCCTATTGTATCTCAGTATACACACCCTTCCACAGCAGTAATTACATGTTCTTCCTCCCACTCATCTAGCTCGTACAAATGAGGAGATTAATTGTGCACTGATGCACCCGTGGGCAAAATTCTGCAGACCACTGACAACAAGAGAGGAAATAAAGAGCATGTAAAAGCTGCTTCTTCTGTCTCACCCACCCACCACCAGGGCAGTCTCTCTCTCTCTCTCTTTCTCTCTCTCTCTTTCTCTTGTTGTCAGTCTGTTTGCTTTCTCTTTTTTTGCAGGCTTTGAGTAGAAGAAATCTAATTTGCCTAGAGACAAAGGGCCCTTTGGTTTTTCATCAAGCTGTGAAGGAAACAACCAGCTTCAAGTTGGGGAGACTGGATCACTAAAATGTAAGATGTAGTGAAATCATACTATCTGAATATTTCCAATTCGATTTCTTGGGGAACAATGTAGGAATGACTCAATTTTTTCCAAACTTTCAGTCAGAACACAGGTTCCGATGATGCAATTAGCAGCTTTCTTATGAACTTTAACTGCATCCACTCATTTAACTCATTTAACTATAATGTAATTTTAAGCTCTCTACACTCAGGAGAGAGACTGCCAAAGGTTTGGTCAGAATCTGATCAGCTGTGAGAAATGTGTCCTTGAGAAGATAAGCTGCACCAAAAAAGATCAAACTGTAGGGTAGGGAGCAGTTCTGCACAAACTAAATATCTATGTATGTTCACTGAAGTGATTGTAGGTTGAACCTGTAAATGTGGTGAAAATATGCAAACAAACAGACCATGATGAGAGGAACAAAGAAAACACCATGCTGTTTACCACCCATTCTGCAGTGGCTGTGCTTATTTATAGAGGTTTTTGTAAAGCAGACATATCCAAAGTTAAAACAAAACAAAATAAAACAAAAACATCTCTTAGGTTTTTTTTTTTTTTTTTACTGTCATGCAGGTATAATACAGAAATTACCCAAAGTTTCTGTGTTTTTCGTGTGATTGTATAGAGAAGTGTCCAGCAGTAGCATAGACAGAATTCACAGTGTGAGTACATTCTAAATGCCTGCCTAAATGCCACATCAGTGTTATCATGTGAAGCCACAGGTTCACTCACAGACATCTGAGTGACACAACACTATCATTAATCAGTAATCGATAAAGGCACAACACAATCAGTAGTGATATGATGTCTGAACATAGACTGACAGTAGATGCAGAGATCACACACTAAAAAAACTAGAGCAATACTCAATACTCAACCTGTAGCTTGCTGTTGTTGATCAGAGCAGTGGACATAAGAGCTTGTTTTGAAGAATTATTTCATTTCAGTCCAGTGAGTCTCAGTTTCGTGAGTTTTCTTCCAAAACAGATCAGGGATATATGGTTCAGTTTGTTTGACAACACTAATATTAGAGTTCCTCAACAGTTTTGTTATGCTTAAAGTGTTGTCGGTCCACAGGAAGATGATTGTTTTCAGGAACGTCACCAAGTCATGCTTCATGATCCTCTACAAGTCATGGAAAGATCTGATGAATTCTTGCACTCTTCACATCTGTATGTGTGTTGCTTAATTTGGACTTTTTTTTTTTATTTCAAGGCTGTTAGATAGCAGAAAGTCTGCCTCTGCTCCTCTGTGCATCTATGTTCTGTAAACTGCTCTCTGAGTGATGGAGGAGGGGCTGTGCAAACCTGGCATATACTGGAACTGTGGCATTGGAACATGCACTGTCACTCAAAAAGTCTTATCTGTCATCCTGTTTGTCAAATTTCATTACATTGTTATGTAAAACAAGCCTGGCAAAAAAAAAAAACATGCCTCGCACTACAACGTGTAATACCATATAAAAAGTAATCATATGGATGCATTAATATATGTATGTCATCCTGGCCAGAGTGCAGGAACCACTGTGGCTGGTTCCTCTTGATATGGAGGAGCAGTGATTCTACTCAGAGCCCCTCCTGTATGGCCCAACTCTTCGTCCTATCTTTGAGAGACAGCCCAGCCACCCTGTTGTGGAAACTCATTCCCACAACTTGTAAACTGTGACAACATTCTTCTGGTCACTACCCATAGTTTGCAGCCATAGTTGAGAGTAGGAACATATTGGTAGCTCTCTGGGTCAGCTTCCTTCTTTCATCTGTGAACAAGACCCCTAAGATAGTTTAACTCAGAGGGGGGACATTCAACCCTTTTCTGCCTGAGTGCCATGGCCTCAGATTTATCGCTGCTAATTTTCATCTCAGCTGCTTCACACTTTGCTGCAAAGCTGAAGGTCACAGTTTGATGAAGCCAGCAGGACCTCATCCTCTGCAAAAAGCAGGGATGCGACCTTGGTTCCACCAAAATGGACACCCTTCACTCACTGGCTGCGCCAAGAAATTCTGTCCATAAATTATGATGAACAGAGTCAGAGACAAAGGGCAGCCCTGGCAAAGTCCTGTACTGGGGTACGACTCTGACATTGTACTAGCAATGTGAACCAAGCACTAGCTATGTTTATATGGGGAGTGAATATCCTGGAGCAGTGGGTCATGGACCTCATACTCCCTCCCAGGATACCCAGAGGGACAAGGTCAAATGCCTTCACCAAATCCACACACTATGATGAGCAAACTCCTCTAGGAACTTGTAGAGAGTACACACACACACACACACACACACACACACACACACACACACACACACACACACACACACACACACACACACACATACAACCACACACTAGTGTGTCAGGCTCTAGAAGCAGTAGCGTTGATAAAGTGGGGGGTTGACCTAAGTTTACCCTCATTTTGTTTTATATTGACATTGGCATGAACCATAGACTTTTACATATGAGTGAACATGGCGGTTTATTGTGAGTCACTGTGCCAGAGGGGGACGTCAGTCTGGGTCTGACCAGGGACCAGTGGAGAGGAGCCAGGCCACAGTAAGAACCAGACCAACCTTGTTAGTGTGTGATCACAGCTGGACCCAATTCTGCCGTCATGTCCCAGTGGTTCCGTTGATCTGGATCCAGCCCCCCCCCCTTTTGTGGCTGGATGGAGTCATCCACGGGCCACCTGTAAGCCCATTGTAATTTTAAATACAACTAATAACTCAAAAAGTATTGTTCGTATCAATAAGCTGTTTTTGACTGTCTGATCCTTGACCCAACATACATAAGTACTCCAAAAGGCAAAGGCTAGCTCTGTCCAGTCTTTCAGTTAGAAAGCAGATACACATACACACATGCATGTATGCACACAGAGGCCACTCAGCTTGTATAATATAGATGTCATTTGTTTTCAAATACCACTGTAAACCCAATCCAGCTAGGCAGTTTTCTAAAACCTATTAAAAACAGCACTCACAAGTAGCCTAGTTTTACCAAAATAGTTGAATGGAAACTCAGCTCTCATTTAATGGTTCACAGGAAGATTTGTAAATTATCGAGGGAAAAATAAATTAAGTCTAATTCATGTTCAGTGGGGCACATTAATCTGGAATACTGCCAATTGCTGATTGTCCAAGATGTATGATTAAAACATATACTACATATTTAATAGTTTTAATTAACTGGCCATTAATAATAGATGCAAAAAATGAAATTGTGAGTCTCAACTGATGACCTCTGTTTAATTGGCTGTTTGTGTCAGGTTTCAGATTCTTGTGACTTTTAATTCCAAATGCATCTTTAAAAATCAAACTGGGAGTTGTTTAGCCACTCCTCGCCATCTACACTTGATTGTTTTTATGAGACTTTTTGTTTCAGTTTCAGGTTGTGGTGAAATCCAAATGGATTTGTACCAACAATCACAGCTCATCGCACTCCCATGATGCTATGATTCAGCTCACACGGCGCTCTTCAGATTACAGTGTTGTGTGGACATGTAGGTGTGTGTGTGTGTGTGTGTGTGTGTGTGTGTGTGTGTGTGTGTGTTGCTGTGTAGCAGGAGGCTTTTACCCTCTAGTCCACCTGGCTGTGTTTCGAAGACCCTAACTTTAATTCGAAGCCCATTTTCAGTCCATTATGCCGGGCCACTGGGGAGGCCACAGCAAATTAGAACTATCTCTACTCCACTGACTTCATCATTAAAATTAAAATGGCACTCGCTGCACCCCACCTGTCTCACACATACACACACACACTGACCAGAACCCTAATACAAAAACAGTCTCAAACGTGTAGGTACGCCTGCTGATCAGGAGCAAACCCTGACATGTATTAAACATATTAATTTGCACTGACAGCACTTCCAAAGACACACTTATGCAAAAGGAAAAACACATATGATTGTTGAGAGAATTGGAAGTGCCCAGTATCACTTACTCAGTGGGGCAGTGTATTAATAGCCACTGTGTTTGGTCCTGTTTCCAGCACTCTGTTGATACATCCGTGTGTGAGTGTGTCCAGATGGGTGTGTGTCAGCCCATTTAAGCATCAGCGGGTTGTCTTTGATACCATGGCTAATGTAAGAAGTAAGAATGGCCGGTCATTTAGTTGATATAGCTTCACAGTCAGGCCCGGCCCACACTGTGGCCCAAACAAGATCGATAAGAGGAGAATAGAGGAGACCCACAGAGCGAGAAAAGAGGAGAGGAAGGGAATAGATGCACTAATATTGCAGCCTCAAGTCCTTGCCTCTGGTAATCACAGCCGTAAAACTCAATAATTACACCGGTTTCTTTGTAAACAGGACTGACTGTGGGCCAGAAAAAAGCACTGGTGTGTGTGATGACTGGCTGGTGCTGGTGAGTGCGTGTTTGGTATACATTTTCATCTTTTTGTCCTCTTCAAAATATGGGAGTGAATTCATTTAAAAGAACAATCTGTGCACTTATTCAAATGAGATTGAATGATTTCAATTTAAATGAGCTTGAATAAGTGCAGTGAACCTCATCCGTGCGTATGAGGATTTGTGTACATTCTCATCCGCATCTGAGTGTGTGTAAATATATGAGCAATGTTGTGCTGTGCAAGTGTGTCTGTGCACAGTGTGCAACATGTTGCGTCCAGTGAAAGCAGCGGGTTTCTGCTAATGCTCCAGGAAAACAGCTAGGCTGGTGGGGAGTGGCGTCTGTGTGAGACGGGGAAGCGAGTGTTTTCCTCACGGTTCACAGAGGAGTCAAAAAGAGAGGGAGCGTGGAAATGAGATGAATTGAAGCGGGAGAGAAGGAAGGGAGGCAGGAGGAGAGAAAGGGAGAGAAGAGAGAGTGAAACATACAAAGTGTTCGGCAGTGCACGGTGCTGGAGTGGGAATTGACTCGATCCCTTCCAGCCATGAAGTTTGAGGAGTGTCTTTCTGCTCCTGCACACTTAAAGACAATGAGCGGATGCATGCATGACTGCAGACAGATTAGACGGAGAAACTGTGAGAAAAGCCAGTCTGCTGTGAGAGACACTTCATTCATCCTCTGACTGACATGCATTCTTTTTCCCTAGATCTGTACACAGTATCAAAATATTGGCGTCAGCATTGGCTTTTAAATCCTGAGTGGTAATTATCAGGGAATCTGAACATTAAGGTGATGAATGGTTTCTGAGTAACATAGCAGCATACAGGGATACACAACACAAGCTGCATCTCACATGCAAAACAGACACACTCCTATTCATTATGTGGATCAATATTACAACATAAATTTGCACTCTTAAACAGAAGTCTGGCATTTACACACACAGAACGAGCTCCTCCATACCTGCCCTTATTGACTCGTGGAAAACACAGCCACAGCCAAACAAACACACTGAACTACACTGAAGACATTTCGATCAGTCGGGAAGTTGTGGGGTTTTCTACTAACAGCTTTCCACCAAAGGGACATGTTCCAGGAAGTGAGACTTTTAGCAGAAGAATTTATCTCAAGACATCAGTGAATAAAACACTGACTGAAATGACTTCACCTTTTCACACTTTTAGACTACTTAAAGCTGTGTATGACATTTGAACCCGAGTCATAGCCTAAGTATCACAAATCTGTTAGTCTTTCCGTGATTACGCAGCTGAATCACTTCCCTCACGGTGAACAACTTCGAAGTGTATTGCACCACAAACAATCCGTTTGTTTAGAAAAAAGCTAAATCTAAACAAAACCATCACTCAGGTTTTTTCGGAATTCCACACAGCCACAGTAGCAAGAGGCAACGAGGCCGTCTCTGTGTTTGTTGCTACTGCGGCCATACTGCGGCTGCGTAGATTCCAAAAAATCTGAGTGATGGTTTCGTTTTGGTTTAGATATGTAACCAAATGGATTGTTTGTGGTGGAGTACACTTGGAAGGGGAGTGATTCAGGTACGTAATCACAGCTTGTGCCCAAAAAGCCTTTATATTGCATTCAAAATTGAAACCATAGTGCGTTACTGGCGGACATAACAAAACTTTATTACTCTTGTAAATTTCTTCAAAATGTTTTATTGTAGAAAATCAAGGTCAGTGAAGCTACCATACTTGGTTTGTTACCTGTAAGTGGTAAAAATAAATAAATAAATCCAAGAAGTAAATATAAAAAATATAAGAAAAACACATGTAAACGAAGTGAAATGAACATGTATTTTTAAATATTAGAACATCACTTTTAGAGCATCATTCCTTACATTAGTACCATTACTTCATGGTACCTAACAAAGCAGGTCCACTCACTGTTCATGCAGAGGTGGACCTTTCAGACCGTGTAGACCACATTGGACCTGAGATTGTTGATTCATTGTCCTCACTGTAACTGTTGCTGTCACTGTTTTGTAATGAATGCAGAAATGATCAAAAACAGTCACTTGCCTGATGAAGGGTCAAGGGTTAATTCCTGGGACTACAAGGATGAAAAGTGCAGTAAGTGAAAGTTTGGAGGCTAAAGAACGAGTGGCGTGCACAAAATTTTAAAGTGACATGGACTGAAATGTAGGAACACCAAAACAGGATTCATTTTCAGGTCATGTAACACTGGTACTTGTGTCACCTGAGGGCATCCTGTGGAATATATAGTTATTTTTTTTAAGTGTACACCAAAGTAAAGGGTTGATTTTAGACCATTACATGAAATAGTCAACGTTAAAACACTCTATATTTTGTTATTAAACCAAGTAGTGGCCTTTGAGTGAAAACTAAGTTGCTCTGGCTGCATAATTAAAAAGCATTAGTCAGACAGACTCAGTGTCAACCTCCGCCTGTAGGTCTGGTCTGATTAGACGCTGTTCGAGTCTGTGTATGTATGCGTGTGTTGTGCATTCACCTCTGGCTGTGCGTGTCTGGAAAACTTTTTACAATGCAGAGCAGAGCCGAGGAAGCAGGGGAAATGGATGCTGGGGAAGATGGAAACAGCGTGAAGGGAGAAAAATGATGAAACGGAGCAGAGGTACAGTAAGAAAGTGAAGCAGGGCAAGACAGAAAAGGAGAGAAACCAACATGAGGTGAAGGTTGTTGTGCTGTGATAGACCCACACAGCAGACAGATCAGAAACGGAGGTGTTGAAATCGAGGAGGATTTGACATCTAATAGGTCTGGAAAATGAGGCTTCTTCGGGTACAAGCCAGTGTCTGTTAAAAACAAGTCACTGTTTCAGTTTAAATCGTCTTAAATTTAACAGCGTAAAGGATTCAGAACTTGAAAAATATCACACAAAATTTGGGGTTTTGCCGTCATGTGGTTAGTTTGTAATTGTCAGAGCTATAGCATGGGCCATTTTGGTCTTGCTAGAATGGACAATTATCCAAACAGGTCTTTCCTTCCTCTGTTTATTTTTTTTCTTTTTAAAAATTCAATCCATAAATACCTCCGTCCACACAACACAAAAACAACAGCAAACTGGTTTACTCACTAGACAAGCTATTTTCTCTAGTGGACTTGAACACCACAGAAAATATTGGATATAGATGCAGAAGATTTACAGGATGTCATTTTCTTTTCCCAAACAGCCGTGGTCATTTCAGACAGCACATGAATATTTTCCCGAGAAAAGCATTAATGAGGTCACATTCTCCAAACTTTCGCAGCACCAACCAATCATTTGAGTGTAATGCACATCATGTAGCAACAAAAATGATGGACCCAGACCTATTTATTTCCAGGATACCAAGGAGTTTGTGTAACATCAGCATCATATGTGTCAAATACAGTTTATATAGTGTGTCTTTTAACCTGGACACTGGACATAGTTCTAAAGGAACAGAGGATGTTGGATGAAACAGACTGGACACACAAGCTGCAGACGAGCCTCCAGGTGATAGTGAATCCAACACTAGTTTTGTAAAACGACCTGATAAATAAGGTGAATTTGGTGTATTCTCTTTACAGAGAAAGTATGACAGCTTATCTGTGAAGTTAAAGAAAAAAAGATCACGAGGCTGAAACCTGTGTTTTTTTTGTTTTTTCATTTTACAGACTACATTCACACTTACAGTAGCTCAGCTGCTTATATCACCTCCGACTACTAACATATTGATAAATGTCAACTAAATGTCACTTCCTATCTCTGCACAATAATACGCTTCTTTAAAGAAAAGAGAAAAAAAAAATCAAAGGTGGTATTCTGGCACACAGTATTTTATATTTTAAGGAAATTGGTGATCATTGATACATGAATGAAAAGCAGGACAGCATGTTCCACAAAGTGAAAAACCACACACAGAGCACTGATTAACATGTTAGAAAAGCACAGTGAAAACCACTGCAAATGAAACCACTTATTTGTTGGCCACTCATTACGTTAATTCTCTTTTCTTCTCTCACCATGCTACAATTCATAACCTGTAGTTAGTATAACCCTGTCTCAGCCTGTCTTTTGTTCACTCTGTTCTATCCATCATCTCTCGTGAGCTCTCATTCCTTGTTAGTGATGAATAATATTCCCCCTCCTTCCTGATAGACCCCACACCCCTCTCGTCTTCTTCATCACTTTCCATTGACCACTCATTCACTCTTCACCTGCTTCCTCCCTTTAACACTTTATTTTTTCTGCATCTGCACTTTCACTTTTTCTCCTTTTGTTTTTCTCCTTTTCTTTTCTAGTTTTTACATCGCCTCTCTTTCCAGCCGAGTGGCAGCAGTACATTTTACCACAGACGAAAGCGTGGATAAGTCTCTTCCACTGCCCGTCTCGACTTCTCATCCTCAACCCTCCTTAAAGCTGTCGTTTCTGCTTCTGCCCCCTTATATCTGTCTTTCTCGATGCATCCCTCCATTTGTTTCTCTCCTCACCTCTATTCACCTGTTCTATCTCTATCTCTCTTCACATGCTGCCTTCCCCTTTTGTCCAACACTTTTATTGCTCTCAACAGCTCATAAAATACAAAAGGAGAAGGCAAAAGCTAAATAAAGCAACAGTAATGTATTCTGAAAGGGGTAACTTAATAAACCAGGGGTGTTTGGTGACTGTTAATAATGCTGTGGCGCTGGCCAGCCAGAGTCCCAGGTGTGATTAAGCAAACTGCCAATGGATGGAAAAAAAAACAGGGAACACTCAATTTCCTGTTTGTTTTCCAGCAAATGAACATTTCTCCAGTTTTTCCAAGGATTGCAGGGACTGGGTCTTATCTCAGAGTCGAAATGTGAAAGTGGGCCACCACCAATGAGAGAGGCAGATGGCCAAATGTTTACTGGAGGGCATGTTCTCAGTAGCATTTTATCAAAAATACAGTATGCCAACCCATCACAGTGGTTACGACTGTGAATAATGAGGTGATATTCTGGCAGGTATGTTTGAGTTAGCATTAAGGACATTCTTAGACTGCAAGACCCACAATCTACACATACTGGATACCACTAGTACATACTGAATATAGACTATATGAACAAAAACATAAGGATACGTCACATTTACAGCTTTATACAAGTTTCTGTTCCCATTGATTTGATCTAAAAATCCTCATTTCAGGGGTTGCCAATGATTATCAAGATAAATCTGAAATCAATATTTACTGTTAAAGGCTCATCTTTCTCTCTGAGTGAGAATTGAAGAAACTACATTAGTGCTCATGGTTAGAACATGGGAAATATATCAGAAATCTAGATGTAGAGACGTTTAAAACAGTTATAAATAAAAAAAATTGTAAGTGCGAACAGCTATGCAGAGTCCTTCCACCTCACAGCCTGAAGTTTCCAGATTCAATTACCCACCAGACATGTGTATTTCTGTGTTGAGTTTGCCTGTTCATTCCTCCAGTTTCTCCTGCTATTAAAAATATATATATAGGCCATAGCATTAATTCTCTTATCAGTGCCCTTGACCAGGACACTGAAGAAGATCATGGCATCTCACTGTTCCTACTGTGTGCTATGCACTACTGCTAATTGCTATTCATTATTACTAAATTACTAGATGCTGTATGTAAAAAAAAAAAAAAAAACATTCTGAGGCATTTTGTAGGCATTTTAAATGACAGTGAGAACAAAATAAACCCTAAACACAAAATAAATAAATGTTATGCAATGAAACACCTGACTTCAATGTGTCTCAGGAGTCGTGTCGTCATATCAGATCAGTGATGGGAAGGACAGCTGTTAGTCACACATTTAACCCCCCCGCCTCTCTGACAATACCTGTGATTAGATGAAATCAGATGCAAAAGCTAAGGAATTGATATCAAAGTCTTAGAACCTTGGAATTCCAATGTTCTGAAAGGAAATTATTGTAATTTTTACTTAGTGATGACCAAAAAAATAAATAAATGCAGGGTACCACATAGTCATGTGATCACCATATTACCACTTATCACCATAGACACAACCACCAGTTGGTTGTTATAAGGAGTTTTTAATTTCTGTGAAGTAATCTGGGTGAATTTGTTTGAATTAATTGAGAAAACTCATTTAAAGTGTACCTGTTCTGGTCATGTTTACAACATTAATTGTGCTTTGTGTATTGCTTATAAGCAGGAGAGGTGCATATTCAATAAAGAAAAAAAAAAAAGTCTGCATAAATGCACCACACTAGACCTTTTTATTAAGTGAATTACACCTATGGGCAGAGCCTATGGGTGCAGCCATTGTCGGCTGTAAATGATGTACCTGTCGTTGATTCTGGGTAATGGAGTACGAGTAAATAAGCAGCAGTGAGTGAGCAGATTAAGAATTGTTCTTTGTGCAGCCATAAGCTTTGCTCTCCGCCATTGTCCCAGAGACTCGACCTAGCACTGGCCGATTATGTGTCATCTGAGCCTGGTTTCTGCTGCGTGCTTAGATACTCACAACTGCTTGACAACGGGCAATAATGCAAGTTACCTGACTGAACTGTAAGTATTATACATGATCTTTGAGATAGCTAATGATGAAAATTCACTACAGGTACCCTTTTAATGTTTCAAACTGCAGGAAGTAGCCAATGCCATTTATTTTGCTGAGCATTGGTGTCATTCAGTATTGTGGCCCAAAAAAAAAAAACGGAAATGATGGAACATTGAATTTAAGTTGTTCAGTTCTCTGACAAAGTTTAAAAGATGTCGAAGTGAGATGTAGAAGTAGAAGTATAAGATCATTCAGGAATATTAAGTGAAGATGTTAGATGTGTTTTTGTTATTGATTCTTTTGTTATGCGAATGCTCGATGATGTACAAATTTAATTTAATGTAAGTGTAAGTATGTGTCAGGTGAGAAGGGTAGGCAAAAAAAATGAGCTTCTGCTTCAGGCCTATTCCTTTTTTTGTTTTTTGTGTTTATTGTGGTTGTTGTACTGTGTGTGGTGATGACTACACAAACCAAAAATAAACAATTCATTCATTCAAAATAGTCTATCGTGTGAAAATACAGTATATCAAATATATCACACCATGGCAGTTTTGTGTACTTACACTTGTATGCACACGTGCCTGCCTCCTGAGCTGTATATGCATATTTTATGTGAGTAAATAGTGAACTCCAACTGAAACACCATCAGAGCAGGTGGCAGTAATGTACTAATTGCACTAATTGAAGCCCATCATTAGACAAAAGAAGAAGAAAATGACTGTAATGCATTATGGGATGCTGTATATCTAACAGATAGCTTGAGTGTCATGCTGACATTTGCCTGGTACAAACATCAGATTCTGAAGTTTAACATCTACCATATTACAAAAAACTTCAAGCTACTACTTTTGGTCAGAATCACTATGCCACATCAAAACCTATTTGTTACACTAAAGTTTGGCATCGTTTTCAGTGTCATTTTATCATAACATATGTATATTATGTGTCACAATTCTGTTTTTACTTTGATAAATCGTATCAACAATATAAAACAAACACACATGGATTTTTTTTCTATCAAACTTATTCACAAACGTATCAAGATTTAAACACAGGTTCCTTATATGTATAAATTGAGAGTATATAGTAAGTTATTGACCCTAAACAAGTCAGTAATGCCTTTCTTTCCTCTAAATACTCACTTAAAGGCTGAATAACAACTACACTGATAACTCTCAGAATGTGATATAGACTGATTAATTGTTTGAGCAGTCAATCATTTTGTTTTTACATTCTATTCCAAGTGCCATCGTGGGTTTACAAGACACCAAAAGTACAATTGCAGCGGTCAGACTTTTTATTTCATAACAGTTTCACACAATTTTTATAGCTCAGTCTTAAGCAAAATAATAATCTGCTGTTTCTTCCCAGCTTTGCAAATAAAATCTGCTACAAAAATGTTCTCTTGCTGAAATGCCACTCAGCATAAATGGGGTAATTTTTATTTATTTATTTATTCACCAAAAGGTACAAAGTACAGGGCTGAAAAAACCAACAACAACGACAAAAAAACAACAAAAAAACATACTTCATGGCCTCCATAAGAAAAAAATACCTCTGTGATACACAATCATATATATTATTTCCACAGAAAAACATAGCAACACACAGTCACACGTATGAATTGGTTTCAGAGCTTCAGAAACTCTCCACTTACTATACATTCGAACGATTATTCTGACAGATGTCTCTTTGTATATTATATTTGAAGAGGCATCATCTTGCAGACTCATCTAACCACAGCCAAAAGTTTTAATATAACAAAAAACTTTCATAAACTACTACTACTACTGGCTGAAATTATTATGACAAACTGAAGCAATCTGTCTGTGAGTAAAGACTGGAACCACAATACACACTGCACAGTGACAACATACAGGGTGTCCCAAAAAAAACTGATATCATTTGAGATGTTTATATCAGAGGGACTACGTGGTCGGGAGAAATTATACTTAAAAGGATTTATTTTGGTCATAAAATGTTTTATTCTACGATTTTCAAACGAAAAATTTGAAAAAAAAGATTTTTTTCTAGAGTTACATTTCTTACAGTGCTTTACTTTGAAAAAAGGACTCTGCATTTGTCCTTCAGCCTTTTAACCCTTTAGGGGCTGGAGTCGCTGTAGTTTTTTTATATATATTCCATTTTGATATGAAGACTTCAACAAGCTGTCTGTTTCATTAGGTTATGATGCTTGTCGCAATATCGCAACTTTGGCACTTAAAGGGTTAACTCAATAGGACAAATTACACAATACTAAGAACGTAAATCTAAAGTTAGTATTTTTTGCAAATTCAGGTATAAAATAATTATACTTAAAAATATCATGTTCTAAGGGAATGTAGTTCACGAACACAAACATTTGAAACTTTGCCCCAGTTGTTATGATGTAGTGCTATGAGTGTTTTTCATTAGATGCTATTATTCATCATCATATTTTCTACTTATAACTAGAATATGGATCAGCCACTACTCTGAAAATACTGATATTGATACTTTACAGATGTTTCCAGAAACCAGTTTTTGTTAAAAAAAAAAAAAAAAAAAAGCCTACACATCAACTTCTCAATACACTCTGAAATCTAGACTTTTTAGAGAAACATGCATTGATGTAATTATAAGGTTGTCCATTCAGTCATTTCAGTAATAATTCAACTATAAATGCAGTGTTCAGTAAAACACACTGCATTATATGATGTGAAACATAATGAACCACTAGTACCTTGTTCTGATGTCTTAAAAAAGCTTTAAAATGAAGTGGTCCTCATGCTATGTGTGTCAAGCCTTGTTCATGAACCTTGTCCACTCCAAGTGTTTAAGGGGGTTGGACACAGCTGGATTGGCACCTCTTCACCGACGGGTAGAGGGCTGAGGTGGAGCAAAGCTGGCGTACCAGCAGGAGGAGGTGAAGTGGCTCTAATCTGCTCTCCTGGCATGAGGTGGCACAGGGCCGGCCCGCTGTGCTATGAGTTATGTTGGCAATAGGCGAAGTTGGCATCCAGCTGTGGCCGGCTCAGTGCATCAACCTCCTGCCGAGCTACAGAGAGGTAGGAAATAGAGACAGTACGAGGCAGTAGAGGCAGGTAGAACCAGATACAAACAGGATGTAGACAAACAAGTATCTGATCAAACACATAAATACTGCTTATATATCATCACTTGGCAAATAAAATCTCAAGATAAATAACCTTTACCGAAGTAAAGTTGACGGAGTCATGTAAGAAGCTGTGTGCAGTGTTTTTAAGGCAGAAGAGTCAGAAAATGTAGACTTTATGACAATTCACAACATACTTTTGAGTCTTGAGCTGAAGAAGTTTGGGGGCCTGCAATGTTGGTCTTTCTGGTGTGTTATTATCTTAATTTCAATTTTACATGCTTTTGAGAAACTAAGGAGCGGGTTGGAGAAAAAAAAGGGGATTTAAGGCAGAAAAAGCTCAAAGTTAAATGGTGAGGTCAACAGCAGCAGGAAAAAATGCAGCTAATGTACTTTATAGTTTGTCATAGACAGATTTTCAGCTTGACATGATGCTCACATCTAAAATGAGTCATAGTGAAGGTCACAGTTTTCAAAGCAGTGAGTACAGACTGTCTATGGATGCCAAAGAAATGTCTAAAGTCAAGTCTATGTGGGCCATAAACAGCTCTAAACCACTCAGGAAAACACTGAGTGACTGACTTCTAAAGCACAACACTTGATTTCTTTTCTTTTTTTTTTTGCAGTAAATGCACTGTTAATTGCTATTGTTTCTTTGATTGCACTCAGCATAGTTCTTCTAATCAAGCAAATCATTTCAGACAAATAAAAACACTCTTACAGAACGAAGCAGAACTAATATGTGAAGAGTAACCTTCACATATGTCAGTCTTTGTCCATTTTACACACCTACTGTTGTCAATGGGAAAATAATAAAACTTCTGACCAGATGAGTGCTTTTTTTTCTACTTGTTTTTTAATGACAACTGCCTCTCATGGTGTGAACTTCATTATATTCTAAATAAACTAGCATGCAAAAATCTATCATCTCTTTTGCATTGAAATTGCACTTTTACAAACATATTTTTAAGTGAGGTTCTCTTATATATGCTTCCCTGCACATTAGTCAGATTAAATACCAGAAATAACTGTTTATGTACTTTTATAAGGTATGTGGAGCACTTTGGAATAAAGGGATATATATCCAGCAACTCAAAAAAAGGAAAAAATCAAGCCTGTCTTGTCCCAGAATTCCTCGTGACCTAAATAGGCCAATATGGATACAAACTCCATTTCCTCCCATTGAGCACCCCACCGCCATGGCCTGTCACGCACGGTTAGCCCTCGATTGACTTAAGGCTGGATCCTGCTGGATGGAGCTAGGAGGGAGCTAACTACTGTTTCTCCCCCACCACCCATTTAGAGTCCACTCAACCCACAGCTAGTCTCAACTGGCTCCACAAAAAACAGAAGTTACAGAGCCATTCAAAGAGCAGAAAAGGAAGAATACCCACAAATACACAGAGTAATGAGCTGGACGATAAGCCTGCTGATCAATAGAGTAGAACTGGCTAAACATTAACAGTACCTGTTTTCCCTCAGCTTAAGTAAATACCTCTTACATAGAAATAAGACTGAAAAAATACATTTATAGAAATAAAATAAAATGAGTTAAAATTCTGTTTTAGATCCTATCACTTTGTCGCTGCACTTCCCCTTTTTTTTTTTACACAGCTCCCTACATCAAGTTTATCTTTAAAACACATACATTTGAACAATTTACAGAATAATATTGCCGTGTTGTCACTAATAGAAAAGATGGCAATACAGAATATCAGGTTTTCTTTGACAATAGTACATCAGCACGAGGTAGCTGTAGCCTCCCTAATACTGGCTCTTCAGACCTATTTCAGTAAAAGTGATACAGTAGGAGGGAACCGAAAAAAGTAAAGTTTTGAGCCTGACTCTAAACAGATAAAAGTTATAGTAAAGCACTGAGGGGAGCTGCAGAGTGGGGGGTTACTCATAACCTCAAATAAACTTTAAAGAGATGGTTTGTGGTCATTGTTACAATAGTAAACACATAGTGATAGATATGGTTAAAAATTCTGTTTAGTAATGGGATTGATCGCCTGATGTTATAAAGTTTGAGTTACAATAAATTTAATCAAATGAGGTATGTACACCTATTGAACAGGACTAATAACCAAGACATTCAGACTTAAAACAGGCAGGCCTGATTTAGGGATTTGTTTTAAGGAAATAAGGTCTTCTGGTGAGTAGAAATCAGGAGGATCAAAGAGGTCTGATGGTCAAAACAGGAAGCCCAATGGAAATATGGTGAAAAATACTACGGAAACAAGCCTGATCAAAGGGAAAATAGAGAAATGGGGGTGACACAAGAGAAGGGGCTGCTTTCAAGTAGTCAAAAATGACATCCTATATCTTTTTCCTTCACCTTAATTGACAATGTCATGAACTCGATTAAAGGTGGAGGGGAAAATTCATTAATTTGTCACAAAGAAAAACCAATGGTACTTTTGAGAGAATCCAGGTTCACTAGGTGGATGCTCCTGATGTGGCTCTGCTGGGCTGAATATACAATTTTATGAAGGACTTCAAAATGTACATGTTGGATACTACAGTCTGTAAACATGGAAGACCTCACGACAAGGACTGGAACAGAAATAAAAGCCACTTTTACACAGAGATCCCGGAAATAAGGCGAGATGGTAATCCCACCTTTTTGGTGCCATTGACCAATATACACAGCCAAGCCAAAGGAGTAACAGAGGTGAGACAGGCTGGACTTTTACGCAACAGAAGCAAAGGGGCAGTGACTGCATATAATGTGATGCATAACTTGTGTGTTGGAAATACCTCAAGCAGAGTCAGCCCATCTATCACCATTCCACAAATGTTTAACATGAATAGAGTCTTCTGCCCGAAGTGACAACAGCTTGTGGATCCCCAGTTCAACATCTTTCTGGTTGCATTTATATGTTTATATAGGCCATGCCCCAAAGTTCCCCCTTGACCTTACATTTCGTCCCTACCCCTACGTTGGGAGTGAAGTTTTGGAGGGGTAGTGTGTTCCATTTCTCGTTAGCATCGAGGGGGAGTGGACATTCTGCCCCTTGAAATGGAGTCAGCTTGGATGCAGACTCGCTGCCTTTTGCTTCAAACGGAGGGGAAGAATTTGCTACTTTGCCCCGCCCACAGTGCTTTACAAACGCTTCCACTTTTCCAGCGTAAACATATGGTAAACATGTCAACAGGAGCTGGAAAGGAATCACACAAATGTAATACCACTTTTCCACTTGTACTGACTCGGCTCGGCTCAGTATTTCTGGAGCGTTTCCATTCCAGGATAGTACTGACTTTACCTTAATGTCAAAGCACATACCTCTGTGTTTTCTGCTCAGGAAATTGTTGATAAACTCGCTCGTTTCGTGTTGTCTTGTCTGAATTTTTACACTGGCCACCAAAGACTGAATCTCCTGGACCAACCATGGTGTAGTTTTGGACTGTCATCATGTGGATTCATGTACCGCTATATTTACTGTCAACTTCCACAAATACGCGACCTCACTTATTGATGATGTCAGTGTCCCATTGTGTCTGTAGAAATCCCTACCACTTCCAACTTCGTCTGAAGTGCACTTCAAAAATGAGTGGACTCCAAAACGTGTGCTAGTGGCCAAGGGTGGACTTTGGGATGGGGCCTTACTGTAGGTGGCCCATGCTCATATTTAAATCTCCCGGTGCAGGGGTTGCACATGCAATACATCATCAAAGCATCACATCTTAGTTGTGGAATGAGGTGTTCCTTTTACATAGTGTTCCAGAATCATGATTCCACCTTTATCATAGGTCTGTTTCAACCTCCAGCAAGGTTACAGAGCCATGACAGAGATGGAACTAAATGATCCCTTCATTTTGCTTATGTTCTGGAATAAGGGTGAAATATTTCCAGAACAGAAGTGCTGTGTAAACGGGGCTGATGAGAAGGAACGTATACGATCACTCTCCCGTTAAGCCACCTGCCTACATCTAATGCATCCAAGAACTAGACAAAACTAGCCGTCGGAAGCGACAGCTAGGGGTATATCCCTGAACGTCCCAATTCTTAACCAGACCGCTATGATGTCATGATGTGAGGCATCCGTATATCACGACCTTTCATTTGCACTTGATTTGAAGTCAATCAGACAAATAGTTCCAGAGATATGAATAAAAGAGTGTTTAGTGATTTTAAAGTTTTGAGCGGCCCCTTGTGGGCAAACTAGAAATGGAAAATTGTCCAAAATTTAATCGGTTCTTCCTCTCCATGATATTCATTGATATAGAAAACATGGAATTTCTAAACCCAATATTTTTCAAGTGATTGTTTTAACACGTAAGTAATCCAGTGGCAGCGGAGCCGGTGCAGGCGGAGGTGGAGATCAAAAACATAATATCCATGACACTGCATTCTGGGATATAATAAAGCTTAAAGCTACAAATTAATTCCAAGCACCTGATTTATAAAGATCACAAATAAGGCGCACAAATTTGCTTGCTCGCGCTAAAAATGCACATACTATTGCGTGTCACAAGTGATCAACTAAGATTGCCTGCACAAATGACAACAGATGCAAACTCTAGGAGACCGCCCTATATAAATGAGGATTTTACATGCACTACTGGTTGTCGTTATGGAGACAACACGCTGGAAAAACTGATGGGATATGCCAGCACTAATGGAAATTGTGCAGTGGAATGATCTAGACACATGGAAATGTAATGTTGCAAGGAGTTTTGTCATAGAAGGTATTGCATGACTCCTCTTTGGTGACTGGATCAAAGTCATCCCCTAGTTCATCTAGACGTTCTAAAATGGCATTGCTGGGCAGTGGCGCCGGATTCATTTTAGAGGTGGGGGGGCCATAGAGGTTGTTGAATTGAATTTTGCACAGTGCTGAAGGGGAAACGGATTTATTAACAAAACATATACGAAAAAAAAACATAAAACCGAGGGAAGTCAGTTGAAGTTCGTAGAGAGGCGCTGAAAATCCGGGAAGGTGAAAAAACGACAATGATCCCGCGCTGCACGGCTGCAGTACCAGCCCTTAAATCAGGCTGATTCTGATATGCTGCAGCTGTGCAGCATGCAACAGGGGAGTCCAATGAGGTGGAGAGGGAGGAGTTGGTGGGTTGCAAACCTCTAGTAAATCAGGCCCTACGTCTATAGACCCCATTCTATCCACTCCACTACTGTCCATAGAGTCATCCTATTAAAGAAAAAAACATCATGGCTGCATTTGTGAAAGTTTAATCCATATGTTAGAATGACCTGATTTGGTTACATTACTGATCCAGCTCATTAATACAGTAGCGAGTTAAACTTTAATTGACTTTGTTTTAGTTTAGTAAATCAACATTGTCCCATATCCCGTGTTCAGACATATAAGGACACTTATCCACCTGCAACACTGAACAGAACAACAGTACCAATATTTCTGTATTGAGTCACACAACATTATTATAGCAGTTGGACATTAATCAAACATGTTTCAGACCTGCCTGAATTTCATTAATTGGAGCCTATTTTCATGGACACTTCAGTGGATTGTGTTGATGACATGAAACTTTATAGAAGCATAAATGTAGAGAGCTCTGTCCCCGCTTAGTAACAACCCACAGTATGAGGATTATTTCTATATTATGAATTCACCAGTAACTGGAAAGTGAAGAAACACTTGAGCAAACAAGGGAAAATTGTGTGTAAGTGTATTGTGAGATGTCATTCAGATGAAGTGAAACAAGTCAAAACACCATCTCTGTTCTAGGCAATAAGAGCTGGAATAGTCTCCCAACGACTATTCGTGAAATCTCCTCTTTTTCATCATTTAAAGAACAGCTTAAAAATTGGTTAAAGTCTAATCAAATCTATAATCACCTGTGATGTCGGCTCAGTATTTCATTCCCATCTCTGTAGTTTTTCTTGTTGGTGGTATTATATTGTATTTTTATTGTATTTATTGCATTAAAAATGTATTGTATGATGTCCACTTTTATATAGTAATGTGTCATATACACTGTATTGTCTTAATTGTATGTTTAGTCTGTTTTTAAATGTTGAGGACTATGGATGGAAAATAGGTCCCACCTAAAGCTGGCATATTCAAAAAAATAAATAAACATATAGATGTAAATAAATAAATATCATATCTTGCATTGTCCAGTGTCGGTGTTGTTTGGCGTTCTTTATCTACTTTGTTTTTTTCTCTCTTTTCTGTCCTGTCCATATTCTTTGTAACGCCTTAGTCTATATTTGTGAGTGCGTGGAGATGACCATTGTGATTTGTGCATCATAAGTGAAAATAAATTGAATATTCATGGATAAGTGACGGGGGGGGGGCTTGTGCTGCACAATTTTGTGTATAATTAATGGGAACAATTGTGAATCCGGCCCTAAGTAAAGAAACAAAAATAGTATCACTCTCATAATGTATGAAAACAGTTTTAAAAGCTAGATGTCACACAATTTTGTTTCTTTAACGATAGTGTATAATTGAGTGATATCAAAGTAGTCACATCACTGGCCTTTGTGGGGCTGAACAGACAACTAGCTCCAACAAGAGGGTGCAAGTTATGCAAAAACCATAACGGCCTGAAAACAGTTTAAGAATTAAAAAATGATACTGAGTTGAATTTTACATATTACATTCTGTATGAAACTTTGTAGGATTTTAGAGCAAGCATCCCATGTGTCCAGTCTTTGTATTATGTAGAAATAAAATATAAGCCATGTCAGGTAAAACAATAAGAGAGCTAAAAAGCAGGCAAAGAAAAAGCGAATCTTCCCTCCTTCTTTTCGATGTGTGGCTGGGTAAGAGGTGCTTGGAAGCCTAAATGGTTTATACCTGCATGCAGCCTACAGTAACTGACTCCAATCTAAAGAGGGGGAAGAGCTCACAGGGTCCGGCCTCCAAATCTCATTTGGCTTCGGGACCTGAGGCCTGACTTGCTGATAGGAAAAAAAGCGAATAACAGCAGAGAAAGTGGTGGAGAGAGGGTGACGAGACGGGGTGGAAGGGGCGAGAACGAGGGTGGCAGGGATGTGGAGGATGAGAGGGAGAAAACGAATGGGACAAAATGGCAGGAAATTGCAGAAGAAATCAGAAAGGGAGGAGGAGGGAGGAAGGCAAACGATGGAAGTGAGAGTGATCGTCTGGGATATATCTTCGGGCCAGGATGGATTGAAAGAGTAAATAGAGGTTAAGGAGGGATAAACTGAGAGATAGAGGCTTGTTCTGAGGACAGAGAGTCGTGGCACATTGTAAGGCAAAAGCGTGTCAGAGAAAACAGACTGGGGGGCTGATGTGGAAAAGATTGGAGAGGAAGTAGTGTATAAAAAAAAAAAAAAGATGAGAGCTGGAGAAAAGGGGACAAAAGTGTTTGAAAAAGAGAGAAAGACTGAGGAAGCGACAGAGACGCAGGGAAGAAAATGTGTGTGAGATGCAGCGAGCGAGAGATGGGAGTGTGACTGATTTGGCCGAGGCAGCAGTAAAAGGTTCCTCTAATACAACGGCTGCTGAGGAGATCGGAATGGAGAAGCCTGAAGGATACACTATGTTAGAGGAGAGGAAGGCAGAGATCCAGAGTTGAAAAAGTGATGGAAGGGCGGAGGAAAGGCAGTTTTCTCCAGGTTCTTCTTCGTATCTCCTCCTCCTCCTCTTCCTCCCTCTCCTGTCTTGTTTGAAACATGCCAAATCTCCATTGCTTTTTATTCTTTTCTCTCTCCACTTTCCCCCCTTTTGCATGTTTTTCCTTTCCTGCCCTCAAATCATCCTCCTCCCTCTTTTTCTGTATTTTTTGGCTTTTGCTGTAGCTCTCACAGAAGTGAGAAAAAGAAACCTTGAAAGCATGATGTCTTTTCAATAAAACAGGATAATCAAAGAGAGGAAAGATAGGACTTTGGTCCAGACATTTCAACTGTACACCTTTTTTTTTTTTCAATTCACAACCACATGGGCCAGCATGCCAGTAGAGGATTTAAAGGAACCTGCACCTCCTCCCACATTTAGTGTATCACAAAACATCCATCTGTTGCCGACTCAAAAAGACTTCATCAAAGAAATCATAATGTGGTACCTGTTGCTGAAACAATATGGAAACATTCCTACTAGTGATTGTATTTATACTCAACAAACGGATACACTGTCCACACAAACATGATAGTTTTCTAAAACAGATGCCCTCCATCACTTTTGTCCACAACACCAATACAAAAAGGACTTTAAACGTACAATCAAACAAGCAATTGTTTGTGTAACTTTTAGCTTTGGATACTGTTGATAATTCTGGATGTGAAAGACACTGAGGACTTAAGGCCCATTTATGCTCAATGTCCTCTGTGTTCATTATGTCCATATTTCTGTCCATCCTTTGGGAGCTTGTGGATGTGACCCCAAACAGAGTTAATGGAGCAGCACCATCAGGAGCTGTGGGGGCAGTGTTGACATTTGAAGAGAATAATGTCCAGAAATTATGGAACTTTTCAAGAGAGCAATTCTGTGTGTTTCTGAAAAACTAATGACATATTTACAGTGCAGGCCAAAAGTTTGGACACACCTTTTCATTCAATGTGTTTTCTTTATTTTCATGACTATTTACATTATAGATTCTCATTGAAGGCATCAACCTATGAATGAACATATATGGAATTATGGAGTTTAAAAAAGTGTGACATAACTCTTCAAAATAACCACATTTTGCTTTTATTACATTCTTGTCATTCTCTGGATGAGCTTCATGAGGTAGTCACCTGAAATGTTTTCCAAAAGTCTTAAAGGAGTTTCC
>JAPTYQ010000006.1:7950182-7971459 GCA_029814465.1 Ostorhinchus cyanosoma
ATCCTGTAAAGCCCTGTGAGATAACCTTGTTGTGATATAGGGCTCTACAAATAAAACTGAATTGAATTGAATTGAATAACATCAATAAACTATTGGCGTTCAACAGCCAATAGAGCCAATAGAGAAGTGGTTTAGACCAGAGACCAAGTGTCTAGTTCTGTTCTCTAAACTTAAACACCCTTCAGATATCCGTTTCGAGCCTCCATGAATTTTCCATAGTACAACTTTAAAATCTAAAATGACAACGATAAGGATGACTGCTACTTTGAAAGTTTGCAGCAAAAAAAAAAAAGAGAAGAATAGGCTGTGTAAAATTTTAATTTCAAGATTTCAAATGGAAGTGTTCAGAGGTCTAGGCCTGTCTAACATAAACTAAGGTTAGGTCTGTATTGCATGAAAACAAAATGCTACCTCACCATGTTTTGCTCCAACCCTTGGGACAACCGTTGGGCCAGTTTAACATTTACATATAATTAGCCAATACCCTTTTAAAGTTGAGTGTCTTTTTTCATGTGAAATGGTATGTAATTTACAAGTTAAAGTGTGTAAGTAATTGTGAGAGAATAAATTATTGACTAATTGACTCTCTGGAATAGTTAATCCTGCCTCACAAATAAAGGCTCTTTTATACTTTCTGCTGATTCATCACACTACACACTGGGCAGCTGAATAAATATCACTTTGTCCATAAATTTCTTTTTCCTGTTGTTTACTCAGACTGGAACAACAAAATCTCCAAGTGACGTTCTAATTTAGCACAGATCGTGTACTTCTACAGCCACCACTTTCACATGTTCAGAGTCTACAGATTTTCATTCCAATTGACCCACAGGTGATTTCAGCCACTTCCACATCTCACACAGGCATGTCAAAAACCATTACAACCAGAGAAAAGGGAATTAATAAAATGTTCTGCCAATGTTTGAGCCTGTTTGAGTGTTAAAAACAGGTGGATGGAAGTACAATGATGTCTTCTGCTGGTTTTAGTCGTGTTGAAGGAGTTTGGATTTTTGCCACAACCATGTTGTGATCCTATTTGGACAAGAGGGAGCACAAGGGCTGATGGATGAGCTAATGCTAAACACTACCATATCAACACAGTACAGTCAACCATCAACAATTTTGGAGCACAGTAATTTGACGACCTTGGTAATCTAACATATTTACTGCAACTACAGTTGAGCAGCACAGTGGTGCAGTGGTTCATACTCTATTGATTCATAGCAACAGTATGTTTGATCTTGGTGCCAACCACTGTGAGCCTTTCTGTGTGGACTTAGCATGTTCTCCCCATATCTGTGTAGGTTCTTTCCAAGTAATCTGTCTTCCTCCCACCATCCAAACACATCCACCTTAACTGGTGAAGTTACATCACCAACAGGTCAATATGAGAATCGATGGCTGTTTGTCTGTATATGTCACCCCAGTGATGACGTGACAACACATTCACCTTCACCCATTGGTGGCTGGGATAGGCTCTACCACCTCTGCAACCCTATTGAGGGCAAAGCAGTGTGGGGAATGAATGAATTAACAATTGTCTGTTGGAATAAATGAGTTTAAATAAATCTAAATCATGTCATATACACCTGCCAGTCAGAGAAAAGCTTTCTATAAACCTAAAATCTTATTACCAAAGGAACAAGTGGTGCCAGGCACAACAAACCTCGCCCCTCGCAAACATTTTAGCTCTTAATGGACATCTCCCTCTCAAAACGTGGGACTATGGGTTTCACTTTTCAAGGTCGCTCAAGGTCAAAGTTCATGATGCCATTTTGGAGCCTACATCTAGTTTCCTATCTGTCAACAATAGTAACTGAGTACTTATCGCCACTCTTTTTGGAGCTACAACCATTTAAAATCATGTGACCTTGATTTTAACCTCTCAAGGTCAGTCAAAGTCAAAGGTCATGACATCATTTTGAAGCCCATGCCAGTTTTCTTATCTCTCAGTAATACTAAGTCTCTATCTCTACTCTATTTTCCGTTATAGTCTATTTCAGTTTCTTAGGTATTGACCGAGTGACCCCTGACCTCTTAGATCAACAATAGGTCGAAATCTATACACACAAAAGACAGAATTGAAAAACAAGCATTTTGGTGCTCATTGGAAGTCTCTAAGATGAATAGTTCAAAAGTTATATCTAAAAGGTGATTTTGACCTTTATTGTGACCTTGACCTTTGACCTAGAGTCTTCAAATTTGTCATTTGAGGTTCTGATGTCAATGCACATCAACAGTGACAGCAGAAAGTAGCTATATGTAAAATTAAGTATACAGGAATGAAAAGAAAATTTCTGATTTGACTTACCTCTTATCATTGCGTAAAAAACAAATTTTTGGTGACCTTGACCTTTGACCTACATTCACCAAAATTTAATGGGATCTATTCTGGGCCACCTAACACTTTTCCAGAAAATTTCCTAGAAATTGGTCAAGTAGTTTTTGCATAAAGCTGCTGACAAACAAACGGGCAAACAAACAAACAAAAAACTGAACCAAAAACACTACCCTCACCTCCCCTTCCGGGGGGCGGGGTAATACTTTAAGATGGACCACCAGACCACTTAATATAACATTGGCTGATTTTTGGAGCTAAGGACTTGCTTAGACGTTACTGCTGGTTTTCTACTATTTGACTGCATATGTTCTTCCATTGTGCTCATTCAGTCTAAAAACATAAAAGTAAAATAAAAATATATAAAATATTTTATGCTCAGTAGTTATGATGTAGTTTAGAAGAAACAGCTATATAAGGAACCACATTTTTGCTCATTAAAGACACATTTCAATTGCAGGAACTTACCCTAGGAACCTGTGGATGAACTCAGTGCATTTCTACCTCAGGGACCAGCGTGTAAATTTAGTTCCAGGGACTTTGTATTACCCCCTAAAAAGTCTCACAGCTTAGGGCATGGAACCAGACACAGTTCAGGAATGAGACGGTATGCTCAAGTCATTTCTTGTACATTTGTCATGTCAATTTAAGTGCCACTCAACATTTTTAGGAGGCTTGTGGGGAGTGCTGAATCTGTTCATTTCAATGAGAGAAGTGAACATGAACACAAATTATGACTGCTTCCTTTTTCCCATGGTTACTGAAGTAACACAGAGGTTACATAGCAGCGTTACATTGCAAAATTAAAAACAAAATTTTAAGTAAATTCAGGATTAAATTAACTTGGAATAACTCATTGTCTCTGTTTCAGGAGCAGAACACTGTAGTAAGATTTGGCAAGTGAGATATTCAGTACATTTACATGCACATCTAAATCCAGATATTGGCAATAACTGAGCTAAGGACTTAACTGGAGTTTCCAAGAGATCTGAGTATACATGCACGGCGAGAGAATCAAATTATTGAGTGAGGTACATTTGACTCCGAGACACTAGGTGGCGCTACACACCCTTTTGCGTTGGCATTCTTCCGGTTGGCGTCATCGATAAAGAACAATTAGTAAACAAACGCAGCAGATTTGAAGCAAAAGCAGTAGAAGGAGGACAACACCAAGCGAGAATATGGACGACAATGATGCAGCAGCTCAGTACATTTGGTCCAAACTTTTCACCCTGATCGGGTTACATGTACGGTGCACGTAAAGTCTGGTGGCAATTACCAGAAGGCTAATACCTTCTGCTACTGTGTTGTTGTCATGCTGTGACTCTCATCACTTCCTGAAGGCGGCATGTCCAGTCCAGTCAATAGTCCGGCTAACCGTGGTTTGCGTATACATAGCTCAATTTCGAACCACATTATCTGGCGCGAATAGTTCGATTTCTAAAACTCCAGTTCAGTTCAATTCCAGCTGGACGAAGGCAATAAGTCGATTTTCTCTAAGAGCATGTAAACGTTCTGATCGTTAGCAGTTTTCATTTTGCTGTTCCAACTAGCTAATGGTAGTTAAGGCTGGCTAGCAGTGAAACATACATAAACTCTATATAGCTGATGAAAAGAGGAACTGTGGTATCACCCATTAGTTTCTGAACTTCTGTTTTGATGCCAGTACTTTGCAATTTGGCCATCTCCATGTTGGCTTTTTGGAGCCAGAAATGATTATTTTTGCATTTGAGCTGTGGGATCCAGAAGGTTCACAGCCACCTGCCAAGGGTCATGGGCCAGGTAATGACAAACGCTATTTTACTGACTCAGTAAAACAGGGGAAAAAAAGGTTTTGATGAATAACGGAAACTCTGAAAGTCTGATTCAGCAGGTGCTGAAGCTGTTGCACAGACCTTTCTATCAAAGCCAAACAGCAGTCGTCAAACCATGTATTAGACTTCAAGGTTCAAGGTTCATTTATTTTCATTCATTCAATGTAGCACATAAAAGAATGAAATGTGTGCTCAGGTCCCAGCAATAAAATAAGAAATAGGACAAAAATAGTAAAAAACAAAACAAAAAACAAAAAAACAGGCACATAAAAACACACACACACACACACACACACACACACACACACACACACACACACACACACAAGTAAAAACACATAAAATTCCATTAAAAGACATTCTCTAGCAGCTGAGCAAAATAAAGTGCAGTGCATGTATGACATAAAGTGCAGCTCAGTGATTTATTTGAGTTAGGGAGGGTAGAGAGTTCATCAGTCCCACAGACTCTGGAGAGAAGCTGCATTTTGGCCTTGGAGTCCTAGATTTGAGGCTTCTCAGCCTCCGGCCAGAGGGCAGGTGGGCTAACAGTCTATTTGCAGGGTGGCTTGGGTTCCTCATAATGGAGGAAGCTCTGCTCCTGCACCTGCTGATGTAAATGTCCTCAATGGAGGGGAGGCAGCAGTTTGTGATTCTCCGTGCTGCCTTAACCACCCTCTGCAAAGCTCTTCTGTCTGTAGTTCCCATACCAGAATCAGAATCATGTTTATTGCCATGGAAGTAGACAGGGTTCACATTATTGGGAATTTGCTTCAGTGGTTTGGTGCATACATAGAACATGGAGTAAGTAAGAAGCATGCAGTAAAAAATAAAGAAATAAAATAACATAAATTGACACGTAAGATAGATAATAAACGATTAAGATAAAGTTTTAAAATTTATGATATATATTATACAGTGTAGACAAAACCAAAGGGTTGAGTGAGACTATAACGGTACCATTTATGGTTCTGTGCAGATTGTGCAAGTAATTAACAGGGTAATCAGCAGGTGGATGAAGAGACAGTGAAGTGTATTTGGTATTGGTAATATTTAGAGTTCAGGAGTTTAACAGCAGAGAGGAAGAAGCTGTTCTTGTGGCTTGAAGTTCTGGTCTGAATGGATCGTAGCCTCCTGCCTGAAGGAAATGGTTCAAAAAGTCCACATCGAGGATGAGAGGGGTCAGATGTGATCCAACCTGCACGCCTGACACTCAAAAAAGTCAACCCTACTGTATGAGCTGCTGAATGAAATAAAAGAGGTTATACTACATTTAATTAACTTTACTATTTAAGCTTTTAAAACTTAGTCAACTTTAGTTGTTTTTACTTAAAATGATGACTTGTTGAAGCCAAATTAATCAGCTGAGTACATACAACACAGTAATGCTGAGTAAATCTAAGCCCGCACAAAGAACCACATGCAGCAGAAGGCGGTAGTAGAGTCCATCGCAGAAGAAGATGACGAGGAAAGACTTTGCGCAGATAGTCATTCCACTGAATGAATGTCGGGTGAGGCAGATGCCAGTGACAGGTGAGCTCAGGAAAGCCATTTTCATCCAACAACATCCTTCTAAATTTCCTGGTAAGTCACGTTTTTTTAATGCTGACTTAGATGTTGGGGTGTCTGAATACTTTTAGGAAGTGTTATCAATGATGCTATTTATATATGACTTGCAGGAATGAATTCATTGTTTGACCACATGGTAGGAAATGTTAGTTAGCTAATGAGCTATCCAATTGACCTACTAACTACTAATGCCAGTCAACAGAAATCTAATTATAGTCTCATAGCGTCGTGTGTATGCAATATCACACTTAGGTTTTATGCCTTGTGTCGATGCGGTTGCAGTTGCATTCTAAGGCCTGAGCTATATTAGAAGATAATCTAGAGGTGGCCAAAAGATTCTCTGCTCAGAGGAACTGATTTTGGAAGAGACAAGCTTTTGATGTTGATCCAGAGGAAGACTGACAGAACCACCATCTGCAAAGCCTGAAGTAAGTGTGTAGTGCTATTACAGTACGTGCCTGACACTCAGGCCTTGAAAGAAATTGAGGTGTTAGTGAAATTCCTGATCTTTTCATTATTCTAGGTTGTGGCCAGTTGCAAAAAAATAGAAGCGCTGTGAAGTGTGTGGACCCAGGATGGACAGAAAAACATAATATATATGCATCAAATATGCAACACAGTAAAACTCTGCCCCTCATGTGTTGTATAGGCTGTAGGTAGTCTGTTCAGTGGAGCTGTGTTGTCTACACCGACACGTTTACTGATGCCTTGATTGTGTTGTGGAAACTGACCTGAAGGGGTTAAATTTCTGTTGAAGTTCAAATAAATAAAACTCATTTGTGAAAGCTTTGCTTCATTTGTAAATGTGTTGATTTTTTTTCCCCTCTCATATCTTGATTATGTTACATTTTATTAAAAAACCAAACTAAAAACGAGTAGCACTTTATTTCATAAATGTGATCTAATGAAGGTAAATATTAAACATATGCTTTTTATGTTGCTTATAATTGGGATAAAGTAAACATCTGTTGAGTATTTTAAGGTAAAATTGTTCAACACGAGACAAGGGGTAAAATAGATAAAGCCAAAGTTAATTGCTAGTCATTTTCTACTTGTGTCAGAGGCTTTCCTTTTGCAGGTTGGCTAGACGTAACTCTGTTTTGTGAACATTGTTGACATAATCTGGTGAGGCAAATGTAACTTAAAATGACTTCCTATCCCATTGAAACTGTATGTAGTACTTTTCTGAATCAGCTGTATTAGAACTATAAGGAGTGATTTAGTTGGACTAACTTAATACTATTAAATCACAATGGTCATCAGTTAATTTAAGGTAACAACACTTGGTTAAGTCAGTGTGAAGAAATATCTTCATGTTGGTCAAAAACAACCCATTCATTTACGACCAATGAAACACCATTACATTGTATTTATGTCAGTTTAGGTAACTGGACACTGATTTTTTTATTCCATCTATTACTTAACACAATCTTATTCATTGCTTGTAAGTTTTTTATTTCCATATTAATAACACTATATAACTATGTGAGAAACAATCCAATTTAGGGGAAACTGTGGACACAACTATATAAATTTAATCCAACAAATACTTTTTTTTTCTTCATGTTCAAATTTTAACTAAGTGCTGTGGAACATGCCAGATCAGAAGGTATAGGTTTCAAACAAACTAAACAAAGTATGACATACTTGTAATGACTTCATACTTTATTTTTCTGTAGCATGCATTCTCTACATAATAACAATGCAGTCTGTGCAACATCATGAAAAGTCCAACATCCTCAAAGACAGTTAACTATGAATAGGAAAAATAATGCCTGTGATCATAATGTAGCATGTTCCATATCTTGGCTCCATTCAAAACAACAACATTAACAGTTTCTAGGCTACATATCAACACCATTCAGACAAAGGAATTACTCGTTTCCACATCAAATCTCCTGCCTGAAATTCCATAATGGGCTGGTAGGGCTCGTCGTCGATAGCCATCCTGTGTCTCCCAACCTCAGTCGCGGAGTTGATACTGCTAACAGACGCTGGCACGTTGATACTGGCTTAAACCAAGTGTGTCAGCCGAAACAAGTTCAGCCCCTGTGTCATCACTGCCATTGGCGTCTTTTTCACTTTTATTAACCGGGTGGTTATTTGAAAAAAAGTCTGAAATGTGTTTCTGCATGTTCTTGCTAGCCATTGCCATGGCTGGAAGCACTTCCTCAGAACTTGACGGATTTGAAATATTATTTTAATGTAGACAGTTGAAGTCTTTAGTTTAATCCTTTTAGTAATCAGTAGTTAATGTTTAAGTTAGGATTCCTTTGTTTCACTAGATCCCTTTGATCCATTAGATTCCTTTGTTTCACAAGTGAGTGGTAAAGTTCTTTGACTAGTGAGGGTCACATCTTGGTCAACACACCAAACTGACAGATTTATGAACATGGGACTTAGGTTTTACCATAAGCACACTTTAAATTACACATGCCCACCAAGGATTGTAAATCACAGGAGATAATCTGTATAAACACTCTCACTATTGGTAAACATCTGCTTGAGTTAGAGTTGGAAAACACCAGCCCATTTTTGGTGACCCAACCCACCTTGCCCACAAGGGGTCAGCCCATAGATGGGGATCATTTCACAAGGATTAAAAGTGATGTGTGTTAGAATGTCGGGATCCATTTTCCTCCGTGGGGGTACCCATGTTGTATTTTGTTTGTGGTCAGATCAAGTCAAATTTGTTAAATTTATAAAACTGAGACCAAAAAGAATCTGGACTAATTCTTGGAGCTTCCAACAAAAGAACACACTAACACATTCCAAGAAAATATAGTAAGTTTTTGTCTTACTTCAGCTGACTTCAAACTCACCCCAAGCACACTACACACATGATTACATTTGTATATGTATTTCCGATACAATATAAGAGGCTAATCCACTGCCCCCTATTAGGGGGTGCTGCAGCCCATGCAGGACCCCATGTTCCTATGGCTTCAGCTGCCTCAAAAAGGAGAGGCATCAATGGGCCTTCTTCCTGATGCAGGAGGTGTGATACTTTAGATCTTAGTAACAGAGGAAACATTTAAAGCTTGAGCCCACCCCAGTGGCCATTGGTCTGTCCCCTTGGTTTGACCCATTAACATGACATTCTCAACCATCTGAGACAGGAAAGGTATATGACTGTATAACACGGCTGTGCATTATGTACTCATTCTCTGTGAGAATGAGTTCTATGAGTTGGTAGTAGAGTGGAAACACAGCTTCATATTGCTATTGCTACTTCTGTGCTCAACTCATAATCATTGCATCTCTTTTTGTTATGAGATAGTCTATTTTAAATGATACAGAGATAAAATGCTGCAAAGTGTCAGGAGGAATTGGCAGATGTAGGCCTATTTTATACTGTAATTCAGAAAGGCAGTTCAAGAAGTTTCAGCAGTTTCAAGTTTCTTTTAGCTCTTTCTTTCGGCCACATCACAAATATAAAAAAGTGCTCCCTAAAAGGAATTCATCTTGATTCATCTGTGCGGAAAATATTCAGAATAGCCATTAGTGATCTCTAGAGTTTCCTGGTTTTGTCTGGCTGACACAATAATGATCTCCATGCATATCTGTTGATTTGCTCACAAAGAGGTAAAATAATTCATTCATGTTATGTGCATTCATTACAGGAAAGTAAAACATTTTGATAAATAAATAAGTTTTCCTCAAACACTCTGAAATTGGTCAGTTGTTCAGCCAACTTTAAGCAGTCTCAAGCTAATCCATTCATTAAGTATTTAAGATATCCTGCAAAAAAGACAAACACAAAAAAGACAGAATGAAAAATCTCATGTGAGCTTGTAGAGGAAATAAACCATCTGCACATTAATTTTTTAAAATAGGGTAATTACCGTAAAACAACAAACAAGGAGACTGTCAGATATGACACTGCATTTTATATCATAACCTCAGTTGATCTTACTGGAGAACAGTGGACTAAATCATTCATACTTTGAGGAGAATTGAGGTGCACACAGCTATATACAAATAGGAATATTTGTGCAATATTCAGTTTCATTAATCGTGTAAACTGATTAGGAAGAATGCCTGTCTTTTCAGATTTAACTTGGAGTAATATTGAATTTACAATGTAATTTTCTGTGCATGTAAACACTGTCTCAAATATCAGATGGTGATTTCTGCTCCCATTTCCTTTTAATCCCAGGTAGAGGAACAGTGGTGACCACATAGCCTCAAATTCCTGTTTCCTCATTTTAAAAGGCAGAATTGCTTTTACTTAGAACACCTGAAGCCAAAAAGCCAGTGGACACACCCTCCCCACTCACCCAAAAATAAATCTAATGCAATTCTTCGCTTAGCTCACAACATATCCTTTATCTTAGATTTGTTTCTAAAGTTTCCTGCTCTTGTGAACATATTGGTAACATTTTAGATTACCAACATATCTAATCCCAGTCCAAGTTCTACAGATACTCTTACATAGTTTGCTGTAAAGCCATAGGAAAACTATGCTTCAGTGGTCACAGTGCAGCTGATCAGGAAGATACATAAAGGTGTTCATGAGGCTTGGCTGAGGTCGCTGCAGAAAAACAACACTGCTCATCCATTTCTCATCCTTCTTCCCTCCTCTGTGTTCACCTGTTAACCTCTTTTGTGAAATCCAACAGTGTCTTTCTGCCTGGCTGACTACGTTACTGTCTCCTGAGATGGGATCTCTGATGCGGGCCCCGGCTCATATTTACAGGGCTCGATTTTTGACGGAAGGAAGAGACTACCGTGAAGACGAGTGAGATGAAATACAGTTACCCTCAGTGGGAAAAGTCTGTGAGTGAATAAATATTGTAACTAGTTTTAAAGAGATTCTGGTGCAGAAAATCAATATCATTCCATTTTCCTATATTCATTGCAAAAATACAAATTTTTGTCTGATTGTAAAATAGTCAGTCGAAGTTGGACAGTTTACGTATACATCCAACGTATTTATCAGTTCCACAATAAACGAGTCATCAATCAAAATGCATCATAACTATCATAAGGTCGACCACACTGACTGACTGAAGTCTGTTTTTTAATAAAAGTCCAATATTGACTTGATATATTGGTGTGTCATACTGTCAGTGGAGCTGAGTAAATATTGGAAACAACAGAAAACTGCCCTTCCCATGTTTGCAATGCAAGATGAAAAGGGAAAAAAATGAAAGGAGGAGTAAGGGGACTGGCTCTGCAGATGAAAACAGGAAAGTTAAAGCGTTTTACAGAGAGAAGGAGAAAAACAAGACAATGATGGAGCAGAGAATACAGAAAAGAGAAGGAGAGAATGTGAAGAGTGATAGGAAGACAAAGAAAGAGATAATGAGTAAGCCAGCAGAGAGAGAAACAAACAGAGGGGGAGGGATACAATTACATGGGGAAGGCATGAGAGAAGGAAAGAAAGAAAGACAGGGATGAGGACGAGGAAAGAAAGAGAGTAAAGGAGAAATTGGAAGACGGAGGGAGAGCGAGGGCTGTGAATACCTAATGGGGAGTGGTGGAGTCTATTGATCCACTCGGCGGTGCAGGCTGTTTCATTTGGTCATTCAATTATTCCGTCATTCGGTTGATGTTGTTTCCCCCTGCGAGGATTCGGGCCGCACACTCAGACCTCCCATGCAGAGTCACAGTCAAACTCATGGAAGTTACGTCTCCACGGTAGAGTGAGCAACACAGCAGCACAGACTGGAAAAACGGAGGGCTTTAGCAGGTTTAGATGTGTCTTTATACCCTAGTTCCCAAATCGCCTCAGTTTAGAGCTTGTCACATTTTCTTTTCTTCATACATTTTTCATTTTTGTTTCCTATTTTCTCACTTCTCACATTCATGTTACTGGAAAACATGAGTGCATCAGTTTTGAATTGAAAATCTGAAAATTCCACTTTGGGTAGAGTGTAGTTGTGACTAAAAGTTTTCCACTCCTGCCAACCTTAATCTAAAAAGTTCTATGTCATACCATAAATTTGGCTTGTAGAACATTTTTCTTCTCTACAGATGTTTTTAGAGGTAACCCTGCTCTGAAAAACACAAGTAAAAAATGAATAAATGTTTTTTTTATTGTCCAACTATCATCACAGGTTTATTTTAAGGCCATAAAATGCACACTGTCTTTTTCCTACCACTAAGCACATAATTAAAGGTGCTGTACAGAACAGAACTGTCCTGTAAATTACATGCTGTAAATTTTATAAATGAAGCAGGTTAAACAGTATGAAAGTGTTTCTTTATTAAAACCCTAAAATAGAGATTGTTGGCATTGACTCTTATATTTACACCTACGGGTGATTTGGCTGGACCAGTTAACCTATAAAGTGCATATCTTTAGACAGTGGGAGGAAACGGAATTTTCCTCCCATTGAATCCACGCAGATAGAGAACATTCAAATTTCACGCTGGAATCGAACCCAGGACCTGGGTATTTGTGCAGGCTTAGATTTACTCAGCATTACTGTGTTGTATGTACTCAGCTGGTTAATTTGGCTTCAACAAGTCATCATTTTAAGTAAAAATAACTGAAGTTGACTATGTTTTAAAAGCTTAAATAGTAAAGTTAATTAAATGTATAATCTTGTTTATTTCATTAAGCAACTCATAGGGTTAACTTTTTTGAGAGTGACAAACCAATTTTCGTCATCTTATCTTATCTTATCTTATCTTACCTTACCTTATGAACCATAGAATTGCCAGTTTGTAACTGAGGTGTGGGAAAATTTTTATTGAAATGCTTAAATCAATAATTCTCAAAGATAGGAACAGATTTGGATGTTTCTTCAGAACAGAATGAAAAGATTCATGGAACCGGAATGTTTTTCAGTGTATCAAGCTCAAGGCTTGAACTCTGAAATGAGCACCATGATCTCTGATCCCTCAGACGATACCACATCAAGAATCCTCATTCACCTACAGCTGTTAGTATAGATGTTGGAACAACATGGGGTAGGATTGCTTTGGAGAACTTTTGTCAAACACACATGCCAGTTCACTCTCCACTGTGCCAAGAGGAAGCCTCTGTCAACAGTATCCAGAAGCATTTTCGATCTCTTGTATTTGGGATGCACTAGCTTGCCACTAGCACTGGAAAATGCTTTTGAGCAGGCATGTATATTTAAAAGTAAAATTAAATTGATGAAAAAGCAAATTCTGAAATATGTGGTGTTAATAGTGTCCAAAAAATACATTTTATGTCACTGAAATTAGCATTTGTCAAGCATTTCTTCATGAATTTTATGTTGAAAATGAACTTTTCTCATGTACAATGGTCATTTCTCATGAAACATAGTACATTTACATGTAATGTGTTTCCACATAACAACATTTATGTTTGGCCCACAGCCCTTCATGCAGATTAAGTTTTAGCGTTTGATCTATGAATGAATGGGTGTGGACGACAGAAGGAGGTCAGAAAGTACAGTTTTAGCCCTCGAGCCTTGAAAACAGATTTAATTTTATGTTCCCAGGTTTTGAAACATCTACCTCCAAATCATCTAAATATAAATTTATATGTGCAAGTTAAAATGTTGGAAAATACAGTTGCACCGATGAAACAGTTTTCCATCTTGAATTGTCATAAGATGGATCTTTCTTTTTCTCTGTCATTTTTATGCTGCACAGAACACTCCTCCAACTACAAAACTCACCTGTCTGTATGCAATTCCCAACTTGAGTTTTCCCCAAACTGCACAGTGACTCACTCCTCTGACCTTGACCATGTAGGCTGCCTTAGTGTTTAGCTTGATCCTGTTGTCATTTGCCATTAGCTTCACATTAGTCCAGGGAGATTTGTGGACTGACCCCTCATCAAATCATTTACTTCAATGAATCAATTTAGCCTGACACACGCAGTATATTAATCAGCTAGCTTGGCTGGCTTAATGGCTCAATCAGAGGCAGAGGAAGGAGAGGGAAAGAGAAAAAGAACGACTCACGAAGGGTCATGAAGCAAAAATACTATCCTTAAATAACCTACCAGCTGTGTGGATCTCACAAATCTTCGATGCTGGATTCCCTTGTCTATAATGTGAAATAAAAATTAGATGGAAGGAAACATATTTTCATTCCTCCTTTTTTGGTTCGTGAAACAGATAAGAAGCAATCTGCACAAATGACAAAGTTTCTGTACAGTAGTGTTCTGATAACATACTATGTATGAGTGGGTTCAGAAAGGTCTTCAACCTCTTACATTCATTCCCCTACAATTCAGATGCTGTCGATATGTTCTTATCCATGAGGAAAACCAACTTCACAAATAAAAATCAAGCATGTCACTTATAGCAAAAGTCCTGTGAGGGAATGTAACATCATAAAAGTACTGACATATTCTCTCACTGTTTTTTTTACTTTGAGGTCAAAAGTAAGAGATACAGAATTTATAATGCATTATTAACACTATTAGTAAGTATGTACTATGAGTACATATATTAATGAGCAGTCTTTAAGCAAAGCAGAGGGACGTACAGAGCAAGTGGCAAAGAAACCTGCTCTAAAATGTAGCCAGTCTTTCGGTTAAATATAAATGCACAGATAGTCACAGAGTGTAACTGCATACAAACAGCCTTGCCTTCGAGACAGAAGCCCCATTTTCTTTAAAAGTCAGACTTTTCCATTAGTCATTCAGTTCTCATCCCTTTTATGTACATTCTTCTCATAAGTGATCTGGGTCTCCATTTTACCCCTGTTAATCATGATCTCGGGTCAAATAGGCTTGGATATCTGCCATGTTGAGCTTTGATTGACAGGTCTGTGTAACAGCTCACACAGCTCAAGCTGGACCTTGAGACTTTAGTTGTATTTGATATAATGCATTTTCTCTACTATTTTTGTCCAAAAATAGTCACTTCTGGGACTACAACTTAGAATGGCAACAGCCAGAACACAAACTAATGGCTTCAAAATGACAGTTCAAACATCAATGGGTGACGTTACACCTTCTCTGTCCACAAATTATGTAGTCTTTTTTTTTTTCAGTACAGAAAGAGTGGTTTATAATAATAATAATAATAATAATAATAATAATAATAATAATAATAATAATAGATATTATTATTATCCTTCAGACCAGTAAAATGAAAAAAGCATGACTGTTAACTCTCATCCCTGCTTTCTTTTGCTCCTTACCACAGCTCCCCGTTTGTTTTGTTGAGTTTTCTGATCTGCAAATAAAAGTGAATGAAGTTCATGGTATGACTTCATGCTTTCCTCAATCATGTGTGAATAAGCGATGATACACCTTCAGGTATGAGGATGATATAGTATAATTTTATACATGATCTATAATAATGAAGATCTGACTGTTGTTTGTTTACATCCTGTAAAGCCCTGTGAGATAACCTTGTGATATAGGGCTCTACAAATAAAACTGAATTGAATTGAAGACACCGAGAGAAAAAAAAACAAACATCTTGCCTTCTTCAGAGGATGTCATATCGTAGGAATCTGCTGCCACTAATACCACAGCACTGTTTGGTCCTCCTTAGTTTCCTGTAACATGTACTGCAGCTAACAAATGCAATATCAAACTCAAGTTGCAATGTTATCAGTCTTAGATGCTGAAGTCTTGTTAACTTACAGATAATCTCTCTGCTCGGTTGTTGTAGTGTTTCCTACCTCTTTCAGTCCTTTCATCACTGTCCACTCCTCAACATAAACAAACATGGCTGAGTTGATAGTTGGCAGCCACAGCAAACAAAGTCCTGTGTTAACACGTCAGTACACACACACACTGGCTCATCATGGGCTGTTAATTTGTTGACTGATGGTGCAGTTTAGTGTCATCCATCCATCTACCAGCCATCCGTCACAGCTCTTTCCATCTGTCCTTTAGACTCTCGCCATCCTTCTTTCCTTCCTTGTATCCCTCTGCTCTCTATTTCAGATGGGAATAATTACATGCCTATTGCTGATACAAAAAGTCCCAGTATTCATTATTTCTCTCACCTACCACCTTCAACCTCTTCTACGCACCCTTTTGCTCTTATTCCTTGTTTCCTCTAGTCCTTTCTACTTTTTTCCAGTTGATCATTCATTCCGTCTGCTCTGTACTGCATCTCCCAGACTTGTAGAAAGCCAGAGTCTGGTGTATGCCTGCGCTGCTGTCTTTGTGCACAACAAGACTTCACCTAATCTTTGGCTCACACTCCAGAGGGGCCCGTTAACGACACATGCCTGTCTGCATGCAACACCGCTGTGAATAGAGGAGATTACACTCACATTAACACAGTGAGCTAAGACGCTGCTGGTTGGCTGGCTTTCAGCACTTAGCCTACACCAGTGGCTTCTATCCCACAGCTACAAACATTGTTTTAAAAAGTGTCTACTGTAAGTAAGTGGGTGTGAAGTGACAGATATTCAAGTGGAAATAATATTTGCATACATCATTCTTGACTGTCTGTGAAGAAAATGAATGGAGTAAAGATGCAGATTATCTAAACAAGTTAACAGTTTATAGTGAGATACAGGGAAAAGTCAGGACACAGACAGTGCTAACAGCAAACTGCTGGTGCTTTCCTGTGTATATTTTAATATTTATTTTAATCATAAAGCATTTTTTGAAAATAGATACAGTACTAAATTGTAAAAAGAAACAGGTTAAAAAACATCTTAGGCAGATATTAAAAGGATCAAAGTTTTTGTTGTGTATAACGAAAAATAGCAATAACTGTCAGTTTTCATTGGTCTTTGTGTGGCTCATCAACATACAGTGGCTGGTTGAATGGTTACCCGTTGCTTACCTTAACTTAATTGTCTGTTCATATATGGATTCTGAGAAGGATGCTGTTTCACTCATAGACTGTATATAAATGGCGGACAAACCATCTGTGACATCATCCATTGGTTTGTGAACTGTATGAACCCTTGAGATGGTGACATGGGTGTCATCATGTTGGTTTTATGAAAACAAGTGCAAAGGATGAAACCAAAACTTACTCAACACACCCACCACATGCACTAATGGGGTCATAATAAACACCATCAAGTAATTTCAACTGCTTAGCTACTTGATAGCTACAGCGACTGATAACAGGACTGTCATAATCATACAATATTACAAAGTAATTACAGCTGCCTGAGCTAATTAGCAGGCTAGCTGATAGACCAACTACTTCAACCAAATTAACGTTAACACCAGCTAACACTGTTAAATTTTACATTTAATAATTATAATACATTGGTTTTATAGAGTGCTTTTCTAGCTACTCAAAAACACTTTACAATAAGCAGCCAAGGAACAAACACATGACAAAAGGGCAAATACAGTTATGGAACAGATACAGAGCTAATACAAAAGTGCAAACAAAGCTTGTACTGGTAAACTTAATGCGAGAATCCTACAACAGTCTTGTCCGTGTAACTACAACTATGCTACCTGTCAGGAAAAAAGAAGTTACTTTCAACTAGTGTGTTGACCCATGAGGATCCACAGGTCTAGATGCATCTAGGGCTAGATGTGGTAGTTTTTATTCTGTTGTGTATTCATGCATGCTGTATTTGTCCAGCAGTCACCGCCAAAGCATTCTGGGTATAACAACGTGATTATAAGTATTCCGAAATTACTAATATCTCTCAAAATATTGGTTCTATCAACTTTTCGCTAGGCTGTTCCTTGACCAAAAATACATATCTGGGAAAAACTAGTGGGGACCCATATCGTTTCAGTTGCTTGGCTACCACATGGGTAGCCCATGAGGGTTGAGTATATGGGACCTATAGGGATTATATGTGGGTTAAGTGGGCATGGTCTGGAACTGGGACAAACAAGTGGGGACCCATGGGCCATATAGCATATATTATTGGGCAAAGTCGATCTTGACAGTCTGCAGGTAGGTTTTAAGGATATTTTTAATCTAGGCACAGGTTTTGGTGGTGGTGGGTGACTATAAACAAGCACACAGGCTTCAAAGGTAATCAGTGATGCTCTGTCTGCTCATCAACTGGTTTCAATAAGGTAAGAAGAATAATTTTGTGATTTTTGTGCTTGCATAGGACTGATCAATATCAGTGGACAATTCTTTGTCCAGTGGATTCGACACGCAAGTTTGATCCATGGGTTAGACGCAGCGGATCAGGGTTTGAATCTAGGTTAACCCATGTGCAACACCTTTAGCCACAGTAATATATAATATATGATATATAAATGCAGCAATTTTTTGGAGTTTCCATGAATGTGTATAACATGCAATTTACAACTTGTATGATGTTTGAAAAGTTTGAAAATTGATTTTCAAAGTCCTTGAAAAGTGCTTGAATTTGACCATGAAAAAAATATATGAACCTAGCTTCAATCCAGTCCTCGTGACCCAGTGTCCTGCATGTTTCAGATATTTTCCTCTTCCAGAACACCTGGAAGCCATTACATTATTATCAGGCTTCTACAGAGCTTGATGATGAGCTGATCATGAATTGAACCAGGTGTGCTGGAACTGGGAAATATCTAAAACATGCAGAACACTGGGCCATGAGGATAGGTGTTGAGCCAAAGTATTTATCCCTGCTCAGAATTGTTTCCCCTGGTCGCGGGAGCATTATTATCGTTAATGAAAACAAATGAAATGACGAAAGCTAAAACTGAGAAAACATTTTCGTTAACTGAAATAATTAAAAACTATAATTGAAAGGAAAAAATTATAGCCAATTGAAACTGTATTGTGTGCTTCCAAAACAAAGTAACACATAGCAGTGATCCTCCCTGCCTGCCTCCCAAGCCTTGCCGTCCCCTGCTGGTACCCCTGACTCCTGTCTGCTTTACCAGGTTCGACCCTGCCTGCTACGGTACTCTGTTTTTCACCAACCCCTCACATGTGCCTCAGCCTGATTTCCTGCCTTACTGTGTATGACCCAGCCTGCCTCCTTAACTGAATTCTACACTGCTTCTTGTCGGTGCCTCTGACTGTCTGCCTGGAAACCCAGTTTGGAACCTGTCAATCTGGTTATCTGCCTCATGTCTTCTCCTCACCTGTTTCAGTGGATTTCTGGCACTGACTCGAGTTCTCCAGACTACTGAAATCAGCTCCTCTGTTTTTGTATCCTTGATTAAATCATTTTTGTGAACTTTAATTCTGACTCCTAGTAGTGCATTTGGGTTCTCCCGTCTGTGTTCAGTCATGAAACATTTTTTAAGGTCAAAGATTAAAGTCGCTGTTAACCTTACGTTTCAATGACCCATTGTTGGAATGCAATATTTCAGGCATGCTTCAAAAAGAATTTCTTCTAATTTGGTCATGTGATGGTATTTATAGTTATTTTATTACAAATCCAACTGTTTAATATTAGACAACTATTATTTAAGAAATATCCATTGAAAACCAGCTGTTACATATACTTAAATATGAATACCCAACTTCAAATAGGAGGTTATTTAATAATCAAAGCCCATGTGTGGGGCCACTGTGGAAACTGTATAAACTCACTTAAAACTGTCACATCAGCTCCCAAGCAGCCGTCTGGTTTCCCTGTTTCATCTGTCTCTTCCTGTTTTATTTTGTCAGTCTGCCTCTTGTGTCATGTCTGGCGTCTTTACTTCCTGTTCCCTGCCTTCCCACCTGTGTGATTATCTGTCCCCGCCCTGATGTCTGACACCTGTGTCTCATTGTCTTCCCCTCCTTCTGTGTATATAAATCCTGTGCTTACTCATAACCGAGTGGATCGAACGGAGTGGATCTCTCCTTCACTGTGGTTCTCCTTGAGGTTTCTCTTTTCCCTCTGGGTTTTTGGAGTTTTTCCTTGCCGAGAAGGAGGGTCTAAGGACGGGGGATGCCCAGGACATTAATGCATTTCTTTTCATTTTTCTGTTTATCTGACTGTTGTTTGTTTACATCCTGTAAAGCCCTTTGAGATAACCTTGTTGTGATATAGGGCTCTACAAATAAAACTGAATTGAATTGAATTGAATTGAACCAGTGCCAGTTTGTAATCTTCATCCTTGAGTTACCTACCACCGTTATCCTGATCCTGCCTGCCTGTTATCGCCTCAGTTTGACTACCGTATTGGCCCGAATATGACGGTGTTTTTTGCATTGAAATAAGACTGAAAAAGTGGGGGTCATCTTAAATTCGGGGTCTAGACATTATACCCATTCAAAACACTAGATGGCGCCAGATATCTTTAAAGTGAATGCTAAACTTTGCTCCCCAGGCCAAAGCGAACCCCTGTCACGAAGAAGAAAAATAAAAATGGCGGTAGCACAAAGAAGAAAAATAAAAAATAGCGGTAAGAAAGAAAAGAGAAGAAAATTAGAGAAGAGATAACAGAAAATGGAAAAACGTAGCGACAATCTGGAGAAAAGTGGGTCGAAGATCGGCCAGGTTAACCAGCAGCTGAGGAGAAGTTATGATGCAAACTTCAAGATGATGGTGATAAATGAGGCACTCTTCAAACAATTGCAAAGCGGCTGTGAAATATGGTGTCACAGAGTGTGATGTAAGGAGATGGAGAGCTCAAAAAGATCGCCTAAAAAATGCTCACAGTCAGAGAAAAGCTTTCCGTGGTCCTCAGAGTGGCTGCTTCCAAGAGCTCGACAGGAGGGTATGCGCGTACGTGGACGAGAAACGAAAGGATGGGATGCCCATCAGCAGAGCTGTCATTCAGCTCAAGGCCGTAGAAATAGCCAAAGAGCTAAACATACCCACCGCTGACTTCAAAGCAAGCCTCGGCTGGTGTAAAAGAATGATGCAGCGTAACGGACTAACGCTGCGACACAGAACAAGTCTAGCCCAGCACCTGCCCTCTGACTTTGGAGAGAAGCTGTTGTCTTTTCAGCGCTATGTGATCAACTTAAGGAAAAAGCACTCTTACCCACTGGATCAGATTGGCAATGCTGATCAGACACCTGTGTTTTTTGACGTGCCAGCACCTGTCACTGTACACAAGAAAGGTGACAAATCTGTATAAAATATATGTAAAATCCACTGGAAATGAGAAGAGCCGCGTTACCGTCATGTTAGCCTGCCTAGCTGACGGAACCAAACTCCCTCCGTATGTGGTTTTAAAACGTAAGACAGTACCTAAGGAGGCGATGCCAGCTGGTATTATTGTACGTGCCCAGGAAAAGGGCTGGATGGAGACCGAGCTTGTAGTGGACTGGCTCAAGGTTGTGTGGGGCAGACGGCGTGGGGGACTCAGAAAAAAGAGGAACATGCTGATTTTGGATGCATTTCGTGGACACTTGTCTGATCCAGTCAAAAAACAAGTGAAGGCGATGAATGGCGACTTAGTGATCATTCCGGGGGGAATGACAAGTCAGCTGCAGGTGTTGGATGTTGTGGTCAACAAACCATTGAAAGACAATCTTCGAAAGAAATACACAGAGTGGCTCCTGTCTGGTGATCATGCCCTCACACCGACAGGAAAGATTCAGAAGCTTCTGGTACGTTTGCTCTGTGAGTGGATCCTCCATGCATGGGATGCAGTTTCCCCAGAGAGCATCATCCACGGGTTTAAAAAATGTTGCATATCAAATGCCCTGGACGGCAGTGAGGATGACGTGCTATGGGAGGAGCCAGCAGAGCCAGAGGATGGGAGTGAGGACAGTGACACTGAGCACAGCGAGGCAGAGGATGTTTGTGAGGAGTAATGTTCTGA
>JAPTYQ010000006.1:8003329-8013872 GCA_029814465.1 Ostorhinchus cyanosoma
AAATCCTGGATTCTGGATCACTTTGAAATGTTGCGCTTGGCGGAGGTCTGTGCTCTCCGAGTGCTTTTCTAGTTTATTTATATGTTTTATGTCTGTCTTATCTTTTTAATGTTTTATATTCTCCAGTGTTTCCTTGGAAGGAGGAGCTCTCCATGCTGGGGGGTGGTTGAGGGCCCTGGTGGCTGTGGTGCTTCCTCGGCGTCCACTCCTTCTTGGTGGGGTGGGGATCACTGCTGCTGCTACGTGGTAGTGGTCTGGTCCACTCCTGCCGGTCGGGGTGGGCCTTACGTGGGTGGGACCAGGCTGCTGGGGTCCGGTGGCTGCCCCTCGGTATGGATAGCGCCGCCTCACTCGTTGGTCTACCCGTGCTCAGCATAATTTTAGCTTCTTTTTAATTATCCTTTATGTGTGTGTGTGTGTGTGTGTGTGTGTGTGTGTGTGTGTGTGTGTGTGTGTGTGTGTATGTTTGTGTGGGTGGGTGTGTGTGTATGTTTGTGTTTGCACGCGTATCTGTGTATGCGTTGGGGACGGGGGGCATGTATTGATTTTAATATGTAAAGCTCTTTGTGCTGCATTTTATTGTATGAAAAGTGCTATATAAATAAAGGTTGATTGATTGATTGATTGATTGATTGATTGATTGATTGATTGATTGAACATGCTCACCATGATTATTGATAACACTTATTGTAGTCCTAATGTTTGTCATCCCAGTGGAAAAAGGTACCAATACACAAAAAAGCCCAGTTTTTTTCTTATGTTATTAATTGAAAATATTGTAAACGTGTACAGGTTTTTATAACACAGCCATGGCCAAAAGTTCTGGGAGTGATAGAAATGAATTTTTTGCTTAAATGTGATTCACTTGTCAATAGCAGTCTTTGTAACCCATATCATGGCTTTAATTGTTCTTCAATATACATCAGAAACATTGGCTAAAAAACAATTAGCTAAAAAAAAAAAATCCCCAAAAATCAATCAAACAAACAAACAAACAAACAAACAAACCTGTCATTCCCAACATTTTTTGACATGACTGTTTATAGAATAGAAGCCATAACTGGTAACTAACTAGATTATAATGTAAAATGTGTCTCTTATTACATGTTTAGGGGCCCCCATTTATAAGGTGAGGAGTACTTCTGGGGTGTCCTATTACAAAATGTATTTTGTTGATCTATTGTTGATTTTTAAGAAGTGTTTCTAATAATTTTGCAATAAATTCATACAATAAATAAAAATACCTTCCATGACAGCTAAAACCAAAAACAATGGCAATCGGCCAACACCACAGACTAAAATAGAATAGAATAAAAAAGGAACCACTCTAACATGACAAATAAACTCTAGTAAGTTTCGTGGAGTACTGACTCTTCCAGCTGTGCTCTGAAAACAAAATGACGACAGACAGATGGACCGACATGCTGACCATGATCTACCCCAGCATTATGTGCCAGGAGGGCAAAAATAGAAATGGTTTGGGCTGAATTTTGCAAAACTTCTGATTCACACACATGCTTCCAAACACATTTTACAGTTTATCTTTAGTCACAAATGGAAGTGAAACGTTCAGACTGTAGATCCTTGTGTAGGTATAAGCTGACATTTACTATTTATCACCCAACCAACTTTGAGCAAACACTTGCAAACACACATTGGCTTGTTCCTACCACACACAACTGTCATGGCCTGATTCAAATATTTGGTAATGGAGGGCACATACACACAGAAACAGGCTTAGCGTCAGAGATATGCACTTTTTTTCTTTTTTATAGATACTGTAAATGTACTGCCAGACTCAGCACACACATGCATGCAGTTGGGCTTTGCCAGAGCTCTGGGAGCTGATAGCTGCCTATCTGTTGTGTTGAGTAGAAGGGCCTGCAGTCCCGTCTCTCCCCAAGTGAGCAGAAAGGATAAACACAATTCTGGATAAACCCCTCTCTCATGCTGTCTGTCCCTTTCAGATTCACATACATACACATGCAAGGGCAGCAGCAGGTTTATCTGTGTTTTCGTTCTATCAAAAACACACACACGGTCGGTCTCACTTGCATTCTGTTTCTCTAACACATTGCTAAACTCCCTCCTGCCCTCCCTTCATATACACTTCTCTGCTTTTGACCCCGTTTATTTCATTTCTGTATCTCCACCCCCCATTCATTCCTACAACTCCCCTGCCTTCCTGTTCTCTCTCAGCCTCTTCATTCCTTTCCCCTCCCACCCTTTCCTTCTTCCACGCTCTAACACTGGTTACTTAAAGGTGCTTTCCTGCCTCACAGCCTCTCTCTCCCCTTCCTTTTCCTCACTCATCCCTCTTCTCATTCATTCTGCAATCCTCCTCCTTTCCTCTCCCTCTCCTGTCTTTTATCAAAGTCTCAGACACCCTGAGGTGTAGTTGAGGTCTTAGTTCCTCTGTTATAGAGGGTTTTTCACACCTAGTTAGTTTAGAGTAGTTAGATACCCGGGGCAGTGTCAGTCTTAGTTCAGTGAGAGAAACAAAGTTCGACCGATACACCAATATTTTGTTATTCCCCTTTGATATGACCTGTCAGATCAATGTAGAATAAATGACTTTTGTACTCTGCTTTGTACTCTTTTGTAGTCTGCAGTTTTCTTTTTTCAATCTAGCATTTGGTTTCAATAAAAAAAAATTTTTTCAAATCCAGAAAGTGCTAGAAGGTAAACAGAAAGTCAGCTTTCAACAACAAATCCTCAAAATCAGTATAGGCAGGTTTACAGTCACCTACAAATGATATACACAGAATTTGCTGACATGAAATATTCGTAATAATCTTTAAATAAATACTACAAACACAATGCATTTAGGGCGTGACAAAGCCATGGGTAAGGTTTAGTTTGGTTTTAAACCGTTAGATGCATAAGTGGGTCAAAAATGATCTGGTGAATTTGTTTTCTCGCAATGTCTTTGTAATGCAGAGTCATTATTAGTATTTAGTAAGTATTCTTCAAAAACCTGTGATTGACATCAGGCCATTTAAATATTTAAACTCACCTTTTATAGATTTTATGAAATTGTAGTTTTTGCCTTACTACCAAAAGCCTCCATAGATAAGTCAAAAATGACTTGCATTCAGTTTCAATGAAATGAAAGATTGTTAAAAATTTTTAGAAATGAAAAAAGAAAAAAAATTATCAAACATGAAATCATTGTTTTGTGGACTAAAATAAGACTAAAAAAGAGAGGGCCACAAAATGTGTTGTTCCACCATATCCACTCTAGAGTTGGATTGAGCTGTTAAGTGCATTTCCAAACCCTCAAGATAAAGATGATAAAGCAATAAAAGAATCTGACAAAACGGCGGCATGCAGGGTCTTAAGACTCTCCTGTCAAAGGCTGGGCCCCCCCCCTCTTTGCCTCTCCTCAAAATATTTATGGCTTAAAAAGTATAACATGAATATACATATACACAAATAGTGAGGACACTTGCATGACTTGTAGACAGTATGTAACAATCATAGGTTACAATACTGACAAGATATAATACTGTTTATAACGTTCACAACATCAGACAGATCTTGTGATTACTAAGTACACAACAATTCTACGACAAGTTTGAATTATGCTACTTATTGTTTGCCTAATGTTAGGTCAATTGTACCTGTAGTATTTAGCCTGTGTGTGTGTGTGTGTGTGTGTGTGTGTGTGTGTGTGTGTGTGTGCGTGCGTGCGTGCGTGCGTGCGTGCGTGCGTGCGTGCGTGTGGTAGTTTCAGCAGTTTCAGTGGAGCCCAGAGGAGAACAGAGGAGTGGAGAGTAGAGGGGTTTAGAGGAGAAGAAGAGAGGAAGACAGGAGTGGAGAGTGCAGGAAAGGAGAACTGGGAGAGAGAAAAGAGATTTAGCGAGTAGGTGAGAAACAGTGGTCAGAGAACGCTGTAACACACAACTATACACTGGGCTACTGTTCTCAGTTACACTTTTTTGTAAATCCACAGATGTTCTCTGTAAATACAGTCGGCAATGACGTCACAGCTCGGAAACCCGAAGGGGAAAACAATCCTCCCTCCGTCCACTATCAGGTAAAAATGCAGAATTTCAATTTGTGTTGCTAATGCTAACAAGTTGTCATGACGTACTTTGAGTCACTACTGCCTTCTGACAAGGATCGATACATTAAAAAATTAAATACTACTTAATCCAGTCACCTGGTAAGGGACTATATCACTTTTGCTATAGATATGATTACTTAAACTTAACATAATTTTAGTACCTGACATTAAATAAATGAATTATTATTAATTAATGTTGTTGTTGGTCCAGTATGATGTGAGGTTCATTTAGGTTTGCACAGAAACAGGCATTAGAAATGTCCTTCAGAGGGTTATATTTGATTTTATGCTTGGAATACATTTCAGAGTCAGCATTTTTTTTTTTTTTTGCATATACCATACTCACAGAACTTTAATCAGTACATTAAATTACCTGAAATGAAGTGCTGACTGCAGACATACGCATGTTTTGTTGTTGGGTTCCATAATCTGCCAAATTCACCCTCTCTTCTGATAGCTTGAAGCCATTTTGTCCTCCTTTGTGATTCCGTTTTATTATTTGGTAAAATGCAAAACTTTAATTGGTGATTTTTTTGTTTATCTGTAGTGCAAAAGGGCACACAGCAACTCTTCGGCATTGTTGCTAATGGCAGAGACCAATTTGTTTTCCCCCTCTGCTCTAATATGACAGTATCTATCTATGATATCTATATGACGTTAGGGGGTGTTGCTAATGTTTCTGACTGTATCTATGATTTTTATTGTTTGCTTGTGCTTGTTGTTTGGCATTTGTTCATTTGTTAAATACAAGTAGTTAAATATCCTTGTGTTGTTACATGATAAACATTTGGTAACAAGCATTTCACAATATGTAGTGTATTATCCTGGGAATCGTAAATGTATGTCTATTACAGTATTATTTGTTGGTGTTTGTTGTGTCAGAATTCACTCGCACCTACTATAAACAATCAGGACCCCGTATTGTCCCCCCAATAATAATTTTCTGGTGCTGCCACCAGCCTTCAGGCTTGCATGGGTGCACACACGTCCACATTAAGGATGTGCATTTCCAGAGCCAAAGTGACATGCATCTTGATGCACTGAAAACAGTCCAATGTACAACAGCTACCAGATCCATATGCAAATGCAAATGTAAATGTAAATGATGGAATAATTCAACTCAGTTTCATCCCAAATTGTATATGATGAATGCTTTTTCAGATGTGGGACTCACATCTTGAGTTTTTATAATGATGCATTGATACAAATGAGTGAATCTTACCATCCCTATTGTGCATAGATTAATCTGACTAAAAACGTCTTAATATAAGTGGTCCAAGGCACAACAAACCCCGCCCCTCGCAAACGTTTTAGCTCTTAATGGACATTTCCCCCTCAAAACATGAGACTACGGGTTTGACCTCTGAAGGTCACTCAGGGTCAAAGGTCATGATGCCCTTTTGGAGCCTACATGTAGTTTCCTATCTGTCAACAATAGTAACTGAGTACTCTTGGCCAGGTCATGTTTGTAAATGAGAACTGGTTCTCAAACATTTTTACCTGGTAAAATAAAGGTCAAATAAAATAAATGATAAATAAATATCCCCTCTCTTTTTGAAGTTACGACCATTTAAAATCATGTGACCTTGATTTTGACCTTTTAAGGTCACTCAAGGTCAAAGTTCATGACACCATGTTTGAAGCCCATGCCAGGTTTCCTTCTCTGAATAATAGTAACTAAGTCTCTTTCTCCACTCGTTTTCTGTTATAGTCCATTTTAAGTTTTTATTGACCCCCGACCTCTTCGGTCAACAATAGGTCCAAATCTACACACACAAGATGCAGAATTGTAAGACGAGCATTTTGCACATTGGAAGTCTCTAAGACGAATAGTTCAAAAGTTATATCTAACATTAGATTTTGACCTTTATTGTGACTTTGACCTTTGACCTAGAGTCTTCAAATTTGGTCTTCAAGGTTCTGATGTCAATGCACATCAACAGTGACAGCAAAAAGAAGCAATATGCAAAACTGAGTATACAGGAATGAAAAGGAAATTCTGGATTTGCCCTATCTCTCCCTGTGTTTCAGGATTGATTTTAAGGTCCTTTTAATGGTTTTTAAATGTCTTAATGGTTTTGCTCCTTCTTATCTTTTAGACTTTCTTTTACTTAATGAACCCTCATGGACCCTCAGGCCCTCTGGCACTGGCCTTTTAGTTGTTCCTAAAGTTAACACAAAGACACGGTGAGGCAGCTTTTCAGCATTATGCCCCTCGCCTATGGAACACCCTGCCAGGGAACCTGAGGGCCGAAGAGGATGTAGACATTTTTAAAACCTGGCTCAAGACCCACCTTTTTAATCTGGCTTTTAACTAATGCTCAGTTTTCATCCCATGTTTTTAATTCCCGTCTCTTTTAATTTTAAGTCAACTTTTAACCTCTGCCTCTGTTTTTATCTTTATATTATATTTACATACGTGTTTTATACTTATACTCATATTCTTTTAACCAGGGCTTCTTTTGATCTTTTTATTGTTTTTATTCATAATCTCCAGTGTTTCATCGATGGGGGCCCTCCGCACCAGGAGGGGCTGCTGTTGGCTCTGGCAGCTGTGGCACCTCCTTGGGGTCTGCTTCTCCCTAGTGGGGTGGGGTCACAGCCGCTGCATTGCAGTGGTGGTGCGTCCCTCCCTTACCAGTCAGGGAAAAGCACCATGTTGGCGGCGCTCGGTTGCTGGGGGCGATGGCCACCCCCTCGGTGTAGGTGGCTCCCTGTGATAGCGCCTCCTCTCTTTGGTTTATGGTCCCCCGTGCTCAGCCTGTTTCTTTCATATATTTCTGTTTGTGTGTGTGTGTGCGTGTGTGTGTGTGTGTATGTGTGTGTGTTCACGTATATGTGGGTGTGGTGGTGGTTGGTGGGGGCGTACTGATTTTATATGTAAAGCACTTTGTGCTACATTTCACTGTATGAAAAATGCTATATATATAAAGATTGATTGATTATCATTGCGAAAACACATTTTTGATGACTTTGACCTTGACCTTTAACCTACATTCACCAAGATTTTATGGGATCTATTCAGGACTACCTTGCACCTTTCCTGAAAATTTCATGGAAATTGGTGCGGTAATTTTTGTGTAAAGTTGCTGACAAAAAGACGGACAAACAAACGGAAAGACAAACAGCCAAAAAAAAAAAACCGAACCAAAAACAATGCCCCTTGCCTCCCCTAGGGGGGCAGGGTAAAAATGTGCAATGGTAGCTACTAAAATGCTAATTAAATTCACTATTGGCAGTGCACAAAACTTTAGTGGCTTATATTTCTGGATGGAAAAGTTCTGCAAACTACCTGGTATTAAAGTTATCATTTAATTTAAGCAGAATATCAAATTACTTTACATTTTGCTATTAATTCTGTCAGTATAGTTTGTCACATTATTTTCTTCCTACCTCTCCATCCAGCTTTATCACTCTATAACAAGTAACTGTGGACGCAGATTCACTGGACCGCTTTCAAAGAGACTCAATGCCAGAATGGACTGATGTTCACAGGTTTATTTAGCCATAGGTTCTTTACAGCTACTTGTATATTCTGTAGCTTTTGTAATTAGTTTCATAATTTTATTAGAGCATCATCATTGCATCCTGCACTTGTACCACCCAAAATGAAGAAAGAAATACAAACCATCCAATCAACCCAGAGTTTTCACATTTTCCTGAAAGACAGCGGCTTGTCTCCAGTGCTTGCTTCTCATCAGCATGCCCTTGCATTCAGAGTGTTAGGTGTTTCATCCTTCTCCTCCAAGTTTTTTCTCCTATACCAATATATTCAGATTTCAACAATTATTTGCATTAGCTGTGACCCAATTTCCAACAGCTTTATCTTTGACAACGGATCAGTTTATGAGCCAAAGAGGTAGAGCAAACATGATGATGCACAACACCAGCTGTCCTGTCAGAAGCACCTATATGCAGCCAAATTTCTGTATTCACTGATAAATGACTGCTTTTTCTCTGGTTCAAAGAAAACCAACTGTAATATTAAAGCTGCATAATTTCCAGAATCCTTGAGCCTATTTGGCCCAGAGACACCAGGACTTAACTTGCTCCCACTTAATGACTTCAGCACTAAATCATGGCTGCTACTGCTCATGATAACATACACATGTACTGTATATGAGTAGAAACACAGGTCTTAATGCCATACTTTAAATAAAGACCAATAAAGACACCTTCAGACTTTTATGAGCTTAACATATGGACCATGCTTCTGCTTTGGTGTGACGGTTTGTATGTGTGTGATGATTTTTCCAGATGTTGTGTGGTTTCCTCTAGAATGGCCTTTAATGAGACTCAGCAGTGCAGGGGAGCAGCAGCAGGGTATATGATACCTCAAATGTTAACATCACCTCTGATATTCCCATTATGCTGGTCATACATATTCACACCCACACTTGAGTACAAAAACACATGTGAGTCTTTTCACATGCTTCACAAATGCATACCTTAACTCACACAGCCCAAAATGTCTCCCACCGGACCGGAGTTGACGGACTGACTTTCCCAGATAGCTTCATACTCGTCGGGTTTCACAAAAACACACAGTCACACAAACAGAAAGCACAGCAGTGAGCCACGATCTCTGCTTTGCTTGCTGTTTGATCTCTAGCACCACTGATGGGTCTGGAGAAGCAGGTCTAGACCATAACACTCACCATATGTCTCTTGGAAACCGTGAGGAAGAAAACAAAGTCATCAACAGGCTGCCAGCAGCGAGCAGACCAAACACTTTCATTCTCAAATGACCTCAAATCCATTCTAGCTGGGGTTGCATCGACACAATGGTTTTTAAACAGTTCCAGCTCCGGACACGAATGAGGTATTTATTCTTGCAATGAAGGCCAAGCTCATAGAAACACATTACTGAGGCCTGTGAAAAGTTTGGCTGCTACCGCTCATTCATGAAACCCCACAATCACATCACTCAGTTTTCTCAAGCTGGTCTAAAATCTGATCCTGTTGTTTGTTTGTTTTTTTAAAAGATACTTTATAGTCAATAGTAAACTATAAACTCAGACTCAGTCCTCACACATATCTGCTCACGTTTGACTGGCAGATCAGACAGCACTGTACTGTTTCAATTACACTGTATTGGAAGGAAAAATTGAAACGCATTTCAACAAAATATTGTGTTGGAATTTACAAGATTTTAATTTTTCTCTTTGAATGTGCATCAGTTCTAAATATTGACTGCTCTTCTCTACTCCTTTATTACTAGGAGATATTATCAGACTGAGCCCTGAAAAACTATTCTTCACCATATTGTACAACACTATTTGTTTCTAGGACAGCCATCACAGTTCAGTACCATGGAAGTCACTGTTTGACAGGTTCTTTGATTTACTGTACACATTCCCATTGTGTGTGTGTGTGTGTGTGTGTGTGTGTGTGTGTGTGTGTGTGTGTGTGTGTGTGTGTGTGTGTTGGTAGTACTGGTCTAAATGTCCACCCCTGTATGCCTGCTGCTGTTTCCACCAATAAAATGAGAAGCTTTAGTTCACTTAGTTTACCGTTAAAAAAGTTCGTGTATCAGTAAAAAAAAAAAAAATCATAGACTGTAAAACCAATCTGTAGAGCTACACATTGCAGCATCATTGTGCTTTTCATGGTTATGTTACTTAAGCTGCTCAATAGTTTAACCTTAACCAACATGGAAGGTCTTTAACTCAAATCCCCCATCTGTTGCTAAGGTATTTTGTGCTGTACATTGATTTATTCAACTCATACAGCTTTTGATGTGTTTATTTCTCTTAAAACTTTGTAATTTTGGTACACTACTAGTAATAAGTTGCTGAACTGAAGTATTTCGGCCTCAAAATAGGGAGAGGTTACACATGACTCTTGAGCTAGCCCACAGTGTGCTCTCCAGCATGCAGACAAAAATGAAAAAGCATTTCGATAAAGACACTCTGAATTACTCTTTTCAATCGCGTGATCAAGTTCTGGTATTGTTACCTATGACAGGGTCCGGTTTTAAGGAAAGGTTTTGTAGTCCCTATACAGTCGAGAAAAAGTTAAGTGACACTGACTATGCAATCAAAATGCCAGACAGAAGAAAAAAGTCTCAAGTATGTCTGATAAGTAAAAAAATGATGAAGTGGATCCAAAGATGCAGAACAAACTAAAAGGTTGGTAACAACCTTTTTAATGACTTCAGGGTAAAAAGGAAAACAGCTCTTCAGGACAAGAACGCAGGATATGAAGAGCACAGTTCTTCTGAACAGGAAAAAAAATAGATGTAGCTTCAGGGTTGAGGCTCCGGACTGTGGGCTGACAGTGGAGGCGGCTAGCGAATGATCTGACGAAGAGCATAGGTCGGAGGTCCCGATACACCATCCCCTCTGATTGCCTGATGAAAACCAGCTGAGACCATTACTATCCAGATGCACATGGTCCAGCTCCACCCTGAAACACACACACACACACACACACACACACACACACACACACACACACACACACACACACACA
>JAPTYQ010000006.1:8028451-8043420 GCA_029814465.1 Ostorhinchus cyanosoma
ATTCAGTCTAGGCCTGATAAAAGTCACTTAAACAGACACAGAACAGTCATACCCTTTGACAGTGGGATTTCTTTAGCATTAGGTGTATCATAATGCATTGTACACTTTCACATATTTTTCTTATCAAACCACTTTCCTTCATGTGGAATTGGACCGTTACCTTCCCTGAGGTTTCCTTAGTGTCTTGATTTTCTTCAGTCGTCGTTTATGTTGGCTTTCACTTTTTCAGAAGCCTCTTGAGTTTTCCCTCAGCACCACATCCTGTGTTATTTCATCTTCACATAAAAAAAAGACTAAAACTTTAATTTATCATTACTTTCATTAAGGTTTTAGCTAATTACTTTTTAAATGAAACTATTACAAAAAGTTGAAAATGGCAGTTATAATTATGTAGAAATGAATGTGATAACTAATATTATGTGCAGCGAAGCTGTCATTCTGCTATAAAATTATGCTTGTACATCTAAGCAATTTTTTAGAGTTCTTGTAATTCCAACATCTGCACCCAAAGTGTCATATTTTCTGTGTAAGAGGTTGAAATGGTGATGGAACAAAAATTTGGGATATCATAGGCCAGGCAAGGCAAGTTTATTTGTATAACACTTGATTGATATACAGGGTAAATCAAAGTGCTTTACAAAGGCATAAAAAAGAACCCAGAAGAAAAGACATTAAGAATCACATAAAAAGAAAATCACAGAAGAAAATACATTAAAAATCACAAAAAGGTAAGAGACATTAAAATAATCAGAGATAAAATGTGTTTTTTAAAATGCATTAACAGAGTGAGATAAAAACATTAACTATATTAAAACCGTACATTAAAATTAACATTAAAATCCAAAGGGAAAAAAAGGGAACAATACACAGGGAAAACCTTCACCTTCCATTTTACACATAAACTGTACACTCTAATGATTTTTATCCTGACTTCTGTATTTACCAATGACCAATCTTCTCTAATGAAGTACTTAGGCTTGAGGACATACTGACCCTGACCTTGAGATATTCAATTTACGATGAGTAAAATGGATAACAGCCAAAAACCATCCCACAGGAGAAGCTGGAACCACAAACACACTGGCCAGTGTACTTGAAAATGCTCAAACTAAACCTATGTTAAGTTGTTGGGTTCAGAATATGACCCTACAAACAACTAAGCAGTCCATGGAAAAATGAATATTATAAAACTATGCAGATTAACAAACTGGGATCAATTAGTTGTCTGAATGTTTCAGTTAATAATCCTGTTTCCTGTGATTAATACTTTTGTCAAATCATTTTGGGAGTGAGATTAATATTTGTGGTGAAAAAAGAAATGAATATCTATTTCTAATCTGTCTATTCAGTCTATTTAATGCGTTGTAACAGGTTACTGTTTGTCTTTATAATAGCTACACAAATGCTGTGGTTTGGTTAAAATGCAGTACATCAGTCTGCTAAAAATTAACATTAATGTGCACAAGATGTGAACACACAATGAATGTTTACTGTCAGCTATTACAAATGGGCAAGAAACTAGGTTGAAATTGAAACTCAGGTGCAATAGATCTTATTTGGACCCCTCTAATACATATTCTGGTGATCCATCTTGAAATCATTCCTCTTATTAGGCTTTCACAGGTGTGTGTGACATTTTGATTGTGTACTTATTATTATTATTATTATTATTATTTTTATTATCGAGGTTTGAGATGTGTGATTTTGTTTTTTCGTTTTAGTTTTGTTGTTTCATATTGTTAGTTTTGCTTCTGTACACCACCACAGTGGACCTACAATGAAACAATCAAGATATAATTAAAGAGTGGACTTTCAGCTTTACTTCAATGCTGTTAAATAAAAGTACTGTTTTAACAATTGAAGAATTGCAACAATTTTAGTCATAGTCCCTACATATCCAGAAGCTCTATAATAATTGAACAATGGTAAATTGAAGTTGACTGACACCCCTCTTCATATCCAGATGCGTCTTGTTCCCTGGCTATTCTATGACAAATGAAACCAATACAAGTTCTGGAGTTGATTTTGCATTTGGTACCTGTACAGTGGAATTCTCTATGTGAGATCCAAACAGGAATCAATTCAAGTGAAGAAATCCATTATTCAAATGAAATTTCTGTATCATTCAACAATTTCTGTAAAGCCCTGTGAGGCGACTTTGTTGTGATATTGGGCTCTAGAAAGAAAATTGAATTGGATCGAATTGAAAAAAACAAATCAAATTGAGATGTAGTGAACACTGTAAGAGTGGCCAAATCAACAATTTGGTATATTCTAAAAAAAAATTCCAAATACTGTCCAAATACATAAGTACATAATTGTACATTATGTTCAAAGTCTTCACATAGATAATGAATTACAAAGATGGAAAGTCCTCATTTGAATATTTTATGTTTGTTCAGTGGTGACATCCTATGCAAAAAACAAAACAAAAATCAAGTGAGTAAAACCATGACTTAACGAATAGATGAATAATAATTTGAAAAAATAATTGTATTCCTATGCTGTAAATGTCAGCAGGAGAAAAAGGTTTTGCTCATTAGAATAAGATAATCTTCTAGGATAATGATGATATTATGGGAATAACACAGTGATATCAGGTTGTGTTCTACCTACTCTTTTGAGCTCAACAAAACCTGCTTATGAAACCGAGCCACCATGAGCCTGTTCAGAGAATATTAAGAAAACACTCCATGCTGCTCAATTCATCTGTACTGACCTAAATAAGGACCGCACAAAGGGCGATAAACCACATCTGCTCTGTTCTACCTGAGCCATGCTGCTTGTCATTATCATTATATTTCACCTACTGTCACCACCTGGCCTCACTGTGCCAATGTGCCCGGAGATGTACTCACATTTACTCAATGATAAAGATGAAACTGGGCCTCCCCCTCCTCCTCTCTCTCCCACTCCCACTCCCACTCCTGTTCGAGCCTAGTTGAATCTGTTTTTCCTTTTGTTGTTCAGGGGACCAAACAAATTATATGTCCTGACGCAGTCATCAACACTGGAGTGATCACTTGAATAGAATCAAACGAAGAGCACAAGGAACAAGATGTGAGGACTGTGTCTGGGTGAAATGAGCTACGTAAACACTGTTTGTCTATGTGTGTTTACAGCTGTAATTAGTGCGTTATGCTGTGAGTAAAATGCTGAAACCAGCCATGCAAAGAAAATGGACAAGTAATGGAGTGTTACCTATGCCAAAGTACCCACAGGGTTCATTTAACAACTTACAAACACACACCCAAGCATTTAGAAAACACAGACACATGTCACATGCGCCATTTGAAAAGTGTTTTACTGAAATTGACAGTTGTCTGTGCAATTAATCAGATAATGGTGGTTTAAAACATGGCTTAAAGGAATGTTACCTATTATAGGTGCTTTAAGGAGTACTTGCATCCAAATCTGACAAACTGATTCAAGATGACGTAGCAGCAGATGGAACCTCGCTGAGTCTTCCTTTCACTTTGTGTATCAAAGTAATATTGAGAAGTCAATTGGGTTGAAAGGCCAGGTAATACCAGACCTATAATATACAATAAAAACACAATTTACTTCAATATCGTCATCATGTTTGGTGTGCATGTGGTGTAGAAAAAGATGGTAAAAACAGTGTTTTGGAAATAATGTAGTTGTGTTGTTTTTTGAGTTGTAAAAATGGTTCATTGAACATGTTTGTGGCATCATATTGTGACACCAGATTGTTTTGTAAATAGTTGTATATAGCTTTTTTTTCTTTCTTTCTTTCTTTCTTTCTTTCTTTCTTTCTTTCTTTCTTTCTTTCTTTTTTAAGTTTTCAATAAAATGAAAATTAACTTACATTTCTAAAGCACTTTTGTACTTTGAGGGTTCCAAATCAACTTTTTAAAATATTTTTATTTTTGTCAGTCAACCGTTCACAAACAGATTCACTGAGATCGATGTGGGATTCAGTGCCTTGCTCAAAGACACTTCAACACGTACATAGTGATTGGGATCGAATTCATAACCTTTTCCTTTTGGGATGACCTGCCCTACCTCATGAGTCACAGCCATCCAGGATCAGTGTACCAAAGTCTAATTCCTCTTTTGCCCATTTTGCTCATAATGAATTGAATCACACCACACATCTCATTCTCCTTCATTCCATTTTAGTCCCTGATTGAAATGAGACGCCGTTCAGTCAGACGACTACTCTTAAATGGCTACTTGTTCAGTATGCACCCGAGTATGACTGCAATATTCACATCTACATAAACAAAATGTATCAAGAGGGAAACAGTCTTCAAATAAGACTGATTCAACCAAACAGTGTATGATAAAAATGCCCATTTGGTTTATTTTCACTTTGATTTGTTGTTTTTCACCTACAGCTTACAAAAACCTTTGTCTTTACTCAAAAGAGCCAAAGCGTAACACTGCTGTTTTTTCACCTGAAAAGTCAGTAATTATGTCTGAGGGTTTCAGGCTGTAATTTGCTTAGGTTTCAGGGTCCTTTCACACAGCGTACTCCAGTCCGTACCGTACTCCTGTACATTCACACCTGTCCCACAGATGTCGTGTTCACACGCGGCCCCAGTACGAATGGATGTTCCAGAGCTAAACAGTAGGTGGCGGTGTGGAGGGAATTCTGTCACTATCCAACAAACACAAACCCTTCACTATCTGTTAGCCTGTTGGAGGAAAAGAGAAGCAGAGTGACCTACGTTATCCCTGATTTATCACCTCGTGGTTGGGTCGATAAGGTGAGCCTGTGCTGTGTGCATCCCAGACTTTTTCAGTCGACAACAGTAGCACCGTTTATGTTTTCGTGCTGAATTACCCTCATCCCTTGGCAGAATGGTGATGAGGTCACATCCGGACTCCGGCACAGTTGCATTCATACGGCATCGTACCGTGCTGGAGTACAGGTGGCCTGGATCCAGGACCACCTTCTCAAGTGGATTCCAGCACGGTACTGGAGCACGGTACGGTTGAGTTCACACGGACAAAATAAAGCGGACTTGAGCACGTAGCGTACTCAGACACGTACTGGAGTACACTGTGTGAAAGCGCCCTCAGACGCACATGACCCAGACGAAGCTCTTCCTTCCCTGTGAAAGGCATGAAATATTAACAGACATTATTATTATGGGCGGCTGTGGTTCAGGAGGAAGATCGGGTCATCCAACAACTGAAGGGTTGGTGGTTCAAATCCTGCTGTGTCCTAGTCATGTGCCGTTGTGTCTTTAGGCACCAGTGTCACTCATACTGGTGTATGAATGTTTGGTGATGGTCAGAGGGGCTGTTTGGTGTGAACTGTCAGCCTGCCCCAGAGCAGCTGTGGCTACAAACGTACTTTACCACCACCACAATGTGAGAGTGAATGAATAATAGATCAAGACACTTTGGTGCTTTGAAAACTGCTATAGAAATATAATCTGTTATTATTATTACATTTTAAGAAAGAATATAACCAAATGGAATATCTTACAGTAAATAACCAGGATATCTTGTTTATCTGCAATCTGATACTTGGAAGCGTAGCTCCTTTGCCACGTTTTATATAACATTGGCATTTAATAGTTTAAAAGTCTTAAAGGTGCCATGTCTTATATTCCAGACTTAATCACTCAATGAATATCAGCAAGTTTAGTAGTTTAAGTTGTTTATTTTGAATGGAAGAATTCCTTGTAGGCAATTACATTTTCATCATAAAGTTGGTTATTTTGACAAAAAAAACATTTTTCTCTATCATTTTACTCTCCTCTTTGTTGTTAATACAGGTCTGACATTTGTGATGAACAAAGACATAAAACATCGCTTCTCTAATTTGCAGATCTATGGTGATTTAATTCTGCATACACCTTGGGCCAGACTGACATTCATCCATTTAAAAGGAGCTCTGACCCGTCCAAAGATGACGGCTCCATTGACGTATGATGAGAGGCTGGACGTGACATCTGTGTGTGTTGTTGATAGCTGCACTATAGATCTGTTTTGAATTGTCCAAACAAGGTCAGAACATTCACAGTTTAATCTGATCCATGAATAAACAAACTGTGAAGTTGGCAAACACAATAACATCACATAACAACTTTATATCATTCTAATCCTCATAATCAAACTCACCCATGTAGAAGAAATGATGCCATTTCAGCATCAAACTCCTTTCTTTTCATTTAGAGCTGCATCTAATGGTGAAATCAACAATAGTGCTTCCGCTTACAAAGTCACTTTCTTTAACTCTAAAAGTTGTTTCTTAGTAGTGCTCATCACTTTCTGACACTTTGGTCAAAAGCCCATGTCATTAGTAGTTCTAAACATGGAACACCAACAGAGTGACTCATTACTTCCCCTAGTGGTCAGTATCAATAGATTCAGTTCATACCTCTACGATCCAACACACTGACATCTTTAGCTTAAAGGTTTTGTGGCCAAAGTGGTACTGCAATCACATTCAACGCACTCTAGAGCGTGGTATCCCCTCCCCCTCCCCCCAGACTAGGGGTTGCCAGATCCAGCATGAGTGTCTACAACAAGAGCTACCATGGCAAGCAGCGAGTCCAACACCGATATAACTACCTAGTGCCTGGAGCTCTATTCAGGTGCTCCGGGTGTGTTTTCTAGTATAGTACGAACTGTAACATTTCGGTACCATGCATCACTAATGTTTCAATCCCAGCCCTATGTTGTAAACGCCTCCCTGTAACTCACTCACTCATTCTGCGACTCTGCTCAGGCTGTGAATATACAGGCTGTCGCCAACGCTATTTACTGTAATTCATTACTTATGAGATACATTTCGATTTCAAATAGAAATAGACTATCAACTTACCTCCCAGCAACATAATACAATGGACAAGTGGGTTTAACATGGAAGCAGTAGCTGGCACTGAAGCCAGGACAAACCCACCAATAGAAACTCTTCTTTCATCAATCAGCATAGGCCCCGCCCATTAAGTGCAGTTTAATTTACAAGCAAAACTTTTGAAGTCACAAGTAAAGACAAGTGATTTTCAAGTAAAAGTTTTTAACTCACAAGCAACTAGGACGGATTTATAAGCAAAATGATCTCCTTTTTTGATTGCCACTAACTGTCTTTTGCGCTCAAATTTCTTTTTTGGTTGTAAATCCATTCTTTTTGATTGATGAATACCAAACAAATGTCTTTCCATATTCTTTCAGCCATCTCCATCTTTCAAAAGCATCTCCTATACATATCCTTGTTTTGTTTCTCACTTTGTCATGTCATATTTGGGAATCATAAGAGGCTTTTTAGGTTTAGTTACCTCTGACATTTGTGATCAGAAATGTTTCCAGATGCAGCTTAGGACCAAACAGTACTGACTTCGTGTTTGGGGGATAGGTGATGGGTGGAACAACACACCAAAACACAAAATGAAACAAAAGCATTATTTGTGGGCTGACACTTTAGCTTTTCAAATGTGAATATTCTGGCTGCACTTTCTACTGTCAGTGATATTATTATTTGAAATTAGCGTGATAATTAAATGTCTGGTAACATCCAGGGCCATTTTATAATTACGTGGAACATAAATCTTACATGTCATACCTCTTTATTTTAAACACATTTTTGGTGATTTTTTTTTTATATTTGAAAGCATAAATACTACATATTGCCTCTTTAAATCGTAAAAGTGAGGCTTATTATAACTGTGTGATGAACATTAGTGGAATTTTATTTAAACCTCAACTCAGTCTCAAATTTCGAAGTCACCACAGTAATCTTCCTTTTGCAAAAAAAAAAAAAAAAAATCATTCAAAATGCAATAATCACTCACCAACTGCATATCAAACCTCTGCCAGTGTTAGGTTGATGGATGAAGCTGTCCCTTCTTGAAAAATGCAAGGTTTGAGTGGCAAATTCGTTGTGTGTATGTGTGTGTTTGTTTGTTTGCAGAGGTAACTGCGAGGGTAGATTGATGTACTCTGACACTTTAACGGCTTAGCGTGTTCTTTAGCCCCTGCGGAAAATGGTACTGTCGTATAAAAGTCAGTCGTGCACAGTAGAGTTTATACTGAGAAAAGCAAGAAAAAGAATTGGACACAAGTGCAGAGATGAAGAGCAGAGAGGGCGGGGACTGGAAGGCAGTGAATGGGACACAGTGATCTGGGCTGAGGAGCAGGAGGAAATGAGATAGGACATCTTCATTTAGTTTTTACATCTGCCTAACTCTGCACTGCAACCTGCTCTGCTCAGGGAGACGGCAGCCGGCTCAGTTCTCTGACTAACAGATGGATTTAGACTTTTAGACTCAGATGCTTGGCAATATTCACAGCCTCAGGTGAGATTTTAGAATTTGGTATTGAATCAAGCGCATCAAACCGGTCTTGGGATATGAAAAGTCGATGCGTAAATGGGATTTTCTTTTTTAATTAGTCAATCCACCATCACATTTCAGGGCCCCACCTGTATGGTTTGAGCCTGCAGGCTGTAAGTTGTGTATATTTCTCAATTAACTGTCAAGTGAAGTAAAATAGCGCAGAAAAAGCATGCAGAGAAAGAGGAGGGATGTGACAGTAGACAAACTGTGCTGTGATATGCCCTGGAAGACTGATCCAAAAATAAAGCCACTTTTACCTTTACACTTTATATGTGAATACCTGCCTGTTAAATACAAAAATCTGGATGTGTTTTAAATTTCTATGATTGTAAATAGTGGTAGTGGAATAATTAATGAAACGGAGCAGAATTGTACAAGTCAATGTGTTGTAATGCCATCAAACATACATACATTATAAGGACTTCTCATCTCTATTGGATTGTAATATTATCAGGATAAAAATGTTCATGTCATTTGTTGTTATGAATAATCACAATAAGTGTTAAACCAATGTTTCTTTTAAGTTCTGAGGGTTATACAGCTCTGGAAAAAAAATAAAAGACCAAAGCAAAATTACCACTTTCTCTGATTTTACCTTTTATAGGTTTGTGTTTGAGTATAATGAGCATTTTTTTTGTTTGATTTTCTAAACTACTTACAATATTTCTCCCAAATTCCAAACAAAAATATTGTTATTTAGAGCATGTATTTGCAGAATATGACACATGGTCAAAAAACAACAAAAAAAAAAAAATGCAGGTGTTTTCAGACCTCAGATAATGCAAAGAAAACCAGCTCATACTGATTTCTAAACAACACAATCCTAAGGTTGTAACTTGGGAAAAGTTCAGACATCAACATTTGGTGGAAAAACCCTGATTTTCAATGACAGCTTTCATGTGTCTTGGCTCTCCACCATTGCTGTTGGATGACTTTATGCAGCTCCTGGCATAGAAATTCAAGAAGTACATGTAAAAGTAAATGTTCGATGGCTTATGACCATCCATCTTCCTCCAGAAGTTTTGAAAGTAGGTTCAGGTCTGAAGATTGGGCTGACCATGACAGGGTCTTCATCTGGCGGTCCGTCATCCACACCTTTATTGGCCTAGCTGAGGCAAGAAGTGTTGTCCTGATAGAAACAACAGTCCTCAGAGTTTGGGAACATTGTCAGAGCAGAAGTAGTAATAGCATTGTTTTTGCTTATACTGATGGTCTTCATACTTCTCACTAAATAAGACATGGATCAGATGTTTATTAAGTAGAATAAGATGTGCTTATGTTGGAATTCAACAGACAATGCAATGGAATGGCTGTCATACATGCAGACATGCTGATTTCAGAGGAAATTACAGTGGTCTCTTAAGAGTTGTATATTGAGCTAAAGATGCCAGATAGGAAAAAGTATGACAAATATCTCAGAAATCTAGAGGTAAATCATTTAAGACATTATTATTATTATTTTTTTTAAAAATATATCAATTGAATGTTAAAGAAAATCAAATCAAAACAAACTGATAGATTTGGTGATTTAGACGACAAAGTGCAAAATTAACCGCAAAGTTGTAATAAAAGCATTGAATAAATTATCCCATTACTTTTGTACATATGATGTATACAGGGTGTATCAAAAAAAGCAGACTCTCTGAAAAGTATCCATCAAGTTTACTATTGATCATTTTCATGAAATTTCTTTGTTTGCATATCTCCTGTTTCGGTCCATACCAACATTTATTGCATAATAGTATGCATGACTGAACACAGGCCCAGTTTCTGGTGGACAAAAAAAAAGTTCCTCCAAAAAATTAAAGGGTTCAAATTGGATGAAAAGTTTTAAACTGTGACGCAAAATGTGAATTTTGTTTTTTCTCCACTGCGATACTCAGATTAACCCTTTGTTTCTTCCTATTTCCACTGGGGCATTGGGTCCTGTTTTTTGCCTCCTGGATGCCTCCTTATTCAAGTTATGACTTGTCCCTGTCGCCTTGTACTTGTTGACATTTTTAAAGACAGTTGGACACTGAACATTTGGAAATTGGAAACACCTAAGAATTTCTGCCACACTTTTGGTATCATGGTATTCGTTCATCCTGAATGTACGCTGTTGTGGTGTAAACTGTGGACAAACCATCTTGCAAATGTGTGAGGGCAATGGCCCTACCCAATTTTTATCCACAGCTGAATGAAGGGAGTTCTGTAAAAATGACAGAAGTATGAAGGCCACAGTCTGCTGTGACTACCCCAGCTCAAACACTATCACTGTTAATCAAGTGTAAAGAATTTGCAGTTGTCATTTTTCTTGTTGGCCTGTGTTCAGTTGGTTACACAAACAATCTGACCCCAATCTCAGATATCGTACAGGTGATAAGGTGAAAAAACAGGCCACGCCCCTCTGGCACGTTGGATGCATCCCAGTGTACATGTCCAAGCACATGAGAGGCTGTCCACTGCTGCAGTGCAAATGAAGGAAACAAAGGGTTAATCTGAAGATCGCAGTGGAGAAAAAACAAAAATTCACATTTTGCATCACAGTTTAAGACTTTTCGTCCAATTTTAACTCTTAAATTTTTTGGAGGAAAAAAACTTTTTGCCCACCAGAAACTGGGCCTGTGTTGAATCATGCATGCAATTATGCAATAAATGTTGGTATCGACCAAAGCAAGATGTCCATACAAACATATGCAAACAAAAAGATTCATGAAAATGTTCAATAGTAAATTTGGTGGATACTTTTCAGAGAGTCATTCATTCATTCATTCATTATCCGAACCTGTTTTATCCTCACTAGGCTCACGGGGGTTGTTTGAAGCCTATCCCAGCTACATGGGGCAAAAGCGGGGTACACCCTGGACATGTCGCCAGTTCATCGCAGGGCTGACATATTTTTCGGAGAGTCTACTTTTTTTTGTTACACCCTGCAGTGCATGACTGCATGTTTTTACCCTTTTAAAATGCATTTAACTTTCAAAGATGAAGATTCTGACATTAAAAATGTTGGCTAAATATGCAAAAGTCATTAACTCTGACTTAAAGCTGTAGGAGATTGGATTTATTAATACAGTTAATAAATGGGGATAAATATATTCATAGATAAACCAAAAAAAATTACACTTTTTTTTTTTTACTGTCAATTCACTAGACATACAGGACATACAGAGAACTGAGGGACCGCTTCACTCTCACCTTGTTAATAAATGTCATGCAATGAAAAAAAAAAGGTAAAAATAGAATAAAAATAAATAAGTGGTATAGAGAATAAACTATAATAGAATATAAAGTGTATATATCAGTCTATTTACATTGGCAGCAGTACACAGTAAATTTTGCTGTGTCAAATTAACACTAATAGAGTTGGTTTTAACTTTATTCTAGAGTGTATTTGGATTTGTCACTGACACTGGAAAGCATCTTACTCAATCTGTTGTTGTAATCACTCCAATAGAGTTTACACTGCATTATTAACAATTTACTGTGTAGTGCTATACTGTACAGTTACAGTTATGAGGTGAAGAGGTGCATAATGAAACAAAACAGTAGCAGATTTGACAAAAACAACAGCAGATATAGCAATAGTGCAATATTCATGTATGTTGCTTTAATTGTCTGTATTGTTTGTGGTTTTGTATGTGTGCATCTCTGTGTTTTATGTGTATAGTATGTCCCTGTGTGTTGTACTGACTGTGGCTATACTTCTAAATAAAGTTTTAGCCATTAATTATGATTAGCGTTTCTGTTAATATATTTTACATACATAAATCTATTTAGGTTTACATACTTACAGAAAAGAAGACAATAACTGTATCCTGTGGTTCCCATCATCACCCACAAGTCATAACTTTTCTCCACTGCATTAAAGGTATTAAATGGACCAATGTGTTGTACATTTATCTCACATTACTGATGTAAGTGGGTGAAATATTCATATCACTTCAGGTGTCTGTAGGGATTTAGTGAAATGAATTGAGATACATTATATATCCAATAAGTAGCTGTGGATCACAGTTAATAAAAGGTGCACACAAATATAGTAATACATTGGCTGTATGTTCAGTGAGTGTGTAATAAATCTTGAAGGTGGACAGAGAGCGAGGAGCAGCTGTAACTCATGCCTGTCACCTGCCTGACCACACACACCTACACACACACCTACACACGCATACACCTACACACACACACGCACACACCTACACACACACACACACACACACACACACACACACACACTTTGACTACTGTATACTGGCATACTGGCATACACACTTGATATCAACCTCACATTACAATAATTCACATCACTCCATTTCCCTTTCTTTGTAAATGGGCTCTTTTATGACTATCTTTCTCAGAACCAGATTGAGTTTTTAACCTGGATCTGGACCTGACTAACAGAGTAAGGAACTGGTTTGGGAGTTTAGACTTAAGGTCAAGGTTAGGCAGTTATGGCACATTTCCCTCACGTGGTTACAGCTCAAATTAACTTGCCTTAACTTGAGTCATTTTAGTATCATGCACTTTGTTTTCCACTGCAGATACAGTACCCTCTAGTACCCTCTGTAGCTGCTTTTCACAGTCTTTACGTTTACACGCACATCTAAATCGAGCTATCGGCAATAATCAAGCTAAGGACTTAACTGGAGTTTCCGAGAAATCTGAGTATACATGCATTGAGCGAGGTACGTTCGGCTCCGAGACACTAGGTGGCGCTACACGCCCTTTTGCGTTGGCATTCTTATGGTTGGCGTCATGGATGAAGAATAATTAGTAAAACAAACGCAGCAGATTTGAAGCAGACGTAGTAGAAGGAGGACAACAACACCGAGCGAGAATATGGACGACAACGATGCAGCTGCTCAGAACATTTGGTACAAACTGTTCAAACTGATCAGGTTACACGTAAACTGCACATAAAGTCTGGAGGTGATGAAATTAGCAGAAGGCTAAAACCTTCTGCTACTGTGTTGTTGTCATGCCGTCACTTCCTGAAGGGGGCGTGTCCAGGCCAGTCAATAGTCCGGCTAAGTGTGGTTTGCGTTTACATGCAGGCATAGCTCGATTTAGAACTGCATTATCTGGCACCAATAGTCCGATTTCTAAAACTCCAGTTCAATTCGATTTCAGTCCGACTAAGATGTTTACATGGCTTTGAAAACTTTGATATTAGCCGGACTAAGGCAATAAGCTGATTTTGTCTAAGTCCATGTAAACGCACTGAGTGACAACAAATGAAAGTGACCTGAAGTCATCTTGACTGCAACATATATAATAGAGGATACTGATGGAAGGTTTTTCTGGATTAGGTTTATGTGGCTGTTGAAAAAAAGAGTTTCAGAAGAAGCTGAAGTAGAAAAAACTTGGAAATGATGCAGCAAAGTCAAGAGTCATTTACTGTATCTGCTGCAGCGCCTGGTGGCAGGTCCTGAGTCCACCAGGAGAAGTGAATATGAGTAGACATTATCCTATAGTCACCAAAGTAAATCCTGGACCCAGTTTTCATAAGACATGTATTTTCCAAACATTCCGACACTAAGAACTCCTGCATACTATGTGATTTCAGGATTCTTATAAGTTTAACAGCATCCTTACTGTGTGACATGGATCTAGTACACTTGGGCACAATGTGTACATGTATGTGCAGTGATAACATTTACTTTTAATTTATTTGGATCTCAAACTACATCTTGGGTAAATGTACATGTATATAATATCATCTGCATGTGCTGCTATATTTGTAAATAGTGAAGCTGAGCCCTTTATAAAACCTCCAAAGTTGAGCAGGAAGAGAAGAACCAGGTCCTGACTCAGGGAACAAAAGATCGACATAGGATGACAGTTTTAAACAGACTTGGAGGTTTGGGCAACACAAACTCTGTCACATTGATTAATGCTTCACTAATTATTCATTGATCAGTTTTGGGTTGTAGCAGCAGTCGCACTGTGAAATGATCTTATTACATTTATGACACTGTCAGAATTTTTTCAAAGACTGTCTTTAGTTGTGAAGATATGGAGTACTGTTTTTTATTATCCACCAAATATATTGCTATGTTTTCACATCTTTGGTCTGGGACAGAAAAAAATTGCACAGTGTACACTGGACTTAAATCATTGGTCACTTACATGGTAAGATGAATTGGAAAACAAAGACAAATAGAGCTGGTTGATCAATGTTTTGAAGATGTACCCAGTACTGTGTGAAAACTATTACCAGTTAAGACTTTTGACTTGAATTCTTTGACCTAAATAAAAGTTTCACTACTTTTATTCTTAAAGTATTTTGCCTATACACCATTGCAATTTTAAAATGGACAATCGGAAGAAAACTGACTGTGTTTAAGGCCGATCTCTATCTCAACAACACATTCTTGCAACATTTGGCCACACATATGCCCTCCATCTGAATTCAACCCTAGGAGACAGGAAGTTTATGTTGTTTCCTATCATTTATACCATCTTTGTTTAGTGCTACTGTCCACAGCTTTCCCCCTAAAAAACAAAATACTGAGATTCGTTGTGATAGTTAAAGTTGTGAGGGGGAGGGGGGGTTAGGAATGCATTATGTCAAAGAGTGTCCTCACACTGCTATGTGTGTGTGTGTGTGTGTGTGTGTGTGTGTGTGTGTGTGTGTGTGTGTGTGTGTGTGTGTGTGGGCGTGTGTGT
>JAPTYQ010000006.1:8108036-8135532 GCA_029814465.1 Ostorhinchus cyanosoma
ATCAAAGAAACTAATCAATAGATGAATCTATTACAAAAACAATCGGTAGATGCAGCTGAACAAGTTAGAGTTAGAACTAGAACAACTTGCTATTCAATTTCTGCAGCAATATTAAGTTTCAAGTAAAAAATTTTTTTTTTTAAATAAGCTTTTAGTTTTATTATTGCCTTCTCTAAATACCATAATCAAGTTAAATTGTCCAAAAACTACATCCCATCAACATCCCAGATTTGTTTTGCTCATAATTAATAGTCACCCTCTCACACTGAGCTGGTTTAGATGAGAAATGATGCAGAAGTAACCTTTTCCAAAATGAAAATGCTTGGATGTTGTCATGCGAGAGGATGACAAGGACTTTAGAAGTTTCCAGGAAATAAAACTTATTAAAACATTCAGGCAGGGAACAGAATTAAAATGAATCGGTCCCCATCCCTTTGTCCTTACTGAGGTCTCCCAGCTGGACGTGTCCCAGGACGTAGAGGCCGCTCTTCTTAATGTCGTTGATGAAGGTGATGAGTCCCACGCTGCTGCGAGGGTTGGACACCATCAGCAGGACCTGAGGACGCCAGAACTTGACGTGGTCCTTCCTCACATCCAACATCAGCAAATACTTGCGTACCTAAGGGAGCAGAGGGTGATATACAAGGGGATGGCATTTAGAAGGGAGTGGAATTTCTTTAGGAGAGAACAGTTTATTACTACATATATTTCATACACACAGGGTTATTCACGATGCTTTACATAAACAGAACTAAAATAAAAACAAAGTGCTTAAACAATAAATGATCGAATTATTTAAAAATAATTAAAAGTAATGACAAAGTACAGAAAACTGTAATGAAAGTGACACATGCATAATTGTAAGTACAAAACAGAAACACACTCTTTCCTATCCTTGTGACATCAGCGCAAGATATTTTACACAGATGTAGATTTGCGCTCGGTGCCAATGTTTACGGAAGTCGCTGCATTTACACTCACTGCTAGAACACTGAGCTAATGTGTGATTTTATAAAGCCTGTCACATCTTCACTTCAGTTTACTATAAAACTAAAAAAGTTTATTAGTAGCTAACAGTCAAGTAGTTTCACATGAACTTCTGTCAACACCTTTCAGCTTAGATCACTCAGTTTGCATTTAACTAGTTTATTACTGGTAGTTTACTACTGGTAACAGCTAATACTGAAGTACTTAGGCCTACCTTAAATAATACGTAATATTTATAATGAATGCCACATTTTGGCAAATAATGATACATTTATAATATATAACTAATCAAAAAATATTCTATTATGTTAACTCTTGTTTTACCAGTGGTAAAACAAGGCTAACATTGAAGTACTTGCCGTAAATAATACCTAATGTTCGTAATGAACAATACATGTTTAGGAAATGATGTAACATTTTTAGTGCATAAATACTAATAAAATGTATTATGTAATTTTAGCCATTAGCTTACAACTGGTAGGCTAAAAGCTAACAGGGAAGTACTTGGCTTACAAAACTGTCTGTAATGAATGACACATTGAAGCAAATAATATTCAGTTATTCTTACATAATTATTGATAAAAATTGAAAATAGGCTCCTGTCTAATGGACAACATAACGATTTCACCCAGAATTAATCAATGAGTGAATAAATGAAATCATGTTTTGGCTAATGTGTATTTTTTTTAAACTATCACTAAAAATGATTGTGTAATATTAGCTGTTAGCAGGCTACCGGTGGCTAACAGCTAAAAGGCAAGTATTCAGCCAACATAACGACTAATGTCAGTAACTCATCACACTTTAATCCAATATTTGTGTCCTAAAGCACTGTTTAATCCAACACTGTCAAAATTGCACATAACTGTTGATTTCAATTCAATTAATGTTAAAATTATTGTATAATGTTAGCTGCTAGCTTAGTATCTGGGTGCCCTCCTAATTGTCAGAAAGCCTGTTGGTCAGAAAATTAGTTTGGATTTAGTTGATAAATCCAACCCTAACCTTAACCCTTTTCTGACTAACAGGGTCTTCTAACAATAAGGTGCCTCCCTAGTATCTGTAAGTCTTAACTAAGTAACTAAAAGTGTGACTGTCCAGAATTCATCATCCACTGTATGTTAATTAGCCTGTTGGTGCTACCATCAGTGCTTCAGACATGCTGCTCTGACCTCAACACAGGTGACTAGGGCTTCAAATAAACACTGTGTCGTACTGTAGACGATGGGTGCTGTGTATTATTCAGAATGCAGTTTGTTAAAGGTGAGGAAAAGTATGATGTGATTTTAATTTGTTGTATCGTATTGAGGCAAAGTATTCTAGTGGGAAAGGGATTTTACTGCATACCTTCGAGATATTTAATACTTAGTTTATGTTTTTTGGACTTTGCTTTATGATTGGGAATGAGGGCAGAAAGAAGAAGTTTTATGGATCAACAGTGCATTCACATTTGACACAGGGGAAGCGCGTAGCTTATAAAAGCACCATTCTCATTATAGAAGATAATAAATTAAGTTAAATTAATCAGCTCAGGAAAAAAACATACTGGTAATGAACTCATTTATGGTTATTAGAGAGATGTAATAGTATCTGCTCAAACAGGTACTCAGAGGCTCGAAGCAATGGAATCATCTGCTTTGAATCTTACTGCACAATAGTATAATAATTAGCAGGAATAAAAGCTTATAAAAGATAATCACAAAAGTAAAGAATAGTGTTAGACAAGACGATTCATCAAGATTTATTTCTGCATTAGTTCCATTACAATAGGAGTATATAAGCGATATCCCTGCTGGTGTAGTAATAAAACTAGTTCAATGTACTACTGTAAGTGGCCACATATGTCTGCTACCTTTTTCCTCTGTCCTCCAAAGCCTAATCTAATGATAATGAGTATTAATAAAGAAAAAACATCCACAATTAGTTGATGGTAGAATTTCGTTTTGTGGTATTTTCTTGTTCTTTCTTTTGTGATGGCTTCAAAAACAGCTAAAGTTACACTTAGTTAAACAAGTCTTTGCCTTACAGTGTTGTCAGTGTTTTAATATTTGTGTTTATTTTTTTTGTTGTACTTTTTGATGACATTTTTGCACATCCAGCTCTCTCTGATCCAGGTTTGTTCTAAGATTTACTTACATCTTAAAAAGCGGATCTTGCATAGTTTTTTTTTTTTTACGCCACATCATAATTTATTAATAATACTAACATTTTAGCCTTCCTGAGTTCTATGTCACAAGGTTGTAGAAAATGTGGTGTGGTTTTGAAGAACTTTTACTTTTGTGAAACACTTAAAAAAACAATTACTTATTCTTGGGAGGCACTTTATTAACGTTGCAACCCTGTTTGTAATGTATAAAGTCAAGTATTTGACAGCAAAAGCCTGAGTTCTTCAGCTTTTTACTTGAAGCAGCTGACTTTGTTCTATTTCACATACTGAAGTTAACCTACTCATGGTAAAGAGCACCTGTGAGTCTAAGAAAGCATTTACTGTCAAGGGCGTGAGCATGAAAAAAATCATTCATAGAGACTAAAAGAGAGAATATCTTATCTATTCTTTAAAGCTACACCGTACAACGTGGCATTTTTACACTTTTGTCATCTTAAAATACTCCTAAAAAGTGTGCCAAACTAAAATGTAAAAGAAATCCAAAATGAAAAAAAATGAAAAATGTTTCATTCTCATATATTTCCGATAAAAGTCTGACAAATTATTTTATTCGGTCTGAATAAAATAATTGGCCGAGCCTCCTGTCACTCATCCGTTACCCAGTCCCACATCAGATACCGGAGCATCTGAATCTGACGTTTCACTCACACTGCTCCTCCTGTCACTGACCGCAGTCTCCTGTCTAGGGATGTGATTGGATAGGACTCTAATGCCCAGTGTTGAAGAGAGAAAATGGATTTATTAACAGAAACAACAACCAAGGGGAACAAACAGAAAAACCTGACTGCAGCAGACAGAGTCCGATGAAAGAAGGATGGAGATAAAGTCCGGAAGTCGAGTGGATTTGACTCCACAGACACGTCTGCACAAAGCTCAACCTTTTCTCCATGCACATGTACTTGGTGTCCCTCAATGCAGAATTATGTAGGATTATAAATGTATGGACTGTGAAAACTCAAATGTCCACAGAGTGCAGAGTCAGTGTATTCACAGTACGTCTCAGTCCGCCCAGGTGATGAGGTGCAGTGAAGACAATGACCCAGCACTGCACAGACCAGACCCTTAAATACAGGGTCTGCTAATGAAACAGGAGCCGCTGCTGTGCAGCAGGTGGATGATGTGTCTGACTGGTGAGGGAGGGGTCCGTGGCCATGCCGAAGCGTACCAGACCTCCGCCTCTACCTCCGCTTCCACCACGTGCATCAGGTGAGAGGAGGGGAGCATTAGAGCTCAGGCAGGGGGAAGTGGGCGGGGCTTTGGAGGGAGGCGGGTTATTCATGTTCAAATTTTTACTTTTTTAAGTGCTGTGAGACATACCAGATCGATAGGTATAGCTTTAAAACATGTTTCTTGGAAAGTTTATAAAAGTGTCAATCTAAACTCCTGTAGTTATCTTTAACTCTTAAAAATTCAGGGATTGCACCAGAAAAGACGAAATAGGCTCCAGTGACCCCAACCACCCTAGTGAGGATAACGCAGGTTCGGATAATGAATGAATGAATGATAGTACTAATAATCAGAGTTAAGCTTGGTTTAAAATAAGTTAAACCAGATTTAAAGTAAGGAGAGAAATGGTGTAGATCCAGGTTTGTTGACACAAATTAAAACATAAACATGTGAGTGTTGTCAGGACTTACCTTTCCTCACTAAGTAGAAAATAAAAGAGGCTGAAAACTATTAAATGTCAGCTGCTCTGAATTAAATCTTCAGTGTGTGACAGCTCCTTGGCCTTACTCTACAAATATTTCATGATTACCTTTTAGTATATTGTAATTCAAGTTGTCTAAGGGGAAAGAGGACTTCTGTTACTCTGTAGGAAATCGACTCCAGGACAGAAGGGTCTGGGACAGTTTCAACTAATCACAGATTTTTGCAGACACGGACTTGGTTAAAGGGCAAGTCTGGATGCTTTAATTACCAATTGTTAAGTTTCTGTAAGATGCAACTGTTCTCTTTTTATATACTCTTCTGTTTGGCGGTGAGACATAAGTACACGGCTGCTCCAATGATCAAGATATTTTGGCTTCACTTTTCCCTACCAGCTTGAAACAGCATCATATCATCTACATTTATATTCATCTTTTGATTTGTATTAACAGGAAATAACTGCAGAGGTAAGGTGTGTATTGTATAATTTTGGCATTTTTTTTTCCCCAATTTTTTTTTCATTATCTCTCAGGTTGAATAGTAAATAATAGACATAGAAGCTCTTATTAAATTACCTTTGTAAAAAAATAAAACATTTCAGATTACAAGAGAAATCAATTCCTTAAACACACAAAAGAAGAGCAAGACTAAAAGACAAAGACTACAGCTCAGATCAAAAACTTTGTAGTTTGACACTCAAACACCTGTCATTTGTCCCGAAGTTCCTGCATGATAGTGCTTTTAGTACAATCACAATACATATGCACAACACTGGAAAAGAGCTGTCATCATTTAGATTCAGATCACATGTTCATGAGGTGGCACCATTAAGAAAATGTAACCATGTGGAACCAAACATTAGATCTAAACCTACAGTCTGCTGACAATGATTAACACTCATTTTATGCCTTCACTGGAATTAATGACCATCAACTGAGAGAAGACATGTTCACCATGTTAAATCCCTGGCTTACACTTAGAATCAGCTCTTTGAGAACTGAAGGTCAGCTTGAAACAATAATTCAGTGTTTTTCAAGACTTTACACTGTAGAGGGGAGTGTGCATGTAACATAAAGGTAATGTGATGTAAGCACGACGGATTATGATGTGAGGAAGGTAAACTTGTAGCATTTGGAAAGTGAGCAGGAAGTGTAGTCAATTGAAGTACCTGCAGCCGGTTAAAGTCAGTTACTTTTAGCTACAAGACACATCCCTTAAATAGTAAGAAGCTGTTACGGTAGAAGACAGTCACTTGAAAATGACTTAAAACACTTTCAACGTGTGAGGTAATGATATAAAATTGTAATGCTCCTCTTGTGTTCAGCACCACTTTGGGATTTACTGAAAAGAGCCAGAATAAATCGGTGGAGGATAATGACCATTTCAGCTATACAGCAAGTTCACATCAAGGTCCTGAAGTTGTGTCTATATAGCCATCAATCAAAAATGAAGATGCAACCATTTCTGACATGATTATCATCATAATCTCCATAACTGTTTTCATGCTCTTGGATGGCTGTAAAAAACAAAAAGACAAGTCCCAGAGGCGAAGTCCAACTGCCTCTACTCATCTAATCATCTGTCTCTCTTTATCTCTCCATTTCCCCTGTCTTCTCATCCATCAGGCTATCATCATTTCTGTGTCGCTTCAGTCTCATCCATCACTTAGTTTCTCGATCACTCATCTCCTCTCTCTGCTTATATTCTGTCCCTCCCCTGATACCATCAGCGTTTTTTTTGCCTCAGTTTGTCTTCGTCTTCGCTCTCTTTCCCTCCTAAACACTGTTGTCAGTCGTTTGTTATCTCCTGTTGTGTTTTTGTTGTGAGCTCTGTCTCCGTTCCCTGCTTCAATGTCACCCAGTTGGCACACAGCCATAACAGCTGCTGAAGAAGGAACACGAGTGCATGTACACGATATGTAGATGCACACACATGGCCTTCCCTGCTAGACCCAATAATGCTGGTGTTTTAGGTGCGAGACACAGCAAGGGAGAGAGGAAGAGGAGGAGGACGAGGAGGAGAAAACAGATGAAAAAAGGGGGAAGAAGGTGGAGGGAAAGCGCAATAAGTTAAGTGGTTGTAATAATGTTCTCCCTCCTGACAAGCTGCTGGCAAACCACCCTCACTCTCCCTGCCCATAACCCCTGCCCACAACGCCTTGGCAGCTATTCCCCTCGGCAATGGGCCCTGCTGGCAACTGAGAACCCCTCTCCTTGAGAGCAACAGGCCCGGCAGATAGAGGACATGGAGAGCCGGATGATGTAAAGCTTTGTACGTTTGTGAATGTGTGTAATAAATGTAGAGAGCGAAGGGAAAAGATGCAGATATATGTGTGCGTGAGTGTGTGTCTGGTAAAGCTGATATAAATGTGATAGATAGCAGCTGTAGGAATGACAAGGTGGCGTTGCATGTGTGAGACAAGATAGAGAGAGGGAAAATGTGTGTGTTTGTCTGCTAAATGCAAAGCACTTGGCTGAGGGAAACACAGCAGACATCAGTGTGTGTGTGTGTGTGTGTGTGTGTGTGTGTGTGTGTGTGTGTGTGTGTGTGTGTGTGCGCGTCTGCATGTCTCTATAAACCTGATAGAACGATTGCTTGGCTGAGGTACCGGCTCTTGTAAAGCTGAGGGGATGAGATTTTAGTTGCTCCAGTAATGACAAGGCAGTGTTGAGGCAGTGTGTGAGTGTGTCAGTGTGTGTCTGTGTACATCAGACCTGGTGGAAAATGAGAGCCTGGCTGATGTAACCCCAGCTGGAGGTGGGACTGAGGTAGTGAATCAGCAGAAGCAGCAGCAGCATGAAGGCGATGCTGGCTGAGGCGTAGATGGCGTTGATCAGGAACATCATGACGGCGCAACCCACGATGCCCAGCACACACGTATGCCAGGTGAAATAACGAAACGTGGGCCTGGGAAGAGAATAGCACGGATGGAGGCATTAAATATAGAAGCAGATTTCATTTCAGTCCATGTCAAACCTTAAAGTGTACCTGTACTGGTCATGCTTACACCATTAACTGTACTTTGTGTATTACTAACAAGCAAGATAGGCGCAAGCTCAGTAAAAAAAAAAAAAAATCGCCATAAATGCACCACACTGGACCTTTTTATCATGTGAATTACACACAGGCGCAGAACCTATGGGGAGCAGCCATTACCCGCCAGATATGATGTATTCTTGTTGATTCCGGGTGATGGAGTGCAAGCAAACAAGCAGCAGTGAGCGAGATTAAGTGCAAAGTACGTGTTCACGATTGTTGTTTGTGCAGCCCTAAGCTTTGCACTCCTCCACCGTCCTAGAGATGTGACCAAGCACTGGCCGATAATGTGTCATCTTAAACTGGTGTCTGCTGCACAGGGTCAGTGACCAGTCCATCTTAGCCCAGGTAATTGGACAATACAAAGTTACTATATCATTACTGGTGCTGGAATAGCACAACAACAGAGGCAGCATGTGTGCACTTGACAACGGGCAATGAAACAAGTTAAATGACAGATCTGCTGATATAATATGTGACCTTTTGAAAAGCTAGCAATGAAAATTCACTACAGGTGTCATTTTAATTTTAAGCTCAAATTAGGCAGGTTTTCCCTCATTTGCAAAGATGTTGAGATACAGAGAATTAAACAAATGTGTAGATCCCTCCTGAGTACTTACTAATTGTTTACATTTCAATGTTGCTTCATATTGCTGCATCTACCTCATGAGAATGCATTTTGTGTTTGTCATTTCAACCACAGCTCACTGTTTTGAGCTGACATGGAGTTTCCCCCTGGGTCTACCCCATAGTTGCTGACATTTGTGTCTGTGTTTAAGCAAGTAGTGTAGTGCCTTTATCAGATATTTTCTCACAAAGATGCCTCCCTGGCTGCTTCTACTTGAAATGATATTTAAGGCTACAATCACTCTAGTTGCATTGGCAGCCTGTCACTGGCAGCTTCCAAGTGCGTTCTGTCATCATGTCTGTGTGTCATCTAGGACAGGGCCACGTTTATTTTACGACAGGACCACAACTGCAGCATCTAATGGTCTGATACTAACAGAAGTGGAGTAAATGTTCAACTATGGGTGAACCGTATTTTAAAAAATATTTTTGGGATATTTTTTATCAGTTGAGATGTCAAACAGCATTAAAAAAATGTAAAAAAAACAAAAAAACAATGAAGCTGAGTGCTTTTAACTTTTTTTTTTTTTTTTTAATTATTATTTAATGAGTAGTTTAAATCCTCCTGAACTTGTATTTGCTTAATCAACCTAAGTTTATTCAATTATGTTTAAAAATTATGTTTACTTTGGCCCATAAGTGTAAAATATTTCAACAGACATATTGTCCAATTAGTGTCATACAAAAATAACAGTGTAATGCAGTTGATTTTGTGATGTGGGATAGAATTTGACCAATTAGGATTTTTGAAGGCTCATTAAATGGGACTAGTTTTAAGCAGGGAAAAGCCAACAACTGGTTAACTGGCCAATATTACCCCAACCCACTGATCAAAACATCACTTTTAATACCCTTCCACCAAATATAGTGTAAGATTCTGTTGAAAGTTACTGCCCTAAAATTTAGATTAGAATTTGTCTTTGTCAAAAACTTATTAAACATATTTATATTTGAAAGTACTCAGATATTATAACTGCACAAGGGTATTTCAAGAAAATATGTCACCCAAACAAAGGGGTCATGTCTCCATTTGATTTGGAAAAGGCTTCTGCTTCATGCCAAGATGCCGCCACAGAACACATTTGGTGCAGATATGTCAATGAACTCTTCAGATCATGCCATTACGTCACTGCATGGACAGATGCCAAAATGATTACAATACCCTTTGGCCATTTCTGGCCGAGGGGTTAAAATGTTGATGCTGATATATGACTAAAATTAATTGTTGACTTCGTTAGAAACCGATTAACTGCTGAACTGGAAACTAAGCTAAACTTTAGCTAAAGCTACAAGTAAATCCAAAATATAGCATACACTGGAAACTCAAAGGAATTGATCATTAAATGTGGAAATCAATATCAAACTAAAATACAAACGGCCCTTACACATGTTGATGCTGATAGTTTGTAATTGGTAAATCTGATTATCTGCTCTATTTGTAATATGAGGAATAAAAAACGGCTCTACTGTAACATAACAGTTTGTTAATCACCCCTAAGGGATGAAAAATACCCATCCCTCCATTTTTCAAACTGCTTATTCCTGGCGATGGTCTCTTGGGTACCTATCTCAGCTACCGATGAGTGAAGGCGGAGTATACACTGGACATGTTTCCAGTTCATCACAGAGCTGGCATATACACTCACATTCACACCTATAGATGATTTAGATGGACCTGTTAAATACACAATATAAAATTAATCATAACATTGACTGGACAACTGATAAGATGAAGAACTCCATTTTGTAGAGCCTGAAGATGTGACCGATAAAGACAAAACCCCAAGGATGTCCATATAAAGAGTTGTATATCATCCCCATTGCAATGTACTAAAGGTGAAGTACAGATCTGTGCTCCATGAGCTCTAAGGATGAACCTATTTAGGTGCATGTCTAAGGATGGTGTACCTAAAACAGAAGCCGTGCAGACACAGGGAGAACATGCAAACTCCCCACGGAAAGGCCCACACTGGCTGGTATTGAAATCCAACTAGGACCTTCTTGCTCTGAGGGGACAGTAACATGCACAACACAATGATCTAATCTAAACAGATTTTCATCCTGAGGCAAAATTTAGCAGCATCTCTGCTTTTCTGTATTCCATGTCTTACCAAGCAGTGGTTTCTAATTTAGTATTTTGAGAGATTCAGTATTCTGTTCCCTTTAGTCAATGTCTGGTCAAAGGTGGAACTGAGCCACAGATATTTAATTCAGAAGGCTATGACCCATCTGCAAATCAAACTCCCTATTTTGTTTTTAACATAGTATATTTCATTCTGGGTAATGTATTGTAGTGAACTATGAATCTAAATATGCAAAAGTTTAAAATGCTGGTATTGACTAGATCTTTAATTGAGCTTGTAGGTTATGAAAAGTGCTCGTTTTTTTTTTTTTTTTGATAGCAAATCTCTTTGGAGACAAGATGCAGAGAGGAAAAGTCTTTTGATTACCTACTAGCTCCCTTCATACACCTCTGAAGAGGAACTTCCCAAATGTCAGTTCTGTAATTTTTTTTTTTTTTTTTTACCAAGTTGGATTTGTGATCCCATAGAGGATTTCAGAGAGAAGGCAGCTGAAATAGAAATTATGATTCTCTAACATGTCTATGTAATTCATCTGGGTTAACAAAAAGCCAGCAGAGCTGTTTTTATACTGAACTATTTGAGTCTGCCAAGAGTAAAAAAAGAAAATGAAGATTTTCAGTCAGAGTATTAGTACTTACTGACCTTATTCCCACGTTATCAAGGCTACTTATAGAAGGCTAGGTTTTTTCAGATCCTGTATTACCCTCTATATTCTATCATCTTCAGCAATTTCATAAAAGTAAGACAGCCATCTGGAAAATGAAACCAGCTTTCATTAATGCAGTGAAAAGCTTTCAAAAGTCTACTACACTCATTAGAGAATTTTACTAATGGAGAGTTTTATTATTGCACGACGGTCTGAATGCCCCAGCAGAGACTTTTTCGATTCTAAAGGGACTAGTATTCTGTTTGTAAATTTGGGGAATAAAAGTGGCTGTAAAAACAGGTACACATTTAAAGATGGGAGACTTAAAACATGTGAGCCAAAAGAGGAAAAAGAAGAAAATCAGTGTGTAATATTACAGCTTTTCAGGAAAATCATTGTTTTCATGAAAATCATTATTTTGAGTTGGTTCTTGGACACTGATGCTGAGGCTCTGCTTGTGGCTATTTGTTTTTTCAATGTTTGTGAGAATCATCTGCAGATATCTGACCTTGTTGTACTCCTGAACTACACAACTGCTGCAAATTGAATATTAATTACCAGGATGTGTCAGCATATAGGAAGCAAGACAATCATATCTGCAAGTGTGTTGAGGAGACACTAATCATGTCCTCATATCAACAAGGTATGGATCAGTAATAAATCATTGGAAGGCATTGGTCCGTTATGTGTCTCCAGAATGGATCTTGGCAATGACTCTAAAAGTGAGAAATTAACAATAATCTAATAAAAGACGTCCTCATTCTTTGTTTTGATGACAGAGGTGGCGAGGACTGTCTAAGACATTATTGTAAAATCGCTCAATGGTGTTCAATTAGGTTAAGAACTGGTGACAGTGAAGGCCACAGCAAATGATTCACATAATTTTCATACAACTACAAGGTCAGGGAAGTTCTGTTACAACCTGCTCACACATTGGACATAAACTATCAATTCATACAGGCGTCCTTTTATATGTATGCAGGTATTGTGTTACCTGTGTACTTACGTGCATGTTTCGCTAAGGCATGACTGAGTTCAAAAGGTCAAAGAGTTCGAAGAATCACAGCAGAGGGAAGTGCACATGTTTTTGAGGGTCATGTAATTGATCCTTGAAATAACTGCAGCTGTGTGGAAAATGAGCAAGGCGGGTTGTGACAATGGAAAGTCACTAGGCTACACAGACATTAGAATTATATAAAAATATCTGCAGCTGAACACGACACAGCAGGAAGGAGCCTACACTTGAGGGGGATCAAGATTTCAAAAGGTTAGAAACTTGGAAAAAGTGGCTACTTTTCAAATATGACTGCTGAAATTCCAATATTCCTGCTGTGATATCAGATATAATATCAAGTATCAGTTAGAGGTGTTTTATCATGTGCAACTTTGTACATTTCCCTTGTGTTAAATAGATGTTAAATGAAATAGACCATTTAACCCTTGTGTGGTGTTAGTATTTTTGTTCCTCAGCCAGTGTTCATAGGTCTGGTGGACCCGCTAGAGTTTCGGGTTTTCAAAATGACACAATCAAGCAATTTTATGTTTAATTACTCAACAGACATTTACTTCATCATCCCAATTACAAGTCATATGAACAGAAAACATGGTTAATATTTGCCCTTTACTTTTGTTAGATCACATTTATGAATTAAGATGCTACTCGTTTTTTTTTTTTTTTTTTTAGTAAAGTGTAATAAAAAAAATAAAAAAAAATAGAATATCAGTTATAATGAAGTGGAGTGAGTGTAAAAAAACACATTTACAAATGACGCAAGATGTTTCACAACTAAACACACCAAACACCCTATATGTAATATATATGTGCAGGGTGGCTGTACAGTGTGCGGTCATTGAAAATGTGTTTTGATATGCTGTTTATTTGACTGTTTGTTTACATCCAATTAACTCTGTAAAGCCCTGTGAGATAACCTTGTTGTGATATCGGGCTCTACAAATAAAATTGAATTGAATTGAATCATGTTCTTCACAGAAAATGAGTCAAAGCCAATGAATTTCAGGTTGAAAAAATAATTATCTGTTTCATTTTTCTTTTGATAAAAACTGAAAACGGGTCCCACAGACACGAACACCATACACAGGTTAAAGTAGACTCATGGCTGTTTTGATGCTGAAATATTACATAACATTTTTAACATTCAAGTAGGGATGTAATGATTACGTGTACAACGATAAACCGCAGTAAAATTCCCGACGTTAGTATTACAATTTAAATTCTAATTATCATTAAAACCATGCTCGATTTTGAAAACTTACGGTGATACTGCTCATTTCCTGGAGAAACAGCAGCACGCCAGGCACACAATGCGCAGTTTGCAATATTTGGCCTGCATAAATGTGGCTGAAGGCAGCCACATGGACGGCGCTCAGAGATTGTGAGCACCCGCACAGACCTGGTCTGAGTGCACCTCCATCCCATACATCTCTCTCTCACTCACTGTGAATAGTCAATGGCATTGATATTGACAAAATCCTATCAATTCCCACCCCTAGTACAGATATCTCTTATGGCCATTAGGTACCAACTTTAATACACATTTGTATGTTTGATGTTTATGTTAATATTTTAATGTTTCTGCTGACAGAAAGCACATTGTGTGTGTTATTTTATTATTTTTTTCCAAAATAGAACTTGGTTAAATTATGTCAGCATGTGTAAAAGTGCTTTTTTGAACATTTTGAGCACCTTTCCACAATACTGTGATAATAATGATAACCATGACAGTTCTGGTCACAATAACCACAATATGAAACTTTCATATTGTTATATCTCTACAGTCAAGACATTTCAACAATTAAGAGCGAGAAAAATTATCATGAACTGTCCGTTCTGAACAGGGAGTTTGGTATAGAGCATCACACGAGTTGGGTTACTTAATATGAGCTTGCACTGTGGGTTTTATTAATATAACTAAACTGTGGGTCTTTAAAATTAAATTTCAATCAGTTGACACTTTAATTAAAATTCAATCAAGTGACATTTTAATGAGACTCTATGAATTCCAAAATGCCTTACTCTCATCAGCATAAAGACGCTTGAGAAACAACATTTAGACATTAAAAATCACTTCTGAATGTCGTACCAATGACACAAATTCAGGTTTGTAATGACTGACAGCACTGAGTACAATCCATGCACTCACTGTAATAATTTCTCTCATACAAAAATAAGAAAACATATCGACTCAAAGTTAGAGGCTACATCATATCAAAATGTACGACTTCTACACTGTGTACACCTGCTGTCTCTAAACTTTCCTTTTATTTCTCCTCAGCTTGATTGTTTAGCATCAGTGGTACCCACTATGCACTCATCTTATTCCTTTCACTGTCCCACTGGACGGTGGGTGTAATTACGATAAAAGCTCACCCACCCAATGAACCCCCAACCCCCGCCCCCCATCTCTTTTGTCTCTCTGGCCCCTCTGTACAATCACCCTGCTCACCCCCCTTCTCCCATCGCTCTTGTTCTCCAGTGACTGATGTCACTTCGCTGATGCAGCAAAAGCAGACTTAAAATAATCACTGCCAATCAACTCCTTAGAAACATTAAAGAGAGAAACAGAGAGCAATGAAGATGGAGAGAGCAGAGCCAGCCTTTAGCCAAAAAATATGTCATAATAGAGAGGAAACGAGGACAGAAACTTTATCCTCTCCCTCAGACATGCACACATGGGGTGGAGATGCCAGATCCTATAAGTGACAGGGTCAGCGAGTGTATGAGACGTTACGTCAGATATCATTGGCGCAATGACAGGAGAGTCATTTGACCTTAAGAAACCTGAGATCTCTTCATACTGGATGAGTCTGATAAAACCCTTACCACCACTCACCTTTATAGAAACACTGTGTGTGACAGGTTAAACCTCAGGTCATGTTGTTACCTGATAAGCAGTGTTTCCATTAATTATATAGACGGTGCTGCCCTACTCTAGAGAAAAAGTCCTGCCTCTTCTGATGCGCACATTGAGACCTATTCAGACCTGAAAAAATATGAACAGAAGTCAATGGTGAGAGATCACCCTTTACACATATTATGTTTGCCAATGTAAAAAATTAATTTGAGCCAATAAAAATGTACTTTGTCATAAGTAGGGGTGGGAATTGATAGGATTTTATCAATATCAATGCCATTGTTGATTCTGCTAACAATCCAATTCCTTATCAATTCTCCTATCAATTCCTGAGTGTTTTTTCGAGTGGGACAAAAAGTAGTTCGACAGGTCATAGTGGGGGAGGGGGGAGGGGGAGAGAGAGGGAGAGACAGAGAGAGCAGGGGACGGAGGTACACATGGACTGCACTACTATTTTGTGCTAGGAAATGAGAGAATCATTAAGAAGAATTGATAATGCTGGAGGTCTACAATAAATCAGAACCGGTTTTTGATTCCCACCCTTAGTTGTAAGGATATTAAAGTAACATCTAATTTAGTAAGAAATGTTTCAGTGGACTTCATCTCTTACTGCATGTGATATCCATCAACAGCATCAACAACCTTGGCATAATTCACCATGTTCTTCAAGAGGGAGGTGAAAAAGTGTTAAAGGACGTGAAAATTGATAAGTATGATGGTATTGAAACTGAACTGAGTGTGGAGAGGGATACTTAGGATGATGTACCTCTCTGACTTTCCGGTGTGTAATCATTAACAAACAGTCTGAACAGTTTTAAAAACAAAGTGCGACTTTCTTGGCTTGTAAAATTATGTTTTAAATTGACATTCTATAAGTAAAAAAGTATTGTCATGATTCAAATGGGATCAAAAAATAACTTGTCTCTCACCACTGACTATAATGCAATATTTTTCATAAATAAGGCCAAAGGGGTACAACCATCAGGGACAGGACTTTGGCTCTCTACAGTTTATTTTGTTCCATAAAGAACTGAAAATATTGTGGTAAGTCTCAATCTTAAAATTGTAATAAATTATCTATCACATAGAGCCATAGTACTGAATACCGAGCAGAGCATCTATTCATTCACACACTATCTGTTCTAACACATGGTATATGCTCGCTTGTCTTTGCAGGCTCTTGCATAGCGAGGCCAATCTCTACACATTAGTCCTGTGACAGCACTGGTAATAGATCTGAAACCATCTATTATCATTCCTGAACAGGTATAAAAACTAACATATTGATGAGCACTACCAAGAAAAACGTATGCCTATAGTCAGTCAGTCATGGTGGTAGCGTCATGGTTTGGGGCTACATGATGCTGCTGGTGCTGTAGAGCTCAAATTCAATGATAGGGTAATGGATTCTATTATATACTCTAACATTTTTAAGGAGATTTTTAAGGAGATGGTCCTGTTCCTAAGAAATCTCTGTGTATTTCAGTGTGAAAAGGACTCCCAGCATCGCCCCAGGCTGACAACTGCCCTAGTAAAAGGGTGGCGTTTGTCACCTGTTAGGAACACAATTCAGCATCCATGGGGACTAAAATACAAGGTGGAAGAGCACTGAGTGTCAAAGATCAGGTGGCTCAGAGAAGACATCACAGCACAGCGAAGAACAACTGAGCCTGTGTAACTCTATGAACTCAGTACCCAACGTGGACAAACGTTTCTCTGTTATCACACAAAAGACTGACACTGGTGGAGTTTATAAGTGGCTACTGCTATCAGATAATATAGCTGTACCTTTGCTTTGTGAAATATCTGTTTTTTTATGTGCAAATCAGAGATATGTCCACGGTATAAGGTTAGGCTACTACCTCTAATGCAGTTCTTTAAAAAGTCACACACAAAAAATGATTTAAGAAGTGTAAAGGGAGGACTCACTTTTGGAAGGTACTTTCCAGAGTGCTGTAACTTTAGTTCAATATTAAGTCACTGTATTATGTGTTTTAGCTTGGAGTTTTTGGAGTAAAGATCTGTCAATGGACAGGAGCAACAATGCAGTTTTCACCTGCAAAGATTAAACAATAGCTTGCTGACTAATCTAAGTTAATTTAAGTCTTGAGAAATTAATTCTCTGAATGAATTCTCTAATTGCAGTGTCTTAATTTTTAGTATTTTTTTCCCCTATGACTGTTAGCGCAGCATGAGAAAACCAAGTAAACAACAATAAAAACAATCATTAGTCGCAGCCATGTGCAGTTTCACCTCAAAAACTGTGGTATGAATTTGGAAAAAAAAAACACTAAAGACTTGAAGAGAAATTGAACGTAAATGAGACAACCTTAAAACTTTTTTTTCTCTTTACAAAACTTCACTTATTCATTTATAAAGACTAAACCATGACATTGGTTTGCCCCCTCTGTTTAATACAAATTCATACAAAACTGATCACAAACCAAACGACCAAGCTCTGACATCATGGTTTGTACTGTCACATGCATCTTTATTCCCATCTACTGTCATTATCAGATAATTATTCTCTAACAACCGATTCTCTCCCATTCATCCAATGCAAATGATGATCCATCTGGATTTTTACACACCCCAATCTCACTCCAGTCAAATAACTCTGACTTATATTTGAACAGAGGTCAGTCCAAGCAGAGGACAGAGTGTTTGTTTTCTGAGCTAATGGTTCAGCTGGTCAATTGGCACATTATTACAAAGACAATTAAAGTGGCTGCAGAGAAAGCGGCTGTAATTTGGATATCAGATGGTGCCAAGGTGGTAAAAAGTAAAAAGAATACAAATACTGCCAGTTGCTGTTGCTTTTCAGTCCAGTCTGGGTGAAGTCTATCCCCTGCATGTGACTGAGTTGCCCACTTTCCAAAAACATTCATTGGCATCAATGTGCAGTGCTCAGTTATGTCCTGATTCCTGGCCAGTGATCCTGTGACAGTTTGCGTATGTGCGTTTAAGCTGCTTGTGATGCCCATGTAGCATCAGCAGTAGGAAACACAGCATTCTCAGAGGAACTCTCTACACAGCTGGAGCAACTGCTGATAAAGCTGTGGCCAACACAAGCCTCCTCACACAAAACACACACAAGGATAAAAATACAAACACATAAGGGGAAATGTTCACCAACATGCACAAAGATACTAGAATCCTAGAGGAAGATGCACTTGCACATCAGTGATTAGGAAAAAAGAAAAAACACCCAGTGCGTCTTGGATCCCGAACACACAAACCTGCATAGCTTCAGTTTCCTGCTGTATCCCGACACACACAAACACAGACACACTTAACAAGCAGGCATCTTTTCCGCTACATCATAATTTCAATTCCTCCCCTCCCCTACACAACAGCAAATTTAAGGGAAAGGGAAATATTTCTGCTAAATTAGTTATGCTAATTACAGAGCAGTTCTCAGGGGGAGAGACGGTGCTAAATGGCTTTTAATTCTTTTCGCCTGGAAAGAGATGTAGGAGAGCGCCAGACAGAGCGCGGAATGAAAGAGGCAGAGAGCACAAGCAAAAAAAAAAAAAGTAAAAAAAAAGACTAAACCGATAAACACACAAACAGCTGCCGTTACAATTTGCCCGGTGACACAGCAACAATGAACTAACAGAATTAACAACTCAGAGGGAAAAGGGGGAGGAGGCCCAAAGCAGGCAGCCAGCCAGACAACAAGTTGCCTTATCTGCTCCGGGGGCCCAGGGTCCAGCGCTGTTCCCCAGCAGGGAGAGGGCAGATCGGCAGTATAGGGAGAAGTTCTGCAGCTAACTTTGTGTCCTGTAGCCTTTGCCAGCGGTCACAATGTGATAGCAAGGCATGAGCAGATAGCATACAGTGCTGTATATGGAAGGCACTGGAGGAAACTGGGAGAAAATTATTTATTTATTATGTCTCAGTCACTGTGCAGTATCCACTTTCTCATAAAAGTATGCACAGTTTGTTGGCTGAACAAAATCTTTAGGGTCTCGATGTGGAACCTATAGAGAACTGTTTAAATTGTTTTAATTACACAGTATCTAGTTATGAAATGTACATTTTGTAGTGTAAAGTCTGTGGGCTGAGGGTTGATGAACTAAGATAAAGAATGAAAGAATGACGAACCGGCTATGTAGTTCTGTTAAAACAGTTTAAACAACATGGAAATTACATACAGAAATGCAGAGGAGTGAGCACATTATGCAGAGCAGATTATATAGTGACAGTCTGTTACTTATATGGATTTATCTACATGACATAATCACCATAAAACTATCAGAAAATCAATTTTATCTTCTTTGCTGAGTGTGTATTTTAATCTTTGCTTTTTTTTTTTTTTAACGAAAGAACACGTACAATTCCATCCCTGACTTTATGCAGTGATTTTAATTCAGCACTGAAACCGTCACTACTTTGTATAGTTTATTTCTTTCACTCAAAAGACCTTACCTTCAATTCACTTTACAACCAGTAAATAAATCCCAGCGATCGAGGGACCAATATTACAAGAGAAAAGTTTATTGATTTTAAAATGATCTCCCCGCTCCTTTTATTCTTTATGTGTTATTTACACTGTTTGTTGTCTGTATCCTGATTTCAACTAGACCTGACTGATACGGCCTTGCTGTAGGAAGCGGCAAATCTCCTAACACGTCTCAGGACTCACATCCGACTGTAACTGCAGAGGAATTCATAACACCAAATGCAGCGCTGGAGGCAATCTGTCATAGCAATAAAGTGATACATGGTGTTTAAATGGTTTCTTCAGAAGCAATTATCATGTTTAAAATGTATTTCAGAGCCTGTGACTGAGTTTAATCAAGGAGGGTATACAAAAAACAGTATCAGTTATTCGATTTTTTTAGAACTTAAAAAAAAAAACACACACGCACACACACACACACACGCACACACACAGTATAGTGCACTGTAGGTTCAGATGTCAACACTTGTGACACCATCTATATGGAAAAGGTCATAAAAAGTTGCAGAGTGAGTTGAATACTAAAGTAGAGTAGTGCTGATGTTACATACACACAGATACTGTCCTAAGGTTATGTTACCGTTGTGTGGAAATTGCTTGGGGGAGCTTTTATAAATCAGGATCATTGCAGGTGTCTTAGGAATACAAACAACACACAGATGCACGCACACAAACATTGTAAATCTAAATCTCTAAGCATCTCCACGCACTGTTACCTGAACATCCAGTTCAAGTCTTCACAAAAATAAAACACACACTTGCATTCACAGTTTTACAGTCGGTCCCTCTCCAATATAGAGCTGTAAGCAGTGGCCAGTTTTATGTCTTTTAATTAGTACACTGTCGCCATAGCAGCATCCAGCTGGCAAATAAACCTCCTGCTTACGCACACATAAACAATGGCAGCGGTAGGAAACGGGGAAGGAGAAACAACACGAATAATGCGTGCTACTGCAGGAACACATGCTCATTATGAATGACAGCAAACAGAATGTGGGGAAAACTCATGACACTACGTGTAGACTGTGGGTGTGTGAGTGAAAGTTTGCATGTCTAATACTCATGGTACACAATGTAGGTGTGTTTGCATGTGGCTGTACCTGAAATTAGGTGCAGATGCCCACTCCAGAGCGAGGCACGCCAAGTCCACAGCAGCATACACCAACAGGAAGAAAATGGTCACAATACTGGCGATGGTGTTGAGCTTCCCTGAAAACAGCACCAGCTACAAACAAGGAGTAAAACAAAAGATGGAAAGGGAGAAAAGGATTAACATCCACAGCAACAAATCATTCCAAAGTTAAGCAGTGCCTTTAAATACTCTTGTCATAGGGCCTCCCTAAGCTCTATTTACCCTCTGTGGAAAGCATAAACAATTTTTTCAAGGAGGATGAGATACAAGTCCAGCTGTTTCCCAATACAAATCTTGTTTACTTGGACTTCTTAATCTTCTTGTTATGGAGCAAAAACAACCGTTGTGAGCAAAACTGCCAACTGCAGTTCTGAGACAAATTAGGATCAAGAGTGGAGATATGTGCCAACATTGTGCATTTACACTTAAATGATACAGACAAATAATCTGGTGTGAGTTGTGTGAGATAGTGAACTAAATCATATAATTAACTGCGTGATAGTGCAATGTCGTTTTGCCTGGGTTATCAGCAAGACAAAACAAAGCAATTTTAAAAATGACTGTGCTTAATTAAAATGATAATCTACTAACAAAAACATTATTAAGGCCAAAGGGTCAACAGATTTCTGCACAACTAAATCATTTATTACCTTTTAAAAACCTTATGAAGATTTTTCTCTTCAAGATATGACTATCTCTCGCCACAATATTGGGACATTAAGGGACATCTTGTTAAAATTAAATCTACACTTTCCTGGAGACCCTTGAAAGACCACAGGTGGTCCCTTAGGCTCCACCTTGGGAACCACTAATCGAAGCTAATGCTCAGCTTTAATTAAGATTGGTATCTAGGCGGCTGCTCAGCTACGCGACAACATGGCCCCACTACATTTAGTATTCTCAGTGGCTGATGTGGAGGAAGAGTGGTGCATCTAATACACCGGACAGCACATGAACGTATGTGAATCCCCCTCCCTCTTGTACTGAGGAGTATTAGGTGACTTTTAATAGAGGAGGAAAATGATGACCCCATTAGAAGTACTGCTGCCTGCCATGTTCCCTGACATCAAGATGTGTTAATACAGCTGAGTGAAGTACTACAGAGGTGAGTGCCAAAAGCATTCCATATTAAATCAAAGCACCAGCTTTTTCAAGAGCTTTCACACACTTCTTACAGTTTGTTCATAGTAAGTGAAGTTTGTCAGTTAGATAATACAGGTCTTAATTGGTCAACAGGGGTGACAGAGCTTTTCAGTTAGAGCTCGATATAATGGTGTAATAATTTTACCACTGAAATCACACACTATCTTAGTATTCTCTTTTAAATCCCTCCCTAAAAGCATATCACTTTTACTTTTCATCTTTTATTCTCACTGAAAATATTATGTCCTACTGGGTCAAACTATTCTTTCCAAGCGCCACAAACTTTTATCAAAACAATGTTTAGACTGTGGCACAATGTATGTTTCAATACACTTAGACTTAATTGTGTAATGCATTTTTTGCATTAGTATATCATCATACTGTGGCTGGGACTACAGAGTAGCAGTGGCTGAGTTTGTAGAACAGTTTGTCCAAAGACCAAAGGGTTGGTGGTTCAAATCCTGCCTCCCACATGTCAAAGTATACTTGGACAAGACACTGAACCCTAAATTACTCACAGTAGGGGTTGGCAGTGCAGTGTATGAGTGTGTGCATGAATAGATGAAAGTGAGGATTTGTAAACCCTAAAAGTGTGGAAAAGTGCTAGATTTTTTTTGGGGGGGGGATTACTTTTTTTTTTTTTACGATTGATCATACATTGGTGTTAAAGGAAAATCCCTGAATCCTAAGTAATTATGTTTCTATATTTATTGTATTTGGTATATACTTCATTCCTGACATTTAAATCTTCCTGCATTAACCAATCTCTGGCTTATAAATGCCATCTAAGTAATAACTTCAAGTAGTGCAATATATTTGACTTGCAGTTCAACAATATGAAAGTATGGGGGGGCAAACAAGATATATAGTGACAAAAATCCATTACACAATCATCGATACATGTTCTTTGGCAACACAGAAATACCACTACCTCCCACAGAACCACCCCTTAGTTGTATTCATTAAGTGTATAAATTATGCTCATTAATAATAAAACCAATCACCTCTGTTTTGAGTTATAGGGTGGGCTGGAAAATATCCACCAGATACCGCATAACAAAGGAAGAGTTTTCCATTGCACATCTACCTTCAGGAGTGTGCTGATGAAACAAAATTGTGCATAGGCACTAGCCATCATTAGTCCTTCTAAAGGGAGAGAAACCTTTTCTGAGCCCATTTCATCATCACCATGATCAAGAGTTCTATCTTCGCCTGTGGTGAGCAGCAGAGATTGTTTGCTCTATGTTTGTTCCCGGCTACAATAGTTGCCTCCTTGATTTGAGCAGAGACTTTCAATTATTCTACAGTTTTACCATTGGTCACTGAACAGCACATGGCTTCAGAGGGAGCATATTTTCTTAAGCTTAAGGGCATTTCATTGGTGGAGGGTGGTAAGTATTCTAGCAACTCTGTGACCATGAGGCAGGAGTAAACTGAAGGAGAAAGAGAGGAGAGAAGGTAACAGTGAAGTGAGATTAATGATGTCACATTATTGACCGGTAGAAAGAAAATGACATTATGAGATGAACCAGGGGAGCAATGAGGAAAGAAAGAGAAGAAGACAGAAAAAGATGAGAGGAAGAAGATGAGTGAAAGTAGAGGAAGCAGGTGAGGGAGCATATCTGACCTCTGGCAGTCAAAGTCAGTGGGTGTCTCTCCAGCGCACCCCTGGGAGCCAGCTCCACCAGAACATTAATTAGCCATTAACTCACACACAGACCAGCATGGACAACTGCTCTCACAGTGCAGTGTGTGAGCGTGCACGTGCACATGCACATACTCCACTCCCCCGGGTATGTTTTTGTGTGGCCATTTGAAAGACAGACAGTTTTTAGTGGAAAGCAGAGTGCATAAACTGCCACACATTTCATTGAAGTGAGTGGGCTCATTTATATACTTTTATTAAATAAAAAGAGAAGAGTGGAAGCAGCTGAGTAGCTTTTTGGACTAAAAAGAAAACACTTTTCTAGAAATGTCTAGGGGTTACAGATAACAATTGGACAGTGCTGTCTTACATCAGTGTTGGAGTTCAGAAAAAGATACAGCACAGCTAATGAAGCCAAAACCACATGTTTTGTAAAATAGTATTTGTTTCAGTGAGAAGTAATCCATAAAATTCTAACTAAGCTTTGTCCATATTTTTCACAATCAATCAGAACAGCTACTCCAAAACTTTATAGTATCTTTCATGATTATAATCACAGTTTGCACAAATAATTTAACTAGATTTAGTCAATTTATTGGTATACGTTAGATAGTTAGTAAGTTAGTAAAGTAAGTAAAAGAATTTAAACATAAAGCTTGTGATGGTTAAAAGAACATATTTGTAATGATAATGTAATAATTGTCTCAGATAACTGGTAGCTTCTACAAATCCCAATGAGTTATCCAGGAATTTTAACTCACCTGCAGAGTCTATATGTTAATTATTATATTTCCTCAGATAAAAACCTGGGTCTAGTGAGGCCAGTGTTCACTCCTACAACTTTAATCTATTGCATTCATCATTGTAATGCAGTTGCATCAACACTTTCTTGTTGTAGATCACTCATCTGAAGACACATTGTCCAAATTCAGTCAGTGCAGGTGTGAGTGTCTTACTTACTAACTTTAACATAATAAAAGCACTGTTATGCAATGAATGATTTTTATCCACTGAAAGGCTAGGGGGCTTTTATTTTGTAATGGCTGTGTTTGTAGAAAACCACAATGCAGTATCTTAATATAGTACTATCACAAATGTAAGTGGATCAAACCAAGGTTTCATACTAAGTTTTAATCAACAAACCTTCAAATAAAGAGCCTTTTTCCTTCTACAATGGAGGGAAATAAAGCCACTACTTGAGGAAATAATGTAGTTTGAGCTCTTAAATTTCCATCCAACATACCACATGGGAGTTAATAATGCAAGTAGCATCATTTAAGTAATAAACAGTAGTTAATTGATCAGTTGGGATATAATGCTAAAATTGTTGATGTGTGGTTGGAACAAAGTAGTATGGTTTTTCAGACCACTTAATTCAGTTAAGTCAGTTAAATCTGAGTCTAAGTTCTTTTTTAACCTTGATGGGATGTTTATGTATTTGGAACAAGCAAATTTGGTCCAGGAATTTTTACAAGAGGTGGTCTTGTCTCAAAACAGGCTGAAGTGGTGGGAACGCATTCATACAACTATTAAATCTATTAGGTGTACTCCACAAGCCTGATCTAAACAGCTGTGGGATACAGCAGAGCATGCAAATGGTAGCAAGTTGCATAGTAGTAGTAATATGTAGCCAGAGAATGTCTTTTACAGTAATATGCACACGACCAGAACACAGGGGCTTCTTTCTGCATATTGTTACATGCCTGGGGGCATGTATTATAGTTTTATTATAGTATGTTCTCTTCTCCCCTCCTGTTCTTAGGAACCTGGCTCATGGGTGTGGCTCTCTGTCCTTTTGTCCTCTCCATGCTTTCAGAGACTGAAGAGGTATGATACCCCTCCCTTAGATATCTTTTTTTTTTTTTTTGTGGGGGGGGGGCAATACCGAGGGTAACAATATACTTTCTTGTTACAATTTCTGTCTTGCTCAGTTATGTTCAAATATGGTTTGTCATGATGAATCTTGGTTTGATATGATTTTCTTTTGTATGAGTTGAAATCAAAGGCAAAAACGTTTTATAAAATCATCAACTACACTAGAGCTGAGCAAATAAATTGTGTCTTACAAACAGTTCAACAGTGGATCACCACAATTTATTGGACTTTGTATTAAGTGTACAAAACTTTCACTGTTGTTCTGCATATTATTTATGCACTTCTCCACCTACCTCCTTTCTAATCTCTTTTTCTTTCCTTTCTCCTGTATTCCTGCTTTGTTTTTTGTATTCTTGTTTTTTTGTTGTTGTTTTTTTTTTCAAATCTCTGAGGTAACTTTCGCTGTCATTAAATCCCATCAAAGGGTATTTAGTTGGGTCTTTAAAAAGAAGTTGAAATTGTGCTGTTGTTTTTCAAGTTTACACTTTTCAGTAGCTACTATGTATGATTTCCAAAATTACCACATGCAATACAGTGACAGATAAAACTGGCAAGCTTTCCTGTGGCTATAACAGTTCTGTGGAAACATTTAGACGGTTTCAAAAACTGTAATTTGCCTCATTTCTTGCTATTGCAACATAGTAAATTCCAAGAAGCTGACCAACTTCCATGAAACCATTTACAAATGTCTGATTTTCTCTTTATATTTGAGACAGGCAAACATCATAGATACAGTTTTGTCATTTTTTCTTTAACTTTTCTGCATTTATTCTCCCCATGTTCTTCCTGCCTTTGCCTCAATTTAAAAGTCTGAAAAAAAGTGTCTTGGCTCAAGCCTTCCTCCCTGTCCTTCCTTCTTTTCAATCCTGCAGTGTGTGAAGATTACAATCAGACTTTTGTCATCAGTAAATCATTCAAATGGCCAAGGAAGTGGCAGAGAGAAAGAAGATGAGGGAGTCAATGATCTTTGATGGCAGTGACAGAGGCACAGCTAACGATTTCCATCTAATTGCTCCTCCTCCACTCCTGGAGAGTGGAGAGAGATGAGGAGAGGAGGACGATGGAGGGACACGGAGTTAGTGAAAGAGAGAGAGTGCTCAAATAACGACAAGTCATTCAGCCTTTAACACTCACCTCTGATAATGATGGGATAGTCAGGCCTATTTGCTCCTCCGTGACTCTCTACCTTCTCCTCCCCCCACACCAATATTTTCTCATCACTTTAAACTGTCTTCTTGTCACCGCTTAGACAACAAGGTAACACGCAAATATGCCCTACATGCAAACTGTTGTTTCATTCAGCAATACCTATTCTGTTTAGATGAAACTTTGAAGTAGTGCTGATTGGTTGTTATTTTGTAGTGAACATTGACAAAAATCATCTTATTCTAATGCACGACACATCCAGTCTACTTCAGATTTGGTGGCATTTTGGTGAAGAACAAGGAGAATGTGGCGGACAATACTTCTGCTACACGATTTTTTTTTTTTTTTGTGGAAACATATAATATCTTATTTAATGTTCTGTTTAGGTGACCGACACAAAAAATAATCTATAAATTAACTGTAAAACTCAATCACTGGCCTCAGTCAAATGTATTTGTATTTGTTTACTCACCTGAACAAGGAACCAGGAGATGAGCACTGACACCCAAGGGTTACCACTGCGTGATGTCTTCTTCGCTGGAGACAATGCCTTCCCTACAGTGATGAAGACAAAGACATTCCTTCTCAGAACACATGCATGATAGCAATTATGACTTTGTTACAAAAACGATAGTACATATGATAGGAAAATGGAATTAGTGTCATGGACTTATTTCACTAACTCTTGCCAAGTAAGATAAAGGTTGGCAAAAAGAACAAATCCTAAGAGATTTTAGTAGAAACAGACCAATTAATCAGTACTAAAATTACTAGGCAAGGCAAAGTTTATTTGTATAGCACAATTCATACACAAGGCAATTCACAGTGCTTTTCAAAAATGGAAAAGAAACAGGTCAAAAACACACAATCACAGTTAAAACATAATCAGTCAATTAGAATAAAGTAATCAGTTAAAATACAGTAAAAGAGAAGAGTGCAGATAGAACCCTTTCAGTTGTTCTATGCACAGTTGAACAGAGTTGTTTTCAGCCTGGACTTTAACACTGTCAGAGTAGAGGCCTGT
>JAPTYQ010000006.1:8147515-8162567 GCA_029814465.1 Ostorhinchus cyanosoma
TGTTTGTGTGTGTGTTTGTGTGTGTGTGTGTGTGTGTGTGTGTGTGTGTGTGTGTGTGTGTGTGTGTGTGTGTGTGTACGCACGCTTAGGAGATGCAGCACTAGACATGGGAAAAGAGAGATCAGTGAGTACAAAAACCACAGCAGGGTGTGCATGATTACGGACTGCCCCCCACCTCTATTCAATACAACCCAGCTAGAGAGAAGGGGAATTAGGGTACAAAGTATTTCTCTCTCTCCTAATCTATCTCAATCTCTCTTTGTGTTTCAGTACACACATACACACACACACACACACACACACACACACACACACATCCAATCTGTCCCTCTATTTCCCTCCCTCATCGCCTCCATCTCCCTCATCATGATGTTTTTAAAACCCATTCGATGGCTTTTTTCCTACCTTTTCTGTCTCAGTCCTCTCTCATTTTATCTCCACTTGTTCTTCTGTCCATTCAATCGCTCTCTCTCTCTCTTCCTCTCTCATTTTCGTTCTCTTGTAATTAAGACTCGCATCACGTTTTCTTTCAGGTCCAGTGATTTTAATACTTATTATCATGGCCCTATTAAGTATTGTTCACTCCATCCAAAGATCTGAGCGCACTATTATTTCACAAGGAGCCCAAGAGGCAGGCAGCGTGCACGGTGAAGTGCACACGCATACACACACGTACACACACAATGGCTTTTTGCATTACCACAAATCAACTAAACAAAGGTTCTGCAGAGAAGTTAACATCACCCCCGAAATTAGGAAATGCCAACTACTTTGTTTATTTGGCCAGTGTGTATGTGTGTGTGAGAGTGCGTGTGTGTGTGTGTGTGTGAGTGATACAGTACCGGCACTGCAGTGAAAAGTTTATGAACCATTGCTTTAATCAGAGTCTCTGACATATTCATAACACTAAAAAAACGCTCAATGGTCTGATATGAAAGTACACGCTTGAAGGGGTGTGTTAGCCACACAAAAAGGAAAGCCATGCAAAAAAGTGCAACGCATGATGAGGAATTAAAGGTGTGTGTTTGTGCCTGTGTGAGAGTGAGAGGATGAAAGAGAGAGGTGAGTGATGATGTGGGTCGAAACTTATAGGCTGGGTATTAATTTCTCTGACATGCAGCAGGAGCAAAATAAATCTTGAAAAGCTTGACATTTCCAAACTGGCTCTCAAAAACAAAGCTGGTTGACAGTTATGAAAAATGGTATATGTGTGTGTCCATGGGTTGGACCATTATAGAATGAGCAACAATATTTAACCGTTTCATAAGTTGTGTGTTTCCTGTGAAAATGTGTGTTCATTACCGGCGGTACACTCATAATACCGGACTCTGTGTGTGTGTGTGTGTGTGCATGCGTGCGTGCGTGCGTGTGTATGTGTGTGCAGCCTGGATAGTAATTATCGATCAGATCATCCAGCTGAAATGAGCCCTGCCATCCAAATAAAGAGAAGAACAAAAGCGCGAGGGAGTGAGTGACAGATTAAAGGAGCTCGTTTAGAGAAGAGGAGAAAACAAAGCTAAACGACTAAAAGGAGCCCTCAGAGATTGTTTGGTCGATTGTTCTCACTCCTCCCGGTCCGCTCTATTTGTTTACCATTTTTATTCATGACCTCATTTGTGTATTCATGCGTATTCATCTTTTAATCCTTCGCTTCATGTGCTTGTTCTTGTGATAGTTCACCAGCACTTTGGTTGAACATTATGGATTAATTATCTATTTTTCAAATGGGATGAAAAATGAAGCACTGACAAGGAATGTGTGTTTGTTTACGTTGATTGTACCACTAGTGTCATAAGTGCTGATTCTGCTGTTGCTCTGGTCATCTCGGCTCTCAGAGGGCAAGGTCACTCCTCATCAGTACCAACATAACGATTCAGGATCATCAAGTTTAATGATCCTGAAAAAAAAAGCCTTCAGAAACTCCAATAAACACTCGAGTGGCATCATAGAGAGTTAGTGAGATGGCTTTAGCTTATGGCTAAAGCCACTGTTATGCTCATTGCACCATTATGAGACCATTTGTGCGTCTGCAATATGGACATGATGGTCCTGCAAGTCAATACTCCCACTCCCTGTGGAATGCAAAGGTTACTTCCTTTTTTGAATTACTCCACCAGCTTCTAAGTCAAACCTTTATGCTCATGCAGTAAGAGTTATTGTGCAGTGGATTTCCAAAGGAAGTTAAAATACACATAAATTACATGTATGCTAATGACAATAAATTATGACCTCAATTTCAATACTTGAAATACGTTTTGTAATCAAAAAGTATATTTAGTGTTTAATGATTCAATTTAGTGCTTTATTAAGACAGCAGGAAAATCTGATTTGTTTCTCAAACTACATCGTTAAGACAGAACTGTCAGCACTATTATTTGCAAGTTATCACATCAGACTTCTTTAACTAGATACCATTTCCTTTATCAGTAACAGGCACCTAACTACCCTGGTTGTGTGACTCTCTAAAGGTGAAGACACACCAAATCGACTTCAGATCATCAGCAGAAAAGGTAGCCCGACTGATTAGTCAGCTCCCGTCTCCACGACACGGTCAAAAAAGTGTGTAGAACGCACCAAATCAACTACCAACTGAGTGTACATGCTGCGCTTGTGTGAGACATAATGTCTCCTTAACGGCAGGCGGCGCTAGGGTTGCAAAATTCCGAGAATTTTCAAAGTTGGAAACTTTTTTAACAGGAATTTATGGGAATTAATGGGAATTTCGGGAAATAAAAAAAAAAATTTACAAAATTGGAGGTTGGCCCTCAACAGGAACCTTAAGTGTAGTTGGGAAAAATTTATTGTAGTGTAATCTTGGCTAAAAGAACCAGATTTAATGCAAGCACACTCCTCAAATCCCATGCACACAGCACTGCTTACTGCAGGGCTATTGAGGCCACGCCCCCTGCATGCACTGTGCACCAGAGTCCGGCAACCCTAGGCAGCGCTAACCTATATTGTGGCCCAAACCCCCCCCCCAAAAAAAAAGGAAATAGCAGAACATCTCTCTACCAAATCCCAGAGCTTGCTGGCGTCAGTCATTATTGTCAGCAGAGAGTGTCGAGTAGTCACGAACGATTGTTGTTGCATTCATTGAATGAATGGCTAGTAATATGAAGATACTGGCGTTGTCAGCTCTTGGGCTTCTTGTGAAAGAAGAAAGATTCCGATCTTCTCGTTCACCGACTCACTAGTCATGGGCTATCCCTACACCAATCAGATTGGTCAGACTGAATGACTGGGTAATGACTGCCTACACATGTTGAATCGGCTGAAAAGAATGGAGATGACATTAACAACAGCCAATCACATGAAACACACCAAACAGACTTATGTCACCAAACCTCGCCAACTGCCTGACAATATCTGACCGCCGAAAACTGGGTCGGTATGTCTTTGCTTTAAAGTGAAACCACAAACCAGAGGTCGATTGTTCCATCCTCCAAAGTACTAACAGCCAGTTTCAGTGTCTGTCCACAGCCTGCAGTTCTCCACAGCATAACAGACATTGTAATAAGAATAATGTATCCTTACTGGATCCACCTGGATATGTCAAAAGAATGTATCCTGTCTGGCAGTTTCCAAGACTTTTTTTTACATTTTCTATAGTTCAAGTACGAACACCGCAAAATTATGCTCAAACTAATAAACCAGAACTATGAACTAAATCTTTTCAAACACTGCACATTATGTCACTCCAAGCATTGTGCCAATTTTTTTTGCACACAAGCTTTGTTCAGGATAGTTTTTTAACATCACATTTGCATCTAAACCGTCTTAACTCCTTAGGTCATTTATCCATGGCTTGACTAGCAAATTTATCATTTACTTATAATTCATTTAACCTGTAGATTCCAAGTTTAAGCTAACGATTTCTCACTTAATAGCATACAAACCTCATCCTTAGATTAGTAGTATTTGTATGTTCACTTAAGTCAATATAACATTGATTTGGAAACCTTGTTTTTCCTCTTCAAGGACCATTACATTTACTAGAATCTACAGCAGTACTTCTTGGGGTACTATAATAACCAGTAATACAATGGTTGGGAATAACCAACTTATTCAACTAGCTAAAATGATGCTTGATGAAAAATAGAGATTGCAATGGACGTATCGTTTCATGTAATCTATCAAATTCTATGCAAGACATTTTACTTATAACTATAAATATAAAACCTACCACAACTAAAGAGAAATCAAATTAATTAAATAAACAGAATAGCAAACACATTTAACCACTGAGTTAACAACCTGATATCTTGCTCAGGTTAGTCGAGGACACAACACAGTAGTATACAAACAAACGGGCTGCAAGTGATCAAAACAATCCATTATGGAATCTTTCTTAGAGGTCAACATCATCAAGTGAGTTTACATACTGACAGATCTATGGCCCAATCTTTCACCACATGAATAAGAAAAAAAAAGAAAAGTAGAAATCTGTCTGCAAGCAAAGCCATTGCCAAAACCCTCCGGGTCCACTTCGAAATGTCTAAACATTAACAGCCTGAACATGTGGACCTCAATTCACAGAAGAGCGGTGTACCATTACAGACTATGTATCTGGCCCAGTGTGTTTTCAATGAGCTTAGAGATGAACAAACTGACTCCATAGCAACAAATGTAACACGAAAGATCCACCAACACCATTTACTGCTGGGATTTAGTCCTGGTCTTTAGCCTCACTTCACCTTGACCTTGTAGGTACTTTTAGAAAGTAGCCACGGTACACAGGGGGTGAGAAAGAGATACAGGCACATAAAGAAGCAGCTGAGAAAACAGGCGAGCAGAGCAAGTAAAAAGGGAAGAGAGAGGCTGTAAGAGCCAGAGAGAGAGGGAGGGAGGGAGAGCTGGAGTTAAGTGCTCTCAGGGGAGTAGACAGTGGTTAAGGATTATTAAATGGGATCAATAACTAACAAGGCGTCTGTGCACACGCACACACGCAAACACACACTCTTCGTTCCCTCCCCTCTTTTCCCTCCCATGGTGTCTGGCCTCTTCTTCATCTTAAAAAGATTGAGGCCATCCATGTAGTGAACTGATGAGAACAGAAAAGGGAGGTCCAGGTGATGGATGTTTACTATATGGACAATTATGAGAAATGAGAAAAGTTTGTGTGGATACAAGTAAAACAATTAATGACAATATACTTCCTTGATTTGCAGTCAGGTCAATACACATACAGGTTTTTGTTTTTTGTGGCAGCAAAACACATTAAAACATCATGAAGCAGCACACTTTAAAGTATTAGGAGAAATAATAAATAAATAAATCTTCTGTATGTCCATTTTGTTTTGTTGTCGCAAAAAGTTATAAATGCAAAGTTGCCAAATGTTCCACAAGAATAAACCTTAATATTTTTGGATTGTTTGTTGAATAATAAAACATCTTGGGCTGATGATACTTGTTTGGAATCTGATCTACAAAGTTGAAGTAGAATTTAAGTCTAGTTCATAGATAACCAGTGGAAAACACATCAACTGCCTATTATAAGGAACACCAAGCAGCTGCCAGCCCATTCACTAAATCTAAACCTCCTTTTCTCCTGTAGTTGTTGGTCGCTTCTCAACCCTCTGTCTCTCATTCCAAACCCTGCAGCATCCTATTCAGTCAGGGCATGTTGTTGAAGACTTGGCCTATCCTGCTGCCATTGTTGCCCTCCTCCTCCTCCTCCTCCCCCAATTCCTCAAAAAAAAAACCCCAAAAAAACAAATAGCAAACAGGGACAGCGGTGAGAAGAAGAGGAGAGAGGGTGCAAAAGTGACTGGAATCTCTGCAGTGGAGAGATAGGGGGTGAATAACAAAAGGAGGGAGCATGGCTGTGTGGATGGATGAATGAATGATAGACAGAGAAGAGGGAGAAGGGGAAGCCAAGAACACTGCTCTGGGATGATAGTATAAAAGTGAAGGAGGGAGTAGAGGAGTAGGAGGATGCTGGACTCACCGCTTTAGAATGGCTACTGTGTGGACAAGAAGGAAATCAATAGAAGTGTGCAATAACAAACAAACTTTATTTCATAAACCTGTGTCTGGTTTGTGTCTAGATTTTAAAGGTTCAGAGTGAAATATCTGATGACATCAAGCGGGAAACTTGCAATGTTCTGCTCTCTGGCCACTACGAACACTAAAAAGTCGCCGTAAAAGCTAAGTCTATTTTAGGCTGTTTAATTAAAGCTGGACCCAGATAAACAAGTGAAAAAAACGACAGAAACTGAAAAAATCCACACCGTCTTCCTATAACTCTTTACTATTTGTCCAAATCAAAAACTAAATATCACGATAGATAAAACATACATTGTTTTGCCATACTGGGATGGTGAGGACATTTTTTCAAGTTTCCATTTCGAGACACTGGCTACTACATATAAGTCTTGTCTAGTCTTCAGGTAATTACAGTTGTCAATCATGTACTTAAGCCCCTCTACTTGTCTGAAAACACCTGAGGTCAGACAAAATTAGAGCATCTCATGATACATTTTGTACAGCCTGAGAACACAGGCAGAGAGTAGATGCACATCTAATCTGCACATATACAAAAATAAACTTACTTTAAAGGTAAAGGTACAGTTCTTATTTTCAGGTGATCATACATCAATGACAATATATTCTATATTTGTGTTATTAAATCATACATATTTGCCTTCTTGCTGAACGTTAGATGCTCAATGTCTATACATGAAATTTTAAGCGATAGCCAACAGGCTATCTGCAATCTGCTTCTAAAATACAACAGAGAAATGAAAATAAACTGTGTGAGGGTGGAGACAAACATGGGTGCAAGATGTTATTTTGAAGGATTGAAAAGTGTGAAGTGATGTGAGGAAAGATGCATCTATTCTGGAAAAAAGTGAAAGGAATTAGACGTTGTAGTGTGTAGTGTGTTGGGGGGGCAGAAAACGAAACATGAGAGACAGAGGCACTTCGGGGGGGGGTGGATTCCAAACACGTTCACCAGGCTGCATGTCAGAGATAGCGCAACAAAGGAAGGCTCAGATTCAAATTAATATAACCATCAAGTCAGTTGTGAAAACAAAAGCTTCTATAGCGCGGGGCGGATTAGCCCACAGGTCAGTGACGTGCAATGCTGTGGAGAAGGACCCCTGCAGTATAAGAAACAGTTAATATGCAGGCCTGACACCAGATCTAAAATAATTCTAAAAATGTAGAGGAACAGAATGAGTTATCACACTCCCTCTGTTGCTTTAAGTGTGGATTATTTCCTAATCCACACACACACACACACACACACACACACACACACACACACACACACACACACACACAGGCAACAAAAAGAGGTTGATAAAGTAGCGACAGGGCAATCTGTCATGGCTGGCTAGCTGGTCGCATGAGGTTAATAGATTCTTCCTATCTCACATCCCGTCAGCCTTCATCGCCATCATCACCGGCCTTTCTTACCATACTTGCGTATCGTCAGTGATAATCTCAGAACGGACAAAATATGTGCACCGGTCTATTAACAGTGACCTGGAAACCAGTTGTATGGCTGTTACATCTCAATGAGTTTTGTTTTCTTTGCAGTGCTAATCGGCATGAAGCTGAAAATGTGCTCATACAGCTGAAAACACACACACTACAGCGTTCAATCACAACTTGTACAAAATCACAGGTACTGGAGCCGACAGATGATAATTCAGCGCTTCTCCTGGAATGACCAGTGAAAACGTCAAACACAGGAAATGATACATGAGTTATGTCAGGTGGATCATGTTCAAGTGTGTGAAGGGAGAGAAGATGCAGGTGAATTCAGCCCTGGTTTAAATGATTTCATCCATCGTTATAATGAGCACACCCTGACATGTCCCTTCTCACACCTGAGTGAGGACGCTGACGCTGTGAGATCAGCTCACACGCCGACACAGGTAGGTGGTTATGAAGCGCTACCATGGCTGTGCACTGCAGTCATTTTCATTCCCTCCCACCTCCCTGACATTCACTTTTACATATAATCTTGACTACTTTGGCTTTTAAAAGCTATGATGCAGAACTACTATTAGCAGAGGGTAGCAATTTAGAGGAGTCTTATGTAAAGGTTAGTTTGTCACTCTAAATCTTTCCTTTAGGGAAAGTATGAGTTGGTGCAAAGAGATCGTGGCTGTCACCTTGTGGACAACCTGTGTAACTACAACAAATACTGAATTTTGGTTTTCTTTTATCTTTTAATGTCAAACTATGGCAATTAGAAATTTGCTCTAAAGATAGATTCACACATGGGAAGAAAGGGTGTGGTGTGGAATGTAACTTTGAAACAATTTCACTGAACTTCCCCCTGCAGCTTGCCAGTCTTAGACACAGTGGTGTATGTTCACATGCCTGGTGGAGAAATAAGATTAAAAAATAAATGAAATCATATCATTCCAGATGGTGCAGTACTAACAAATCAAGACTTGTTTGTATGAGGTATATGTAGATTAGTGATATGGTTTTCTTTGATTTCTCTTCATACTAGTCATACTTTTTCAAGAAAATCTGCACATTGTAAAACACCTTTTTTGTTTTTTACCAACTGCTTCTATTGAATTGCTGTGTGATGTCGCTCTGATAATGGATGACTGGTTTCCCTATTTCTTGGACCATCTGCTCTTGGAAAACAGATGCAAGTTAAATTCTTGTGCAGAGAAATATGGGTCTTTTTTAATTTTCGTACAGGAAATCAATAAAGTTTTATGATGTACTTTAGGTATTGTTGGTAATATTTTTTCTAGGAAAGAATCACCTTAATGTAACAAACAGTGGTGCATACAGATGTTTTTTTCTACAATCTCAAGATAGAATACAATGCAGCACCCTGCTTACAGGATAATATGTAGAAGTGCCTTTTCCCTTATTTGCAAAATGGAAGTTGGCTATTAAAATGAACTGTTCTTCACTCAGCCTATCACAGTCACCACTGGTCCACTTATCATCTATTGACGGCCAGCCACTGGGTGCGTCTTGTGAGTTAGATGTTAGAATATTGAATATTGTCTTGTGACATATTTTCAAAGCACAAACAGACTATTGTGTTGATCTGAGGAAGTGAAAGCAGAGAGTTCCAGCTCTCACAATCAAATTATCACATGGTGAGAATCAGTCAAGAAAAACCTTCCTCTGACTGACAATGACAATATAAACCTGGCCTTATCTGTCTGATTAGGTTAAAAGTGATGAGCGTTTCTTTCCTATAAACCAGCAGTGTAACAACTTAGGGACTGATATACTAATGTCTTGCAGCAGCACAAACCTTCTTTTGCTTTATAAAAAAAAAATTAATCTGTGGAAATTTACTAAAACGCTGCAAGTCAGTGCTGACAAACTCATGTGAATGTGTTTTTTTTTTAATCTGGCCTAATTGCATATGCATTTGAAGGAGTTTCCCTTTTAGACCACAAACTGTGGGGTGAACAGTGTTTAAATAATTCACACACCATGGAGATTTGCCATTGCAATTTACTACTACTTTGTCATCATTTAAGGCTGAAAAAAGCATGCCTTCACTGATTTTGTGTCTGGCTGTGATAGTTGCACATGGAGGAGGTACTGCTGAGAGCAGAGAACAGGTGGTAGAAGAGAGATTTTCGTTGATTTGTTTGGAATGCCACAGGAAGCCATAATCAGAGTAGATCAACCACAAAACGTACCACATTTACCTGCACCATTCATAGTCCTGACATCATGATTAGAAAATGCACAGACATAATGTTATCAAATGATCAGGACACTCAATAACAAGTCACGCAGAGGGTTAACAACTTTGCAGCTTGGTTTCATTATTGTCAGGGTTCATCTCATCTTTAACACCAATAAACGACATTCAAATTTCTAAGTGTGTTTCACAGTTCTGTAGCCCATACAAACAGTGTGCCAACATTTCCTGGATTTACTGAGATTAAAAAGAGCAACTCCATATAATCCACAATGATTAAATAGTCCACTGTTTAAGTTTGACCACAAACAGAAGTCCTATGGATTGTGGAAGTCAAAAATTGGTACTATGGTCTTCTAAAACTTCTCCTTCCTTCACATCTTCACACATCTTCTGTGTTGTGCTCGGTGCCCACAGTATTGTTCAGATGTCCCTTTGTCAACAGCTTGAATATGGAGATTTTAGGATTGTAGGGTACTGAAATTGAAAATCCACTTATACCACTGAAAACTCCTCCCTCTCCTGCCTCTCCATGCTCTACGTTGTTGTTTCCTGAAAGAACTGCTCTTGGTACATTGTTCTGGCCATTATTGTTCATAAAACTGTACACTGTCAGTAGATCAGTCCTAAAACTGGCCACTCCAAACAGTGCTTCTCCTGGATTGTGGCCACATGATCATTTGCTTAGCAAAACTGGCCCTGAGAGTCAACATCATCTTCATGAACAGAAAGACAGAGAATTTCAGAGTACTTGTTATACGTTTCCTCAGGCTAGATAACACTCTTTATCAGTTTCTGGTCAACACAATAAACCAATCCAAGAAGAGGTAACATAAGATAAGACATGGACTGACTTTCAAGCATTGAAAAGACCATCTGCCCATTGGTCTTCAGTATTTCCTGATTGAAACTGAGAAGCATTTTAACTGTCAACCCCACCTCCTAGTTCCTTTTGCAACATTTCTGGAACATTATCAAGGAGCTTTTATAGCTGTTTACAATTCTTCTACAGTAAGTCATGAACTTATATGATCACATTGTGTCAGGAACATTGCATACAGAGATACATAATCTATCACTCTCACATATGTTGGGATGTCACATCACTGCTGATAGTGAGAAGAGAGTGTTTTCCAAACAGAACCAACCAGCAGGGATCTTGTGCAATCCTTTTTTCATTTGTAACACCACAAGCTTAAGCATAAAGCTCAGTGACAGAAAGCACACACACAAGCTCTATTCAATGCATCCAGACTGTGTTTAGATCTTGTTCACACTTGGCATCAGAATGCATGTCGAATGTGATCGTATCTGATGTGCCCTCACTTCACTGCTACCATTAGATTCTTTCTGCATTGAAAATTAAACATACTATCAGACTCAGACTCACAGCTACAATCTGGAAACAGCAGTGTGGACCATCTGACTCCTCACCCCATCAACCCTTCCTGGGTGTCTCAACATCTTCAAACTAATCATAGCTAGACACAGATTTATATCCTTTTACAATAACTCACCAACTCTTCACTGGGTTAGATTGAAACTGAATAAATCCCAAGGATAATTTATGAAAACATTTGTTGCCAAAATAAGATTCAAGAAGTTTATTGTCATATACACAGCAGCACTGAGCAAGGAAATTCTTACTGTGCAAGTTACCGTCACACAACTAACGTAAACAGTTAAACTAAAATGAAATAAAAGAAACTGTATACTAAGCAAGGAAAAATAAATAGGTAAAAATAAATGTATTCTATGCAATGAGTAAGTGTATCAAGGTGCAAAAGTAAGTAAGTACAGATTGATGTGACAATTGAAGTTAAACTAATGAAAAGTTTTTAACCCAAAGAATTTTACATTTTCAAAAATACATTTTCATGAGCTTTCACTTTCTTGGAACAGCAATACTGTGTGTAGTATAATATTATAATATGCTTCTATGAATCATATGTATCATTTACGAATTATTTCACCCTGCTTAAAAAGTGACTGCTTAAAGACTTTGTTCAAATTTACAATCACTCTTGATCCAGTTAATTTTTTTGAAGAGACTACATTTAAAATACATGTAATTCCCAAATGGATAATGGAATGTTTGTAAAACCCTTTGAATTAAAGCTGAAACCTCAAACTTCAGACACATCTTGATTGTTTCATTTCATACCCACTGTGATCGTGTACAGAGGAACAATTACAAAATCTGTCACTTACAATAGTAACAAAGCTGAAAAAAAAAATCACATCTTGACTCTGTTTTCCCAAGGATTAAATGAATTTTCTTTTCTTTTTTTTTTTTTTATTAACGTGGAAGTGTTCATATTTCTTCCTGAGATAAAAACAATCAGAGATGTTAAATTACTTTGCCATTCAATTATTACTTTTTAATTTTCAATCATGATTTTAATTATTTTTAAGCTTGTGTTTTTTTTCTCCCCACTGGCTGTTGTATTACCTTCTGTGTTTTTTCCCCCATACGTAGGTATTTGTACTACACTGACACTTTATTATGTTTCCTCTCTGTGTGTGATAGCTATTTAGCTGGTTTTTCACTGGTTTTCTCGAAGTTTTCACCATATAATTTGGAGAAACTTCCAGACATTTTCTGGGAGATTTGGTGAATTGGTATGAAATGACTGCACTTGGCCCTCACTTTAATACTATATGTGAACAAGGCTCCAAACACAGAGATCATGTGAGGGTCCCTCATGACCTCCATCATGTCGGCTCATGTGAGCAGAGGCTCACTGACGAAGGCGTGGTCCCACTGTTTAACACTTGCTCTGCCTCCAGAATGCAATGACCAAACTGCTGCATTTCCAACATTTAGGAAAAAGCTAATACAAGAAAGCCTGTTTAGGACATTTATAATCCTTAAAAAACATTATTATTTTGTAGACTATTACATGTGAAAGATAGAGTACTGCAGAGGGGGAGAAAGTGTATTAGGAAACTGTTTCTTATCAGGGAATGTGTGCGGTAAGTGGAGGCAGGGAGGACAGTGCAGCAGGGTAAATGATGGCAGTATCGATCTCCAATGCTCTTTTATAGCCCTGTCATGTCAGTTTAGCACTCTGGCAACTATCGCTTTAGAGCTCCATCAATACTGAACTCTGGTGCTCAGTGAAAGACAGATAGAAAGAGACAGATGGAGAGAAGGAGAGTGAGGACAAATAAATGGAAAGAAGTAAATAGCAACTGCAACGTCAGGGTAAAGACTTCAGTATTCTAAACTTCACTGAGGTGATAAGGACACTGATAGGTTAAAAATGGGACGCTCACACTTGAATCTGACTTAGTTTAAAGGTACATGTATCAGTTCACTCTCCAAGTGAACATTTGTGCCATAGTTTGCAACATTGTGTGTCAAAACTGTTCCTAAGATATTGCATTTGAAAAAATAATGGCGGTGCCCTGCATGCAACCAAAGGGAATTAAAGGATAATTAAATTTATTCATTTGTTCATTCATTTTCTGAGCCCGCTTTATCCTCACTAGGGTCACGGGGGTCGCTGGAGCCTATCCCAGCTACTTATGGGCGAAGGAGGGGTACACCCTGGAATGTCACCAGTTCATCACAACGCTGACATATAAATGGTTAGTGGATTACGTGTAAGATTATGACTTCTAACGTTGAATTTTATGAAACTGAATTTAAAACTTAAGAACATGCAGAGACTCTGTTCCTACTTAAGTTACAAAAGAGAAAAACATTTCACTGTAGACCCCTGATCTCTGTAGTGGAGGAGTATCTGTATATTTATGTGTAAACATGCAAAAAACAAAGTGCTAATTTTGCCATATCCACCAATGTAATAATGCATGCATATTAAATCAACAGTCAGATATTAATATTTTAGTTAACCTGGTTTATTTGTTTTTTTCAACAGTTAAACTACATTAATTCATTCATAATGTCAGGATACTGAAAAGCTACATTTAGTCAGTCATTTGTAAAGTTAAACACTGGACAGCTGTGACCAGATGCGTTTAAGTGCTAATCAGGTGTGGACATTGTTCAGCTGGATGTGATCATTCTCTCTGTTTGTTGTGCTGATTCATTGGAAGTGACCAAGACCTTGCCCTGGGCAAAAATGCATTCTTTGTAAAATTTAGACCAGATCATTTGGGGCTAAGGTCTATTATTTCCAACATCACACTGTGCATTTCTTTGCCTGGATTTGACAGACTTTTGCTAGGTTTTGTGACAGATCGCTCATGACAATGCTTGAACGTGCAAAAAAATCAGGTGAAGTGTCCACTTTCCCATGTAGTTCTCATGTGAACACCAGAGACAAAGTTGGTGAAAAAAATTAGCTAATCAACTTTGATGTTTCTTGTAATACATAGAACTATTTTATTATTTTTTAAAATTCTTTTTCTTTCTCAATAGCCAACAATGTGAGAGCTTATCAATGCTCTAGCCTTTAATTATTTGGCTCTGGGGCATGTTTAGTATCAGGATTTGGTACCCATTCCCATGTATTATGATTGGTTCTACATAAATAAACCTTACTTGATTTAAACTTTGTGTGCTACATATAAGTACAACCAGTGAAGAAGCTAATACCCTATGAAGAATCAGAATCATAAGGATCTACAAGAAACATGATACTGAGATTGTGCTAATACAGTATATTATAGTGCCCACTTGTGCTCATGCAACCTGCAGACATCCCTATTGATTACCTAACACCTAGAGTCAGATAACATTCATGTGGAATAAATGGATTCCAAATCTGCCTCTTCTGATGCTCCACTTCTGTTTGGTGAAGCAGAAAATGAACCCTGTTTGCATTATCTGATAGCTGCTAAGTATTGGATTTCATCTGCTGCAAACAAAACACGCTAACATCTATTACTACAGCACAGCACTTATCAAATGGTGGGTTAATTAACTTGTTTGGATCTGTGTGGATTAATGTTTAATTATGGGTGTCTTCTGTGCTTTGTGTTTGCTTGTTCTATGAAAACAGAGCAATGGGAAATAAAAAGCACAAAATCAATTTATCAGCGTTGCTCCTGGAGTTTCAGTTCTACATTTTCTACAAGAACATTATAGACAGGGCTGTTGTAAGTTTTCGCAAATTAAATTTAGGACTTTAATTAAAGACCATGATGAATGCAATTTAAGGCCTACAGTATTTTACATCTATACTGACATAAAAAATAGAAAGGACATTAAGGAAAATGCACAGTTTGCATGAGTGTTTGAGTGTGTACTGATTGTGAAATTCTGGGCCAATATTAACATCAATGTTTAAAATGTCAATGTAACCATTACCTGATGCTGATACTATATAAGGTTGAACACTGACTACTGTCTTAATGGATCTCAGTGCTGCCTTTGACACTGTGGATCACACTATACTGTTGAACAGGTTGGAAACATGGGCAGGGCTCAAG
>JAPTYQ010000006.1:8175869-8187765 GCA_029814465.1 Ostorhinchus cyanosoma
AACTTATAAAAGGAATAGGCAGAAGTATAAACTTATAAAAGGAATAGGCAGAAGTATAAACTTATAAAAGGAATAGGTAGAAGTATAATCTTATAAAAGGAATAGGCAGAAGTATAAACTTATAAAAGGAATAGGCAGAAGTATAAACTTATAAAAGGAATAGGCAGAAGTATAAACTTACATGCACTTACTTCCTTCCCATTACACATAACTCAACTGTTTTGTTTAAAGTACAAAACAGTACAAAACATTAAGCAAAACAGCTAGATTTCTTTCTTTAAACACTGCCATTACCGTCCTGAATTAACTGCTTTACTTCATCCTTATGTTCATTTAAAAATTACATTTTCTATATGCTTTTAAACTAGTTTCTGTTTCTACTTTGCCTTAATTCCTTTATTCATGCGAGTAAACCAAGGATAAATGCTTTCATACACTCATCTGTCTCATGTCTTACTCTTTGAATTCCTCTTGGTGAAATGGTCCAGACTACTGAAAACCATCTAAGTTTCTCCAGGTTACAGTAAAATTGCCAGTATAACACAGAAGTTTGTAAATGTATGAAACAACTTTTTCAGACACTTACAATATGCTTGATACAACAAAACACTGAGTTCTTGTGGATTGACACAACACTGCAGTGATTTATGTGGAGGTCCCCATCAGCACTCACCTATTCTGAGGAACACCACCACGCTGAACATGGACAGCAAAGTTGGGATGACCACCCCGAAGAAGGTGGACAGTTTCTTGACTTGCCCCTGTTGGGTGGACCTCTGCCGGGGGCTGTCGGGGTGCTGCTCCACGGCCTGGCCGGCCGGAGGTGCCCGCTGCTTGGACTCATCGACGCTCGCGGAGAGGCGGTAGTGGAGGAGAGGAGTCCGCTCTGTCATAGCGGGACCTGTTCACCGGATGGTCCTCCGGTGAGGTTCACAGCAACTTGTTGGCACCGACTCGAATATCTCTGTAACGTACGTCTATTAAAGTGTATAAAAGTTAGACGTGGTTCTTCTCCAAACAGGGTGTTTTCAGGGACGACTGTTTAAAACGCAACCTCAACTAGGCTACATAGCAAAGCAGGAAGTAAGTGCCTCCGTTATTCATACATATTAATTAAAAGTAAACCAGCACTCCCTACATTAATATTACTTTTAACTGTCCGTGTACATGGTATTAAACTTCTACTGTTCAGTCACTGTCTCTTCGGAGAATTTCTGTGTTAAACTGATTGATTATCATGTGACGTTCATCTACCAGCACAAAACAATCACACAGTCACTTCCGGTTATTAGTTTCAGAATAAAAGGTCGCATCCCCAACATTTTTGGACATCAAGCAAAATATGACAAATACTGCTGCTTTATGCTCTTCAGGTGTGCCATTGCTAACAGAGAGCAGGATGAGAAAACAGTAATTACAAATAGATTCAGTGTAAAGCACTATATAAATCCAATATATTATTATTATTATTATTATTATTATTATTATTATTATTATTATTATTATTATTATTATTATTATTATTCAATATGACCACTGCAAAGTGTTTTTATTTTTGTCTTTTATGTTCATTGGGGTTTACATTGTCATCTGTGTTTACAAAAGGCCAGTCTGTCATTTTTATAATGTTTCTTTTTTATATGTAGTGTACGAAGTGAAGCGTGCAAGAATTTTATTTTATTTTATTTTATTTTATTTTAGTTTAGTTTAGTTTAGTTTAGTTTAGTTTAGTTTAGTTTAGTTTAGTTTAGTTTAGTTTAGTTTAGTGGTTCATATTGTGAACATTGACCTCACATTAAGTAGAAGAAATTAGATACCAAACATGACTTATGCAATTGCCTCCCCTTATAATAAATTAAATTAAATTAAATTAAATTAAATTAAATTAAATTAAATTAAATTAAATTAAATTAAATTAAATTAAATTAATCATATAAAAATTAGGCAATTGCTCCAAATATAGGGATCAATACCAATGCAGCCTACTTAGATAGGCAAGATACAATATAAGAAAGATACATGAGAAACAATAAATGTTCTCTAATTTGAGCCCTTTTCAGATGTTCTTTAAAGAGGATAATGTAGACACTGAGAGGAGTGGGGGACATAGATTCTTCCACAGAGACGGTCCTCGATAGCTCAGTGAATACTAACAGAAGTCCAGACGTACAGAAGATGGAAGATGAAATGTAATGAATAGCACAGAAGTAGAAAGTACAATGGTTACATAAAATGGAACTAATGAAAGTACAGTAGCCTGTGTCACATATATGTTTAAGTCATTGAATAGTTTACCAAAAACCATTTTATGTATGAGGTAATGTTTTATTTCATAGTTTTTTGCTTTTATCTCTGTTCTTTACTTTATTCATCATTGAAGTTAGTGACGAGAAGAAGAACAGTGATTGAAGCCTTTAACGTCACAACGATGACTCAATATGAGTGGCCTTCCACTGGCTCTAAACAGTGGTCCACAGTGAGTACCACACTGTTCCACAGACTGTGTACAGTGCTGGATGAGATTTAAAGCTGAATCCCACCACTTCCGGTCTGAGCCTCTTCTCTGTGGAACTTGACAGATGCTGCTCTAATGTTTTTCAGCCTGTTGCTTTCGGTCATGTGATCTACACAGCTGAACCAATCGGAGCGCTCCATTTTTCCGGCAACTTGCAACCCAGCGACTGCGTGGAGAGTGTGGAAGTTTAGGTGAAGCTGCACAGACTGGAAAATGAAAGTATAAACCCGACGAATAATGTTTCACACAGAGAATGAAAGAGAAAAAGATGAAAAGCAGTTTTAAATACATGCATTAAGTTTGCTTTTGGGGAAAAAACCTTTAAGTTAATTATTAATAATTAATGAATGTATTAATTCCGTGTTCCGAATTAATGATTAATTCACAGTAAGCCTTATCTGTAAACTGAGAAGGGTGAGTGTGCATGAATGACCACTCCTGACCATTTTACTGCCACTTCCACAGTTTTATGATATGAGCATGAATATGTCAACATTTGCTGCATTTTTGTCATATTTAGGTCATATCTTCTACAAGTGCAGAATAACCAACGAGGGCAAAATAAGAAAGTAAATCTATACACTACTGTGGAAAAGTCTTTAAATTATTATTTTAATTATTTCGAAGATTGAATTGAGCATACATATTTATTTTTCTTTTCTTTACTTACAACAAGAAATAGATGCACAGCCATAAAACACACACAAACATCTGAACTAAATGGTTCTAAAGGTTTATTGTGATCCACACCCCATGTCAGGAAGCATCACAAACAGCTGACATTGAATGAAACCTGATTTAAAACAGAAAGTTAATGCAGTAAATCTCATATTGTCCGAACAAAAGGGTTACATATGTTAAGTTCAAAGGGAGGTCACAGTAAATATAAGGACTTTGGTTTGTAGAAGCAGTTTTTTCCCTGGAGCTTTTGTTTTTACTGTTGTCATACTTCATATTGGATCTTAATACAGAGACTGAGAAATGAATATGTTTGGTCATTATAACTTTACCAAAATAATAAAGCTAATGTTGACTGAGAACTTTTTTGCAGTTTTATGTAGTAAGCTTAATACATTACAATTTAATGCATGTGAAAAAAAAACCTACCCAATGTATTTAGTCTGAGTTAACAGGCTGTCCTCTGTCTTCTAATCAGTAAAACAGGCTCTGTGCTACCTTTTAACACTAGATTTTGATGGATTTATTATACTTATCAAACAGTACAAGCAGTGGGATCAAAAACAGTCTTGTTTCTTTGAAAATGTTTGAAATGTAAATGTTTGTGGTGACCCAAAAACTGGTCTGGCGTTTAGGAATTGATAGACTTCATGTTATTCTTAATGAGTGATTGACTCATTCATACTGATTGTTGATTTGTCAAGTTGAGAAAAGCAAACATTTTCAACAGCCTTTGTAGCCCTTGTCATTGCTATGTTAAAAGCTTTGTGTTTGATTCATCACAGATAATAAACTGCTGAGCTTTAGGGTACATTTTGTCACAGACCTGTTTACATGAGCTGTAGGCAGTCAATGAAACCACAATGTAGAGAAGTACAATATATGTCCTTATTTAATAATATCCTCTTTTGTCACTTCTGTTTTCTCAAAGAATGACTTCACACATGAACACCATTCTGCTTTTATATTTTCCGATAAGGACTGACCCAAATAATACAGAGCAGTACAAGAGTGGAGCCCTATATTTTACCCACGTAGTCTAAAGTCCTCCTCAGTAAATAAATAATACATGAACACACACATATTATAGTCTGACTAGCAGAGTCTAAGTACCAAAACACTGAGTCACTTTGCAAATGTGAAATACAGCCCAGCTATGCAGATACATACAGGTATATATAGTTTGTAGATCCATCTTTTCAACCATTCACTTCAGCAGAGTGATGGATGGAAATTTGAACATTTTCACAGCTTTATTCAACTGCATCTGTGTACCATTTTTCAGCTTTTCATTGGATTTAAAAGATTCTTTCATTCCTTCATTTAGATCCTTTCGCAGACAGTGGATTGAAATCAACAGTCTGTGTGAGTAACATTTTCCAGCTTCACTGTCTAATATATAGAACACATGGCTATGGACCTTATTTCTACTTCAACAAATCACTGCAGATCCCAACACAGAAGCACTTCCTGATCAGTGCCAACAGGGGGCGCTACAGTCACACTTTTCATTTCACCCTGCAAGATCCCGTCTGGCAAAAAAAAAAATAATGAATGGGAAGTTAGTGTAAAATGGAAAGTGGTGCTAGTTCCATAGTTCAGTTTGTGTGCACAGGAATTCATTCTCATGTGAAAGTGTCGTGTGTGGGTGAAGATGAGGCAACTGCGTTCACTGAACTCACATGTGTCTGTTGCCAACGGTTTTATCGGTGCCAACAGATCTAAGATGTGTAAACCAGATTCACAACTATACTGTATTTCTGCATCAAAGACAGACACATTTTGACACAACTATGAATACTATATTATGTATTATATTATTTTATATTATGTGCAGTGAGTTTGTTTTTGTGAGATCCACTTGATATAGAGCATAAACGTCTGTTGACAGCTGATCTGGATGGTGTTTTATCAAAGAAACAGTGGAAGATAGTTTTAAATGGTGTTGTACTTTAACAATTTTTCTATTCTGAAGCTATCAGTTTTTTATGTTTTCTGCTGGTTTAAACCTTCAAGCATGCCTGTTAAATGCAAAATTGCAAAAGCTCAGGATTATGACCCTGTGCAGTTTTAGCGTCCACTTCCAGTCTTAACTTTAGGTCCATCATCAACATTGTAGGCCATTGTTGTCCACAGTGTCTTCTTCTCTCACTGTTCTGTTCACAGCGCAGCAGCGGAAATAGTTTTATCCATGTCCTGTAGTGGCTTTCAGTCTCACATCACAAAATGCTTCAAAAAAGTGTTCCAGTTTTCCTTTCAGTAGTTGTTGGTACGCTTTCAGTACGTCCTTCAGGTTTGAAGAGACATCCACATGGGGAGACACTGCCACTGTGGCTTTCTAGAGGGAACCAGAAGAAGGTTAATAGGCATGACTTTTCAAGACCAGTACTGGCTTCTGTGGATTACAGCTGCAGGCAAAATATTTTGGTCATTCATATATACAGTTTCTCGCAGTCTTGAAAAAATACTATTGTGTGCTGTATGTTTCATCTTGCTGGCTTTGTCTATTTGTAGATCATCCAGGTGTGATGATGACCTCTGGTCTGTGCATTGTTTTATGTATGTTTCAAGTATGAAACAAATGATGTGTTAGTTTCTAAATTGTTTATTTTGTTATATGAAATCTACTGCCCACCCAGCAAATAGTTCAGATCCTTCAATCAGATAACTAGGCAAAACTAGATGTTGGAAGCGACAGGTAGGGGTATGTTGCAAATGCCCCCAATCCTTAACCAGACAGCTATGATGTCATGGCATGAGGCATCCCCATGTCATGACCTTTCATTTGCACTTGGTTTGAAGTCAATTAGACAAATAGTTCCACAAATGTGAACAAGAGTGTTTACTGATTCTAAACTTTTGAGCGGCCCCCTGTGGACAATCTAGAAATGGTATATCATCCAAAATCCAATCGGTTCTTCCTCTCCATGAGATTCATTGATATGCAAAACATGGAATTTCTAAACCAAAAATCTTTCAAGTAATCACGTTAACACGAAGGATGGCACAAACAATGATTTTTTTAGTCATGAAGCTCCATCTAGTGGAGCTCTCAGATCTCCAGTATCTTCATTATGAGATATGGCCCAAGATGATTAGAAATATAAGATAAATCAGGTACATTATGACTAAGACAGCTGGTGTGCCTATTATTGCACCAAGTAGGGGTTTGTTTTCAAATTCTGTGAAGTCACGGTATCAAAATCCTGGTCCTTTGTATCTAGCTCTAACCTTAATACCTCTATTGATTACCATTTAGGCTTTAGAACATTTCTTGTTTATCCTGGTTCTGTCTGAGCACCTTGAGGGTTTGGTGTGTCATAGTTTGTAGGAACTACAACTTTGTTTATTTGGTCTCAAATCATGCACCATACCATAGTCAGGGTTGCCCTGCTTGGGGACAGGATTAATGGGAGTGTTCCAATTCGAGTTAGTTGGTATCAGTACCCCTGATTGCAATAGCACCGTTATGGTACCACCAATCCCTTCAGTCTGCTTATGTCTTAGGGGATATTAGTGCCTATAAATAAGTACTGAATTTGGTTTCACTGGTATAGAAACAGGTGGAACATTGAGGAGGCCAACGTCAGTGGAACCTGTGGACCATAATGTGTCGGCCAAGCGATCTAAGAGTTTCTATGTCTTGGTGGTCTGTACTTTCTCTACCGTGAGTGCAGGAAAGATACATCTTTTCTGGTATCAGTGTGGTGTGTGTGACTCAGTGTGTTTTCGTGGATGGTGAATATTGTAGGTGTTTGTTCTGAGTGGGAGTCCAGTCATTAAATGGCCTGACAACGCTTCAACGTTACTGTGAGACACTGTTATTATTCTTCAAGTATAAAAATTGAACTGTGCTTCAATGGGAAAAGGTCATGTGGTCTAATGAATCCAGACTGACCCTGTTCCAAAGTAATGGATGCATCAGGGTGAGGAGAAAGGCAGAAGGAGTGATTACCCATCATGCCTTGTGCCTACAGTACAAACTTGTGAGGGCGGTGTTGTGATCTGGAGTTGAGTGAGTCGGTCTGTTCTAAGTTCAGAAACCTTATGTATCCATAAAATGCAGCCAGGTGAACCTGAATATACTGAATGACCAGGTCTGAACATCAGTGTTTTTTTGGCGGGGGGGGGGGGGTGAGTGATGACACAGACATGATCTAAGGTGACATTTCAGGATTGATGAGGCTCACAATGTGAATGAGTATTTCAGGGAGTATGAGACATCATTTTCACACATGGACTGCTCACCACAGAAGACTTTATACAGTAATCTGACTCTCCATCATCAATAAAAGATCTTGCAAAAAAGAATTACTGCATCTATGGATAGAAATAAATGTGGTGACATTTATTGAGACATTGTATAAGCATTGTCAGGTATACATGATGCCACGGTGAATGTGTCCTGTATTCAAAGCTGAAAGCAGTCCAAAAAATATTGTGTGGATGACTATTTTTTAACCAGGCAATATAATTCTCATGGAGGCATACTGTTTTTGACATCATGATCTTATATACTAATCTTTGTAGATGTGGAGATTTACAGTCTGTAACAGCAATATCTGTGTATGCAGTCGCATAAAGTTAAAAGGACATCCCACTGCATTGAACTGTATGATTATTTTAAGGTTCTCATTTTTCAAGTCATTTTTCTGTGTGCGTTTAGTAGAAGATATGGGTAATCATGCCATTTCTAAGTTAATTTCTAAGTTAAAAGGAGGTACATGGTTTTTTTTTTTACCTGCATTTGCCTTTCCAGCATAACCACATAATTAGTGATGCGGTTATTAATTTTGGTCAGGTATTGGAGACAGTCGAACTTGATCTGATTTGCTGCTTCCTGCAACTCAACTTCAAACACTTTAAGCACCCCCATCACCTCTGCATACTTCTGCAGGAGCTGGAAATACACAGAAAAATATAAAAATAGTTAAGTCATTCAACACAAGTCCAAACATTTTAGTAATGAGATACATTTAGAGTTTGGAGTCTAGATTCTGGGATTGTCACAGTCCACAGATATTTAAACCTGTAGGTTATGTATTGGAGATCCTGCAGGTGGATGCTGGGGCGGTAGAGGGGGCTGGAAGAGGGACAGCTGGGGAAATGCTTACAGTTTAAATTGACCCGTAAGCTGAATTGTGTTTTGGTGTGGAGAGGCTTAACAGACGTGGATGTAGCAGCAGTTACATGTTGCCTGCCTGAACTGGCAGAAATTGTCTTGAGTCCATGTGAAAGGGATATGAAAGGTGATAGGAAACTGGAATGTTGTGTTTAGTCAGAACATCTGTGAGTTCATATTAATCAGGCTCATTGTAATTCACTTGTTGCTTTTGACACAAGATTTGCTCTGCTGCAAGAACAACATTCCTCTCTTTCATTGTTATTCTTGAATGTCTGCTCGGTTCATTGACTTCCATACTGGTATGATCTCTTGGAACTGAATCCATTTCCACAGAATTTCACCATCAGACAACTCCTAAGCTCCAGTTCCCATGAGCGTATGTTACCTGTTCCTGAATTTTATCAGATAATAATCCTTGCATGTCATAGTGATTCACAGATAAGCTGTATAATGCATGGTGGTCACCAGTCAGTATGCAACACAAGGGTGGTGTATGGGGCAAAACTGAAGGATAAAAACTAGAGGAAGGGAAAAATAATAATAACATTGATTCAAAACAAAAACAGCTTCATCTGCTGTTTCATTTCGTACTAGCAGGTGGCGACCGATAAATTCATATTTTAATAATTAGAATTCATAATTTTGTTATCAGACACATTCCTCTTTTTATTCCTTTTTATAATCATTTTTGACCAGGAACAATGGTCACATACGGAGCCCAAGTTGCACTTTATTGATTAAAAATAAATCACATTGTCGCAATCATTTTATGAGAAAAGGTAAAAAATATTGTTTTCCAACTTAATGGGCAAGAGTGTAAGTCCAGGGTTATTTCTGCTATGAAAATTATGCTATCTCTCTCTCTCTCTCTCTCTCTCTCTCTCTCTCTCTCTCTCTCTCTCTCTCTCTCTCTCTATAAAGTTTTACTCCTTTTATTTGTTTCTAGTTTTAGTGTTACACAGGTTGTTTACCACTGGTGACCACAATGACTGCTCTTTAACAAGTTTACATATAGTTTGTATCGGTAAAAGTGCAAACGATCGCTATTTTTTATTATACTACTAATTTAGTTGCACTAATATCGCACCTGTGGAACTGCAATTTTATTAAGGTAAAGTACCATTAAAGTGTCATTCTTCAAAATGAACATTTTATGTTTCAATCATAGTCTACTTCTATTTTTAAGTCATTATATCAGACATTAAGTTTCAGTCATAACACAGTGGTTCAACTGGAAGAGTAGTAAAGTAAGCTAACAAGAAAAGACAACCTTTTGTATCACTGTCTTCTTAATCATAGTGCCAACATTTTTCTGGGCATGTTATGTTTTTTTTTTCCTTACACATCACTGGCCTCATAGCATAATTGCCTAAGTCAGATTTTTTCAAGAACATAGTGAATGATGTAAAATGAAGCAGCAGTGTTAGGAGAGTAAAGTTACAAAAATATCATAATTTGGCCAAAAATATGACTTAACCAATTATGTTTTTGAGGCTAACGATGCATTAATGTGACAGTCAGACACAAAGTGAATGAGTAAAAGGGTGGAGGTGAATATCATACTTACAGTCTGATTTTCCCATTCGAACGGGTGTAACCCCACAAATGGACGATGTATAGGTGTGGAAAGAGTGACATTTGGTTGAAGGCAGGTAGTCTGAGAGCACATGGAAATGATCATCATATACATGTTGCTTGTGATACATATAGAAATGATCAAACCACAATTCTAAATGCAGAATTCTCTCAAATGAGGCAATTAATGATGTAAGTTTTCTCTGTATGATAGTGAGCTGTCAATCCAATAGTCCAGCATTCCACTTTCACTTAAAACAATTATATCAGCATAAGTTATTCCCTTACCAAGTTGTGAATCAGATCCTCAGCATCTTTTCTCCAGTGCATTCTGTTTTGAGGTTCGCACAAAATATCCATTGCTCTGGCCTCGGCTTCAGGTAAATAAAAGGAAATCACTCCTATCAGTAGCAGCAGGAACCCTAGATAAACAGAGAGTAGAGTTGACTGACGAGCTGCCATCTAGCTCCTTTTTGCAGCAGCAGCAGCAGATAAACTACTTGGAGGCATGTGTTTTATTCTGCGGTCCCTATTCATTTTAGTCCTGTTTGCAAACTGATGTCATATCACACACACACACACACAGCTGTTTTTGTGTCTTCCATTTCTTTTTTCTGTATAAGTCCCACCCTCTTCCAATCCAAAATCCATTCATATCACTGACATATCCTTTCATCGCTGCTTTTACGCATTGGGGTAAACTGAAAGCAGAACAGTTGGCAGGAAACAATCATCTGACATCAGTGAGTCTTTCTAGATAATATGAGGCAAGACTCATTCTGAAGAATATGAAAATGTACTGACACATAATATTTCAACTGTATCATAACGGTTATGTACGTTACAGTGGTTGGCATATTGTGTCCGGTCAGTGAAAGTCAGCGGCGGTTGCCCCAAACCCTTCCTTTTGGTGAACAAAAGGGCATTAGTCCAGACAGTCAACTTACTGCTATAAGCCATAACCTGCTCCTCTGTACATGGTGTTCCTCACCGGGCCGTCCACTTCCATTCTTCTTCCGTGAAAAATTATACAAATCAGCTTAAAAAACACAGTTAGTGAAAATATTCCCTTTAAATCCAATAGGTATGTAAATTTCAATCCCACATAAATCTCAGGCCAGTTCATGAATCACAGATCCCAGTGATCCCAGTGCTGTTGAAAATACCATTCTGCTTTCTCTGATTAATCTTAATACACCTGGACAGTGAACTACGCTTAAAAAAAAACTTGTTGTGCCAAGACTGACAAGAGATGTGTTGTGGAAAAATTAGGAAATGCGGCACAAGCTTTCAGAACAAGTAGGCTCGATATTTGATTTAGCCCGAGGTTAATGTTTGACTGGGGATTCTGAACGCAGATAAGACAGAAGAGGCACCGAGCAGACCCAGACAGTACTAACATTATGATACAAACATGGAAGATTTGATGGTTTATACTCCTGTAAAACTACTATTGTAGTGATTACAGCAACGACTTTACATAATTCTATAACTTAACAGAACAGCACTCTTCAATAACAAACTTAAGCCTTAAGGAAATGTTAGATTTTTACATTTTTAAAATGTGAGTAAAGCTTATGGCATACATTTTGTTTCGCCTTAACAGCTAAGAAATTCAAGTCATTTTAATTCATTTAGCTCCTTAGATAATCTGCCTTGAAAAGAAAAATGGAGAAACATCAGAATGAGTAAACTAATCAATAACATTAATAACAGTTATAATTACGTTATAATGATAAGTAATAATATGGAAATAGTCTCATATTTCAGTAAGAATAAAGAAACATTTATTAATACTTTTAATATCACAAATTGTAACCAGGTAAATACCACCACACTGTTATTATTAAAAGAAATTATTAGAAGTCAGAATTGGTATTTACTATATTATAAGGTTGAGTGTCCATTGTTTGTGTTCAAATGATGTTACTTACAACCTGAAAACACTTATGGTAGTTTCATCAGTCGTATTAGTGTGTTTAAGATGTCTGGAAATATATATA
>JAPTYQ010000006.1:8313325-8335373 GCA_029814465.1 Ostorhinchus cyanosoma
TACACATATACAGTTGTTATTTCTATACAGATATTTTAGACAGTGTATACATTTACTTCTATACTATTTGCAGTCGTTGTTTCAGCTGGTTTGGAAAAAAGGACCAGTTTTTTTTTTTTTTAATTGTCTTTATCATATTTTTACTTTTTTTCCCGCCAACTAAAATAATTGTTTAATCAAACTGAAGAAAATCATGGATAGATTAGATAGATGCAGCTCTGGTACTGATCCAGCGTGGTTGTTCCTGGTTGACTGACAGCGGCTCCAGGTGGGAGGGTCAATCCGACTTCAAACCTCTAAGTCCCGCCTCACAGTGTGTATCTTGTTGGAGACTTGAGGCTATAAAATGAAGGAACTTAGTGTAACCGGGACGCCTTTTCTAGCTGGAGTTCCCATAGTGAACTCTCACACACGGGCTGAACACAGTTTAATGCCTTAATCGCTCTCACAGACAGGTACCGGTGTCGGTTTGCTCCCGTTTCGAGCTGAAAACACTTGATCCAGTCGCCGGGTCGAACCGAGCAGAGCCATGGCAGGGGACGGCTCGGACCAGCGGGCACTGCAGTATGAACAAACTTTGGTAAGAGTCACTTGTTGCCTTTATGAACTCTGCACATAGGTCACATGAAGTTTTGCATATTTCACAGAAGAAGCCCCTGTTACTCTCCCTGTCCGTGTCCGGGTGAGGAGGACCCACGGGGGGGGTACACATCTGGTACAAGCTAGCAACGTGAACCAGTTGTAAAAAGTTGTAAAGTAAATGAAATACTTGCGGGTTGTTGGGATGTGAACATGCCGAATCAAAGAGTGTGTTGTTAGGATTCAGCAAGTCTCTCCTGGAGTGTGATTATTCTCAGTATAGATTCGTAAACTAAAAATGAGCATATTCTAAACGCCGTTCAATCCGCTGTGCTCGGTTTTCGGCGTCGTCAGCAGCTGACTTTAGCTTTAAAGTCCTCAACTGTCCTCTGTGCACCTAAAAGATCCATACAAAAACACTGAAAGACACGTTTGATTGTTCAGCTTTAACAGATCAGTGTCGTGAAGGTCACAGTTTGCCAGCAGTGTTGCACTCTGCAGGTGGTCTACAGGTGGGCTTCAGAACATCTGGACCGGGACAGTCCCACACAGGCGGTGCTGTCATTTGTATGGAGCCAAACTCCACTGGAAAAAGTGGACATTTAAGGAAGAGCTGCAGATATACATCAAAGCACGCTCTTTAACAACTTTACTATAGAGCTTTATGGAATGTAGTAAATAAACCTGTAAATTCGGCGTACATGTCATTGCGCAAAGCAGTTATTTCTGTATTCAGTATAAAGCATACAATCCTGAACCTGCAGAAACGAGCAACCTGAATGATGGCTTTAAACGTTGACATTTTGTGAAAAGCATTGCTAGTGGTTGCATTGCACCACTCAGTTTATTATGAGTGCCTCATTATTTGCAAACAACATGAAGTCATGTTGTGCAACTCTTGCATATTTGTCTTTGACCAAATTAACTCCTTTGAATTGGCGTTTAGTCAATGATCTGCGCACTGACATCTGGCCCAAGTCTGTGTGTGTCAGTAGGTGTTTTGCATTGCATGCAGCAGGGGGTGGTTATCAGTACAGTAGTGACAGGGCTTTCTGTATGTGTCAGGAGCTCATCATGTGTGGGCTGCATTAATTAGCAACCACCATCCAACAATAGATCAGTTCATTGCTGTATACCAGCTTGCAGGCACAGAGAAAAAGCTGCTGTATACATGCATCAAGTGTGGTAAGATAAGAGGCAAGTGCAGGTCATTCAGGTGCGAAGTGCTTATGCAGAGCCCCTGAGTGAGAGGCAGTGATTGAATTTGAGGTTGACTGTTTTACTGCAGGCTCTGTAACAATTGCCTAATGTTAGTTCCTTTTTTTAGCTTGCATAATAGTTGTTGGGAATCATAGATTGTATGCATAGTCCAACTGAATCATTGGTTTGATATTAGACCTGTTTACAGCGGGGGGCTTTCAGACAGACCTGGACCAGGGACTGCTGTCACCCACTCATAAGGTGCAATACTTTAAGTTATATTTAGTAATCAGTTCGGGCTTTGTAACTGATTAACTTGAGAAAAATACCTTTGATAACAGACAGAGACAGTTCCACCATTCCCTCTTGTATTTCTGTTTTGTACATTATTCACTACAGCACTGCCTGTCCCTTAGAATGATTCGCCTGCAAGTCCTTGTACTCTGTGTGTAAGTGTCCAGTTGAACATTTCCTGACTAAACTTGTGTCAAGCCTAAAGAATCTGCTCTTTGAAGAGACTAGTTTTATAGGCCGACTGGACCCATTCAGTGGCAGCGAGGCTTTAAATTAAGAAGAGCCACAACTGTAACACTTCTTTGGGCCTCTGTTTCCTTTTCTTGAAAAAAGTTTCATTGTAAAGAGCCCCCCCCACCCCTCTCACTTGCCTTCACCCCGCCTCTCTGTGTGCTGTTAATCTGTGTGTGTTTGTGTGAGAGATTACACAACATGCGACCCGCTGATTCAGCGCTGGACGCTCCGTCACCCTGGCGGGGTCTCGTGCTCGGTCCTCTGACTCTGTAAAGGGGAATGTGCAGCCTTGATCTGAGTCCACTCCTGTGTTTGTATCTTCGTTACATGAACAATGTTGTAACCGAATCTAAATAGAATCAAATAAAAATAACCACACAGTGAGAATAACCCCTTTTAGCATAAATGAGCTTTCCCTTCTGCCCCTGGCTCCTTACCGTGGGCCGTAGTAACATGGTGTCTTTGTGTGATACTGGCAGCCATGGTGCTTGTGTGGGTTTTTGTTGTGGGCAGTGGATGCTCAAAGAGCCCAGTGTAGCTTGGCTGTGAGAGCAGCTGAAAGGCTGGCTGCACAAATGTTGGCAGGGTCAGGAGTAAGAATCTCTTACAAAATAAATTCAGTTTCCCCATATTGTTGATTTAGATCAAACTCATGTTGATCGTTGTGGTGTGTTAAAAGGCACTGTTAAGACTTGAAAACACTCCATTAGTTTACCACAAATCACAGCCCTTTGTACATCAGTAATCTCATAAACTACTGATTGTGAATTACAGTGGAGGTAATAGGATTAATGCAGAAGTTAATGTTTTTCTCCTGTAATCAACAAAACTACTCGTAAAAATAAAACAATGAAATTTAGTTTTTGACAGGCAGCCTCACTTAACAGGTACTTTTATAGAGGTTATCATGCTATAGGTGTGTATGTTTAGGCTCTTAAAATGTCACTCAATAATTAATAGTATCTTGTGATCAAAGATAAAGTTTTATTAGGTGTTGTACAATAGTGTCAAATGTGGTCCAATCAAGAGTGAGAAGCTAATATTTATGACATTATAAGCTCTGTGGCATGAGTTATACTTTAATAAAAGGCAATATATCTGAATTGCTCAAATTTCCAAGTCATAATAAAGCTTGTGTTTTTATGACTGTGTATAGTCTCATATCTGCATTGTAAATGATCCAGTGTTTTTCCGGTTCTAAATCTGCGTGAGGTATTCTGCCTGACTAGAAAAGAACAATGATGTGCCGGTTGTCACTTCTACTAATATATACACACAGATCAACTTCAGATGCAATCTTTGAGCTTTGGGTTCTCATATGTGAAGATAACTATACCTTATAAATTGTGATGATACACTTAAAAAAAAAAAAAAAAAAATCATTTACGCTGAAAAAAAGAAAAATTTTTTTGGTCTTTTTTTGTTATGAGGTTAATCAACAGGCATGTTGTAGAATGTGGATTTTAAAGTATTTAAACCACTCATGGCTCTCTGATGGTTGCTCTGGAGGAGTCACTGTGGTCCTGTTTGGTTTAATTCAACTCTCTGTAATGAAGCAACACTGCATTAATCACATTTTAGGGATATTAGAAGGTTTGCTTGACAAGCATTTATGAGCAGTTGCATGTCTGCTGATATGAGAGCTGTTTATTGAATAAAACATTTTATGAAGGATTGTCTGTCACTGTTCTCTTTAAAACGTGTACTATTTAGAGTCTGTTTCATAGGCAGGTTGTTATGATTCAGATGCTGCTACAATAGTGGATTCGTCATTGAACTTGCAAGGTTTTTTTTTTTTGTTTTGAGACAGCTATATTCTACCAGGGCCGTCGGATGATTTTTAAAAAATGTTTTTTTTTGGCAATCAAATGCTAGAATATGACTGTTTTACCATAGTAGTAGGTTAGCATTTAAGCTTTACCTTACCTGTCCAATTATGGTCATTTCAAGCCAAGATGGTGACGGCAAGAAAACAAACGCTAGCCTTCAGAATAGTAGTGGGTGATGTCTCTGTCAACAAACAATAATATTCACTCGAATGTGATTCATAATATGGTGCATCATGTGTCTTGACAATACTACCTTTATGATGGAATTTTGTGACACATTGGATAAAATATTGCAATATCTGACATTTAGAGTCTACACTTGCCAGTGGAGCTGTGGCTATTGGTTATTTTTGTGATTAATTTGACTATTTTCTTCAGTTTGATTTATTTGAATAGACAAAAAAAATTAAAAATGTGAAAAAGACATGTGGGTGCTTCCATGAAACTGGTACCAGGACAGAAGGGCTAAAAATTCAAACAAGGTGTAGACAAATGTTATGAAGCAAGTTTGTCTGTTCTAAAAATAAACATTTACTTGCATAAAAAGAGAAACAATTTTTCACATTTTTATTTGACTCACACATACAAAAATCAGTGTGTAACACAGAGACTGGGTTTCTATAATGAACTCCCATGTCTTTTTCTTTCAGGTTTTTTCCCCACTACCCTCATTATTACACAAGGCAAATCAACACACAACTCGGTGATATCTGAGTTTTTCCCTGAAATTATGACTAGTCAGTATTCCAGCAGTGCGTGGATGATTCTGCATACAATGATTACCCTGATGAATATCTCTTTATTCTCTTGCAGATACAGTTTGGGAAACAATGTAAATATGCAAGGCAGACACCCAATCCCAATTCACCCTTTCATCACACTGCTGCACTTTTTGGCTTTGCTTTTGCCATTGATTTGAACAGAATTACGCGAGATTCCTCATACCCCTCCATTTGTAGTTTGGTTCCCTTGAGGGCCAAACAGCCCCCCTCCCCCTCCGCCCTTCCCCATCAACTCATTGAGAATTGAGACACCCCTTCCCACACACAAAACCTCAAATGTGAGTGCTGATTCATGAAAAACCTACATATCCGGATTAGAAAAATAACTAAGATCGTCAAATTTAACAGTGTCTATATATAGTGATATACAGTATAAGACTATTTTAAGTAATGTTTTCAAGATAAAATGCACCTACGTAGCTTTTTCTGTCCCAACTTTGGTCCTATTTTTGGTCCCAATATTATATTAAAAACTCATTAATTTTGGGATGGCTCATAGCAAGAGTATACTTTTTTATTGCATTTACCTGAGGTCATCATTAGGTACATCCCGGGGGGACATGTGTCTAAATTTCTCTCTTATTATTGGGTCTAAAAAGCTGGTAAAGAGCCAGATACCAAAATAATCTCAGTTTCATGGAAAGTCCCATGTCTGAAAATGACAATTTATCCTTTATTCCAGAATCAGCTGAAACCACAACCACACAAAGTATAAAAGTAAACAATGTATAAAAATATCTATGTAGAAATAAAAACAATAGAAGCAGTAAAAAGCCTATATAAACAACAACAAAGTCAAACGGCATCTACAAACAATATGTGCACCAGATTTGTATCCATCTTACTAAGAACCTAAGATGGAACTAAAATACGACTTTAAAAAAACTAATGTCAAATATTTTTAACATTTGTGTGAAAGCTTAAAAGTTTAAAGCGGTAACAAATAGTTCCCATATAGACATTTTCTGTCTCTTCTGAGTAGGGCTGGGTATCTTGGCTAATTTACTCCTTAATCGATTTGATTTCGATTCTTAAGGTTCTGAATCAATTGATCATGATTTGATCTAATATCGATTCGATTCTATATCAGTTGATTGATTCAGATTCATTTGGTGATACCAAAGTACAATTTTGAGCTGTAACCTAATTATTTGACTACCGCAGCCATGCAACACATCAATATTGACAAATGAAATAAATATGACATTTCAGCAGTAAATTGCTGAATCTGATGTTAAATAATGAATGGGACAGAAACATTGCAGTGGCTTAGAAACAGACTTCTTTGTCATCTTTATGCAATTTTATGGCTGGTGGCTTCTAGCGTTAAGGTGCATTACTATCACCTTGGGGTGCAGCTATCAGTTTTGTGCCCCCTGAAACATAATCATGTTGGGCCCTTGCTGCAAGAAAATCACTGGAAGCAGTCTGTTGTCATCCCCCCCCCCTTAAGGGCACCCCAGCCATCACCTATGGCTGAGTGTGGATCCAAGTTAATATTTCTAGAACAACTGGCTTCCGCAGCCCGCCTTGGAGAGCCTCCACTGACCAGATGAGTCTGGGTGTTCAGCTCCTCCACACTGTGGGTTTGAGTTTGAGGCAGGGAGGACCTACCAGCAGAGGGGTTTTCCTCACGCATCCTGCCTCAACTGTCATGAGTGAGATCGAGATGTCCTGTTTCTCCCAGGGGCCCAAGAGATGGAGCTGGCCACGTGGTACCCGGGTCAGGTACTCGCAGTAGTGCTCTGAAAAATTTATCTCATCCACTATTTCTCAATAACGAAAAATTAAAATAAAATTGATCTAATTCATTTTTTCTTTACCCAGCCCTACCTCTGACCTTTGCTGCTCCTGGTTTCATGTATGTCACAATAAGCGTCCATGTGAAACACAACAGTGGAACCAATGTTTAACAATAGCAAAATCATTTCAGCGCCACTTGCCCCTATCACTACTTTAGTATTTTCATGAACTGTTGAGACGTCATATCTAGTTTTAGCTGTTTCCAAGCACTTCTTAGATTTGTGACAGTAAATAAAAAGGGAAAGGTTACATGACAAAGACCTTGTATAATGAGAGCTGTATTTGAGTGACATCAACACCACCTAACCCTGAGGTGACCCCGGTACCCGCAATGCCCAATTATCTTTAAAATCCACATGGAACCACACTTCACCATTGAACCTAATCATCTCTGACATTATGCTTCCTTTTTGACAAAGCCTTTGAATATACAGTGTGTGTATGTGTGGAGGATTATAAGATTTTTATGCCGTTTCATTACCCACCAGACTCCCCCCTTATTCCTGCAAATCCTGATTCATGGTGTTTTATGGTCCTCCTCCTCCTCATGATCCTGTTGCTGGTGGACAGATAGTAGATTTTAACACCGCTCCTTTGTCTCGCTGCCTGGTTCTGATGGCTTGTTATTGTTATTATTCCATTGTCAGAATGGGCTTTGGTAATGGTGTGTGTGAAGAGACATGGTGTCTGGGGGCTTGTGGTGTGACAGCATTACCTGCATGCCTCTGCCTTTTTTTCTGTGTGTAGTATAGAACTGCAGCGACTAATGATTAATCAGTTGGTCAATAGAAAACAAGCAACTGTTTTGATAATCAATTGATCATCGAGCAACATTTTAAATGAATTACAGCAAACATTTGCCTCTTTGTCTTGAATAAACCTTTCTGAAGATGTCACTTTTTTTTAAAATAGCATACAATTACTATGAAATTCAGGAGCCTAGAATAGTTATATGGTGTTGGATAAGCTGCCCAACAGTTGGCAAATCTTGTAAACACACAAAAACTGTTTAAAAGATTTAGTTTTTTTTCATGCCTCCTGACTGCAACAAAGGTTTTTACACAAATGCTTCCTTTGACTTGTTGCATGCTTTGTTACAAAAAAGGAGCATTATTTCACTTTTCCAATTAGGTGGATGATTTAGTTGACCGTTTACTCTTGCATGTTCCTATTTTGTTTTAACATGTTTCATAAGATGGACCTGCAAACTTTTGTAATGATATTAAACTATTTTTTATGACGACTCCCAAATGAATTTTTCCTCCACCTCTAGGCTAACCTTTCTTAAGTGATTTATCACCCTTTAGTATGATGTTATTCTCAGCATTTTTCAGTGAATATCGGACATTTTCCTATATTCAGTTTCCTAATCATATAGATGTTCATAAAAGCTCAGAGAAAAGTTGAGGGTTATTAAAGCAGCGTCTGACTTTCATCACTTATTTTTCTTCAAATTTGTAAAACCCGAGGGGTGGCTTTCCTATCACTGATCCTTTAGTCTTTCCATGTTTACACACCTAAATCACTTCCCTCAGGGTGAACAACTTTGAAGAGTATTCCACCACAAACAGTCCACATTTGTACATTCCAAACTGAAACTTCACTCAGGCCTTTTCACAATTTTTGTCGTGAAGTGCATTGTGGGAATAGGAATTCCACACAGCTGCAGCAGCAACATATGTATGGAGATGAACAATGAACCCCGGGAAGATGTGAGTTGCGCATGCATAGAATCATTTATGTCTGTTGGCCATCCTTTACGAGTCGCTACGGCAGTCTCATCAGGACAAATAATACCCTCCACTGCTCAGTTTCCCCTACATTTGGATCACAACTTTGTCAGCTGGACAGGCTCTCAGCTGTGAAAGAAACCAAATGTAGGCATATAAATTGACTCTTGAAATCACTTCTGATTGCTAGAAAGATACTCCTTGAAGCTAAAGTCTCTGTACTTTGACATAAGGTAAAGTCTCTGTACTTTAACCTAATTTGACTCATACAACAGTGATTTGACTTAGTGAGGTTGCCTTAGTGACTCTTAAAACATGGCCAACAGATAAATGCTTCTACGCATGCGTGATTCACTTCATCCAGAGACTCAAACTGTCCCTTGACACCTGTGTCCGCAACTGGGTCAGAAGAAATGGAAGGGATCACAGTAAGTCAATTGTCATCTTATAATATGGGGTGTGTGATTGTGAAAAATAATACTTAGACATCAGTTCATGGCATTTTCAGAATATGTCATTGTATAGGCTTATCATACACGTACTGTAAAGGAGTGAGTGAGCGATGAGTGGTCAGCCATGCCCTGTATGCTTGCGAGGCATGTATGATAAGCCTACACAATGACATATTCCAAAAATGCCATGAAACTGATGTCTAAATATTGTTTTTCACGATCACACACATCAACGTGACAATTGACTTACAGTGATTCCTTCCATTGCTTCTGATCCGGTTATGGACACAGGTTCATTGCTAGTCTCCACGTTTGTTGCTGCGTGGAATTTCCTTTCCCACAATGCACTTTGCGCCAAAGTTTCTGAACCCCCCCCCAAAAACAACAGAGTGACGTTTTTGTTTGCAGTGGAAACAAACTGTTTGTGATGGAATCATCTTTGAAGTTGGTCACTGTGAGGGTAGTGATTTACGTGCATTAGCACAAAAAGACTAATGGATTAGTGATAAGTAGGCTATTACTCGGGTTTTACAAATTTGAAAAAAAATTTGTGGTGAAAGTCATATACTGCTGTAAAAAGAATTTATTTCCAGCAAAGATAATAACTGAATGTAAAAACAAGCGTCTTTAACCACTGTCACTTGTTTTAACTACATGGATTTTACTAATGAATCAACATTCACTACAAAGCTTCTGAATGTCCAAATGGGTCATATCTGACCATGAAAAGTAATCTTACCTGAATTATTTACATGTATTGACAGGATTAGTGGTTCAACCAATGTTAAACATTTTAGATCAGTAGATGCTTTTGGTTGCCAGCAGCTGTTTGGATCTTTGAGGGTTAATGAATGTGGACTAAAGTATAACATTAATCTACTGAAGTCATTTTAAACTTTGTCAGCATCTGTTCTGGACTCAGTGCTGTTCCTCTCAGCTCTAACTTACTTATCATATAGATGTCCATGTTGGCAAATTTAAAGGATTAGGGTTAGAACAGAGAAAACAAGACAAAGTTACATTTTCAATGAAATATTTCATGAAAAATGTAAAAACGACTGTCTGCATCCACTGTGATTCAAACTACATGGGTTTTGACAAATCCCAGTGGTGAATCAGTGATGACTGGTGAGTCATCAGTGCTGTAGAAATTGATGGTGTTTCCACGTTCACTATGGAGCCTCTGAACGTCCAAATGGATCATATGTGATGCCAGAGAAACTGCATTTTTGCTGAATTATTTTCATGTATTGATTGGATTAGTGGTTCAGGCTCATGATGAGGTAAGGGGGCATTTGTTCCAAAAACATTGAGAACCACTGTATTTGAATCATTTAATTTTGATTTCAATTGCTTTAACAATAACTGAAATGTGTGAAATTATAGGGATTAGTCGGAGCTTCATTTAATCATAGATATGACTACATCTACATTTCGATGGTCTTTATATTGTGTAGGAACTGGTTACACGTTCTTTTCAGTGTTGGGCATTTGAATTCTTACATCCTCAAGCATATCCGATCACGACATGAAGATATCTTAAGATGAAATCGGTGACAGCCCCCCACCACCACACACACACACACACACACACACACACACACACACGCTTGGAATGAACAGTTGTCACCCACATGAACCCTTTCATCTTCACTGATCAGTGCAGAGCCCGCATGTACACTCTGTGATATATGATCACATGCCTAAAATCAACATTCACTCCACACTATTGGCAGATAAAGAATGAAAGTTTTACCAAAGAAATGACTTGCTGTAATCTGATGTTGTTGTGCATTATCAGGTACAAGGTCAAGATCCACAAAAGTAAATAAATTTCTCCTGTGGCTCTTGCAAATATTGTTGGTCTCAAGGAAGCAAAGTCTGATTATATAAGCAGTCGATTCAGTTTTTTTTTTTTTACCCTGAGTTTAACCTTTTTATAGCAGTTTTATGATGACTTGGACTCTGTAGCTCTGTTCTCTGATACTTTCCAAACCTGTCAAAGCTAATTTTCACCCAAACTCTCCATACATGTGGTAAACTGAGTGACTTTCTTCAACGCTGGAGAATGGTTTACCCTCAGGCTAACTTGGAGAAAAAGACTTTTGTAACCATAACAGTCATAACAGTAGCACTTGTTAACAAAAATGAGAGGAAAAAAACACAAGTCATAATTTGTAATTTGGTTTGTTAATTACTGGCCTTGGCTGATTTGAAGCTACATGTTCTGAATGCCCCCATAGTAGTAACACGTGTTAGGCTGTTGTAATACGTCATAAACCCTGATGAATACCTGCTCAAAATATTGAAAGGTAGGAAAGTGTTATAAAAGCAGGACTTCTGGTCTATGATCAAGAACATGTCTGTAAACCAAATAAAGCTACAAGGAAGTGAAACTACAGAAGAAGAGAAGTTTAGGAACATAATAGGAGAAAATATGCACTCACAAACTGTGTGTGTGTGTTTATATTCATTTGTCTTGCTGTGACACTGGGTAATTTGTAACTCCATGTTATTTGCCTCATTGTGGTAATTGGGATTTATGAAGCTGCAGCCCTATCCTTGGAAATTTCCCGTTGTTTGCCCTCACCAGTCCTTTATTTCAAATCATTAGGCTTTGCGGACAAAGTTTTTTTTTTTTTTTTTGCAAAGCAGCTTGACAACTCCTTGACCTCTGTTTTTATTGTGCGGAGAAATGGGCACTTGCATAATGTTTGTTCAGAGGTAAGTTGTGAATGGCCCAGCTTTCATTGTAGATAAGCATCAAAAGCCTAAAGCAGTTTTTTCCCACTCTCTTTGCAAAAGATCAACCCTGGCTATTTTTTATTTGGTTTGTTTTGCTCTATAAATGACCTATCCACCTCTATTTACTTTCTGAACAAACAGTCATGATGGATTTCCTCAGACAAGGTTCACTCGGTACGTAGAACGATCTTAAGCTCTAAACACAAACATTTGTACAACACCAAAAATAAAAGAACAAAGTTCTCTCCATGAGGGACCTTAGCTCTTTGTAATAACTGCTAATTTGGCAAACACTCCATGAGACAAAAGAAATGTTGATGGTGTCCGTAGGTGAAAGCGAATGTAGATTGTGTTTGATCTAAAAGGGACTTGGACATTGATCAGGAAGGCTTTGTTGCGCAGATGATTAATCACAGGGAGATGAAGAGAGTAAAAGCTCAATGGGTCAATAGATTAACAGATGAGCTACTTTCAAGTGTTGAGGCGTGTCTCTTGATTAGTGCTGTAGTTCCTTCTATCGTGTCTTTAACAAATATGGATTAGAGAATGGAAGAAAACGGGGATCTATGGTGGTTCAGTGATAGCCCTCATTAGTGCTGATTAATAGGTTGGCGCTCAGGAGTGAAATGTCACAGAAACACACAAAACACAGCATCCACTAATTGAAGGCAAAATAAAATGCACACCAGATTGAGATGGATGTCTAAGGTACTTTGGATGGCGAGCTGAAGATTTTTAATTTGAGGCATTGTATACCATGAAAGTCAATGTTTGATTTGAGTAGAAGTGTAAAACCTGGGTTTGTCACATTTAGTGAGGGCTACAATCAGCTTAGTGTGATTTTTTTTTATTTTTTTTATACAATTTAGTCTATTAATCTGCTGATTGATTTTGTGTGTATTCATTCATTTGATGTTTTTTTTATATAAAATGTCACAAAATACTGTAGCAAAAAAGGTTGTTAGTTATTCAAAAAGCAGCACAACCCCCAAAAAGAAGTTCACTAAGGCATAGCAGAGGGAAAAGTGTTATTCATTCCTCTGAAAAGCTCCAACTTGAAAATGTTTTGCTTTTTATCCTTGAAAAATTAAGATGAGTCATTTTTGTAAATGACCAATTAATAGCCTGTTGTATGTGTGTGCATGTGCAGTATCTCACATAAGTGAGTACACCACATTTCTGCAAATATTTCATCTTTTCATGGGACAACACTGAAGAAATGACACTTTGATTCAAAGTAAAGTACTTGTTCTACAGCTGGTATAACAGTGTTACTGTCCCTTCAAAATAACTCAACACAGTCATTAATGTCTAAACTGCTGGCAACAAAACTGAGTACACCCCTAAGTGAAAATGTCCAAATTGAGCCAAAATGTGACTATTCTGTGGCCAGAATTATTTTCCAGCACTACCTTAATAACCCTCTTGGGTGTGGAGTTCACCAGAGCTTCACAGGTTCCACTGAAATCCTCCTTCATGACCACATCATGGACCTAGTGGATGTTGGAGACCTTGTGCACCTCCACTTTCCGTCTGAGGAGGCCCCACAGAGGCTCAGCAGGGTTTAGGTCTGGAGACATGCTTGTCCACTCCATCACCTTTACCCTCAGCTTCTTTACCTGGGCAGTGGGGGTCTTGGAGGTGTGTTTGGGGTCTTTATGTTAGAATAGTGCTCTGTGCCCAGTTTCTGAAGGGAGGGGATCATGCTCTGCTTCAGTCTGTCACAGTACACATTGGCATTCATGGTTCCGTCAGTGAACTGTAGCTCCCCAGAGCCGGCAGCACTCATGCAGCCCCAGACCATGACATCCCCACCACCATGTTTAACTGTCAGCAAGACACACTTGTCCCTCTCCTACCCAGTTGCCGCCACACATGCTTAACACCATCTGAACCAAATAAGTCTATTTTGGTCTCATCAGACCACAGGACATGGTTCCAGTAATCCATGTCCTCAGTCTGCTTGTCTTTGGTAAACTCTTTGGCTTTTTTGTGCAGCATCTTTGGTTCAGATGGTATTTGCTGAAATGTGAGGGGTGTACTCACTTTTGTGAGATACTGTATACATGCATATGTATTGTATGTTATTACAATGTACAAAAAAAGTACAACACTTTTCACAGTTTTGTGGAGTGTTGTGACAACAGGTGGCTGTGAACAGGTGGCTTATCTCTTTTAGACTGAAAGAAAGGCCTGACTGACTATTTTCTCTCTGTTTGATCCTTTGTTTAGTCTCCCTCCACCAGATTTTTCATCGTACAGCTGAAGTAGATTAACCGGTAGTTTTGGAAAATGCAACCTTATGGAGGCATAGGTTTTTTTTTTTTTTTTTTAACCAGTCTTTTTTTTTTATACAAAACCAAAAAATAGTTGTAATTCTCTTTCCGTATTATGCAGCAAATCTATCAGAACAGCTCATGCTGATATCACCTTAACCCCTAAAGAAAGAACAATTTTTGTGTTGACTTCCAAATGGGTCATATCTAATGCCAGAGAAGAGCAGGGAAATTGCGTTTTAGCTGAATTATTTACACTTATTGATAGGATTAGTGGTTTAAAAGATGTTAAATATTTTAGATCAATAGATAAAGTAGTGATGCTCACAAAATGCATTGTACACTTCTGTACTTCTTACAGAGATGTCATTTCCTGCTCATATCATGGCTCTAAAATGGGTTATATTGGTGAATATCCTGACCAAGTTGGATTTCTCAGTTCACACGTTAAACTTTTGATCTGATGATCACCAAGGACTACAAAAAGAGGGCTGTGAAAATTGGAAAGTTTCCTGAAATAATGGGATGGCTGATTTGATTTGATTGCGTGCATTTGACAACTGGGTCACACAATGATCAACTGAGCATTGTGTGACCTGGCAGAGCTGTGCACTGAGATAAAATGGGCAGACAAAAGGAGACAAAATTAATAGCTTTGTATTAAAAATTATTTAGCTGAATAAAATATTAAAGGGGGGAAGAGAATATTTTTAGAAAGTTAACATTTTGGTTTGGAGGCTGGAAACATGTTGTTTTTGTTGTGTGTGTGTGTGTGTGTGTATAGATATATATATATTTTTTTACCATATTCATAAATCTTTTGACACCGTTTGTTGCAAACTGTTGCAATATGGAGATGCCCATACAACAGAACGATGAGGCTCTATGACAAAAAAGTTAGTGTGCATTAGTGAATATAACGCAGGCATCCTCTGTTCAACTGTATATTTTAGTCGTCTGTGCATTTACAGGATATTAACTTGGCTTAATTCCTCTGTTTATAACTGTGATAATTTCTAAAAAGGAACGAAGAAGTGTGAAGGTGACGGAAATGTTAAAGAAATGGTCCTTTATCTTACAGAGAGAAAAATGTCATGAAGACAAAAAGTGACTGGCCTAATTCGTCTGTAACAAATAACCAGAGGCCTCATTTATAAAGGGTGCGCACGCCCAAAAACGTGACGCGTGCCCTTTTCCACTCTCATGTTCAGATGTATAAAAAGTGAAATGACTGTGGAAATGTGCGGTGCACCACACAAAGTCCATGGGTGGCATACAAACGTTTCGAGAGCTTTTGAACCCTAGGCGACACTTGGGGTCTGATTTACTAAAGGTTTGCACATGTAAAAACATGCGCAAACTTGACTGCGCATGCAAAAACATGTTGTGGCTTATGTACTAACAGGATGAACTGGGGGTTGTGCCTCTCAAGTGGGTAAGATAGTTTCCACGACCCATTTAGCATGTTTGCCTTGATGAATATGCAATTATGGGTGTTTCTGCCAAAATGCACAAAACTATTGGGAGGAGCAGATGTAAATATTTTAGCGCGCGCAGTGTGATTTACCAAAGCTGAAACTGATTGCGGGGGCTGATTTAGCATCTATATTTAGCGTGTCTGAAAGGCAGGTTTTAACTGGCACAGCTTCATGCAAAACTGGCTGCAGTTATGGGGAGGATGCGGCATAGGCAAAACCAAAGGCAACGCACAGAACCCGAGTTCTGAGAAGTGTGTCTCTCTTGCATGCACAGGGGAGACCAAACAGGACAGGTTCTAGCGCTACACACACACACACACACACACACACACACACACACACACACACACACACACACACAGTACTGATGTTGTGACTACTGGGCTCCTGAACCGGCTATATAAGCACTGATGCAGAGGGTTTTCTCTCATGCCCACAGGCTTAAAAGTTTTCATTCACCATGCAGAGCAGCAGAGAGAAGCTATTTAGTTCACTAATAACACACTATACCACTGATAAACAACAACAGAGAAATATCTATCTCCCCCTCTGTGTGGAAAAAGAGCAACTTCATATTCATGAGTGCTGGTGTATTCTAGAGCACTTTTTACAGTGTACTGTCTCCATGACTACAACCAATTGCACACTCAAAAGCCTCCTTAAAATAGGGTCATTTGCATAGGCAATCTCAGTTGGTCACCTGTGACATGCAAATCAATAGTGCGCTAATTTTTTAGCACGAGCAAGCACATTTGCACCCGTTATTTTTGGTTTTAGTAAATCAGCCCCTTAGATTTGATACTGGGAAACTGTTAATAATGTGGAAAAGGCCATTCCCCAGAGTGATGTGCTCATCAGAGATGCACAGATGAACAATTTACACACCAACACTCCATCCTACTGCTAGAGCAACACACCCCCCACCAGAATCAGACCAACCCTGGACCCACAAATGCCAATCCTAGCTGGGACACCATTTGGCAGTAACCATATAAAGAGACAAGGACACAACATTCACTGGTTGATAAATGCATTAATGTAGTATTAGTCTGTGAAAACATTTATACAGTACGTTGGTCCAGGTGCTTATTGATGCCTCTGAATTGCCCTCACGAGGTCCTTATGACTCCAGCACAGCACGGGTGTGGTCACAGTGGGTCGGACGGGCATCAGCAGCTGAGGATCGGCTAATGCCGGGAGTCAGCAGGGAGCCTCTGTGGGTCTGTGACATGAGGCTGAGACTGTGTCTCACTGTCTTCTGCCTCGTTGTCTTTTGGGAAATATTAAACATGAGTTAAAGTCTTTGGTTACCTCTTTGATGTCCAGGTATGATTACACATGAACCTTTCATCTTGTTTGGCTGACTATTGTATGACCTGTAAAATGGACAAATGTGTGAGTTATACAAATACAAAATATACATTTACCTTGAGGGTGATTCATCATCCCCCCCCGTAAGAGCATTATGATCCACAATAGTGATGACTCTGTTCAAATGGGCTGAGTTCATCCTCTTCTCTCGCCTTGCCTTTTTCACCTTCTGCTTCATGTCCACCTTGACGTCATCAGCTGGCCATACAGAAGGGAATCCCATATGCAAGCCCTGTGTATACTAATTTGCATGTTTAAATGGGGGCGTGGATAGGGAGGAGACAGGTACTCCAATATATGTGGTTAATTTCACACTGATTGGGATGAATAAAAGAAATGTGCTTGGATTCAGGCGTACACAGTTTTTGTCATCTGGATTTTTTTGTGCGTACAGCAGTGGCGGCTGCTGGTCTTTCAAAGAGGGGAAGCTCATTGTCAGCTTACATCATAAAGTTTATTTATATATAAATTCTGCCCTCTGTTCCTTTTCAAGAAAATGGTCTGTGTCCCTATCGTACCAAGTAGGCATCTTTTCCAGGGACTTGAACAAGGAAATGTTGATATTATGTTAAACTGAACCAAGGAAATACTGAGTGTGTTTTTTCAGTGTAAGAAATGAACAAGTAATTTCGCTGAGCAAATGCCAACAAATTTGTTGTAGTTTATCTTTCAACTTCTTTTACAAAGTCCACGATAGAACTGAGCTGAGCTGTCAAGTGACGATGTATATCTCAAAATACCTGTCAATCAAAACGGGATTCAGCCCAGGCCCGCCCACAGCTCCATTCACCCCCAGAGACACTGAGCGCCCAGGGACGGGACAAAATTGTGGCATTTATCCAATGACCTTCGAGTTTCGAGGCAATGAAAAAAACTGTGCGATTCAGTCCCATTGAAATGCATGGACGCACAGCTTCTATGGAGAAATGCATTGATTATGGGCTGTATAAGAAAACGGCGCAATGGGAATGTATAGTAATGGAATGTGGAGTAAACAACATCGACAATTTGTGATAAGTAGCTGATTCTGAACAAACTCGTTTTCAAGATGAATGTGCTCGAACGCATTTGTAGTCATTGAAATATCAACACAAGCGTACATATTTGACCATTTAATTTATGACATTTGAGGGGAAGCTGAGCTTCCCTTGCAGTCTGGGAGAAATCGCCTCTGGTGTACAGAGTTTTCTGGATGCAAGCGTATGCCTGGTTTCAGTATGAAATTCACTCAAGTCTTTATACACGAGGCCCCAGGCCTTTACATTAATCATCACAACTGAACAAACTATTTCTTTTTGTCAAACATTGGTATAAATCTGGTCCCGTAAATAATTTTTCACATGCCTGTACCTATCTTGTCCAGTATCTGAAACACGATTCAGGGGAACAAATGCACTGTTGTAACCCACACACTTTTGATATTCTGTTTTTCCATCTACACACCACATCAGGAGCAAAATGTCTGCAGTTGCATTTCCATTTATATGAGCTTTTTGGTGAACAATGCTTCCTTTTTTTCATACCTTTATCGTCTGCACACAAGTGGGATGAGGATAAAATGGCTTTTTCCACATTTAGAGATGACTAGGAACAGAAGTCAAAAGAAGTCAACCTCAGTTTGTCTTTTTTGTATGTGTGGTGATCTACATGCAGTGCTCACCTACTTCTGCAAATCATTGTCAGCCTCTGTGTGTCTAAATTACATAAACAAGGGGAAATCGCTTTTTTTATTTTCACTGTATGTGTCGAGCTCAGCTGGTTCTATCATGGGTTTAGTCTGGGCAAACACAGCCAAGTCACCTTGAGGCGACTGCGACCCATGATAAAGGTGTAAATACAAAGTTGACATATCAGCGGATGTTCAGTTCATTATCAGCGGTGTGTGTGTCTGCTGTGAGATTCTGTTTTATCTCAAGCACATTTTTGATAAAGGAGAGCTTGTTGATGGATCAACTGTGTGTCAGGGGAAAAAAGAAGACACAGACTTCAGAAAGAATGCTTTAGAAGTCAGTGGCATTTCACTTTGCTGTTTGAATGCTTCAGGGTGCAGACACCTGTTTTCACCTTTAATGAGTTATATGTCTGCGCTCTGCTTATGATGCCTAAAAAGCTGCTTAAGTATCTTTGTCTAATTTTTCACAAGGCTGTTTGTGTGCATCTTCATCTCTCTTTAGTAAGTAGAAAGCTCATTAATCAATAATACTGAGGGGAAAATGGAACCAGTACTGCTGCTTCATTACTAAGTATCCTCATGTTCTGCATCAACACTCCTATTATATTCAACAAAACTTTATTTCTTTATTGTTGTTTTGATATTATTCTAACCTAGCAGAATGTATTTTTCCACCATCCAGACTACCTTAATGTTTTAATTATTCGAGTGGAACTGGAATATTGACCAATGTGGCTTTAAAAAAAAATAAAAATAAAAAATTGACCTACCTCTTAAAGCTCCTCTTTGCTTTTCAGAGACTGTTGCAGTGAGATAGAATTTTGTAAATACCAGAGACTGATTAAAAAAATTAAACATTTAAACAATTAAATCAGTCCAAGTTTGACACAATCGGTTATTTCTGGTAACAGATCAAATTTCATAATGCATTTAAGACCCACACATTAGTATTAAAACCTTTAGCTGTAGAGTGACACTTAATTGTTCAGAATATGTTGCATTTTTACTTCAATTTATTAATTTGACATTGACAAAATAATTTATATGGCCATTTTGTTTCTGTTCTCCTGTAAAACTTGAAAGATTTAAGATTTACTTTTGTAATGAAAATTTTATTTATTTGGAGTTGACCAGCAAATTTAATGGTCTGCTTTGTCTTCTCTTTCAAAACTTGAAAGCTTTAGTTTTAAATATATTAACCTCCTTTTATTTATGTCATGTTCAACCTCTGACAGAAAAGAAATCATATCTAAATCAAAAATAACCTGATGTCTTCACATCTAAGTTATGAGTAATGGAAAATTTAAGCTTGACAGAAGTAATGATTTGAGTTATATCGTGATACATATCGATATGAAAAAAATTATCGTGACATGATTCATTTCCTTATTGCCCAGCCCTAATTAAAATATACAAACCCAATACTGAGAAATTGGGTAAAATTGAAATAAACCACAGCTGCACTAGTTCTGCATCACTCTCATAGCAGAAGATGAAACAAGATGATAACCTGGCAAAAATAATGGTTATAAAACATTATTTCTAAAATAATTATGATTGTATTGGCCTAATTGTGATGGGCTTAGGGGAATGCACAAGTAATTGAAACTTTATACATTTCCTACCATGGTGAAATGTAATGAAATATAGATTCACTTAATTAATGAATTGAATTATATTTTTAGTTTGGCTGTCAGAAATGGTTTTTGGTGAATTAATCTTCTCTGTAAAGTTATAGCATCTTTTTAGGGGTGGAGGATTCTAAACTGCAAGACAATATTGCAAGAAAGAGATATTAGAAGAACAAAGTATCAACATTTTTTGACACTGACGTTTCTGTACTCTTTACAAAGTAAAATCTTGGTAAATAGTACTATTAGATTTACCAAGGGTTTACTTGTTAAACTAAATGATAAACTAGGAGGTTCACTCTTCACCTCTATTACAAACATTAAAACATAAATTAAAACCATGGTTTCTGTTACCATTTTCTCAGTCAGATGGTAAATGACTGTTAATCTGAGTAACAAAACTCTTAATTTATCTCTTGATGTCAGTTGATATGTGTTTTAGTTCTTGTTTCTGCTCCTTTGTAAGGATCTGCTTATTCAGAGTTGAATAAAAATAGTTCATTTTTGTGTAGGCTAATACTTCTGACAGACTGACCACCTCTCTGACAATTTGTACCTGATTAGTCAGTTACTTTCAGATTACTCAGCAGTAATTGTCCATATCATCAACTCCAAAACAGCACAGTGATGCACATTGAAAGACTGCCTAACTTTAATCACTTGGAGGCCAGGATCACATGTCAGATCCCCATAGTGGATCAAGTTTACTAAATAGATTCAGGAAGTGTGATCTTCTTTGATGTCTGCTGTGGGCGGATGCAGGAACACACTGATTAAACACTGCTCATGTTGATGTCTGTCACAATAAAAAGAGGTTTACTGATGATCCTGTCATCCTCAGACCGGTTCACCACCCAGCGGTGATGATACAAATGCTCATCTGTGTCATTGTAACGTTGTGGTTTGACAGGATGGCTCTGCTAAGGCCTATCCTTATCTGCTGTCAGCACTGATCCTCCACACTGTGGCCGACTGCCTCAGTGTTTATGCATCAATTCTGTGTCATCAGTACAGTGTTGAATGTCAACAATTAGTCATCCGCAGTCTTCTGAACACGTGTTGCAGACAATATACATTATATAGTCCTTCCTCATTGGGCTGTGGGGAGCAAATATCTTCCACAGTTTGACCTGAGTGTGGTCATCATTGAAATTGGATCAAACTATGCTGATGACACACCTGTTTTCAGACAGAGCTGCTAAAGCTAGAAAATCTATGATTGAACTCATTCAGAGACTTATTTGATGATGTGTGAAAGTACAAACAGTACTGTAAGATGTCATCACCCTAAATATGGCAACTTGACTACAAAAATAACAACGCTATACTCCTCAAAACACCAAGTTTTCGTATCATTGTTTCTAAGTAAGAGTTAAAATGTTACATTTGGTCTCTGCATTTTAGCCATCCACCCTAATACACATAGCACCTAGCATTAGCACATCAGGAGCAGGAGAATTGACATGTCTCCCTGTTTTTACTGGTGATGAGGAAATTGTAGGAAACTTGTGTGGTATGGAGAGAACAGGTTAACTCCACACAGAAACTCTGATCCAACTTAGAGTCGAACCCAGAATCTTGAGGTGGAAGTGCTACTCATTATGGCTTACGCCATATTAGTTGGTTTCTAAGGGTCTGATTTACTAAAAAGTTGCGTGTGTAAAATGTGCGCAAACTTTACTGGACAACCTCATCTACTAACCTATCTACTTACCAAACCTGAAACTGATTGTGGTGGCTGATTTTGCATCTATATTTAGCACGTCTGAAAGGTAGGTTTTAACTTGCACAGCTTCACGCAAAACTGGCTGCAGTTGTTATGGCGAGGATGTGGCATAGGCAATGCAGAGAAAGAATCTGTTCTGCTCCCATCAACATTTCTGGAATGACGGCAGGAAAAAAATTGAGACATATGGCTCCCACTTTATGGACCTGCCCCCCCCCCCCCCCCTTATCCGGTTCCACCAGTGGC
>JAPTYQ010000006.1:8336897-8351840 GCA_029814465.1 Ostorhinchus cyanosoma
AGTGCATCTGGTACCTGGGTAGTTCCTGTTCAACAGTAAAAGCTTTGTGATGAAGTGAAATGGGCTCCAGAGATATTCACTCAGTCAGTAGATTCTCTATTTCTCATAAAAGCAGATATATTTGTTTGGGATTTACAGTTCACATACGGTCAGACTCAAAGAAAATGGTGTTTTCTGAGGAAATTTAGTAGTTTCAGTTGCACCATATTCAGAATGAAGCTCAATCTGTCAATGTTTTATAGAAAACTTGGTTTGCTAAAAGGAAGGACAAACTACAGAAATGCTCTTTAATGTAAAAATATGATGTATAAACGAACCTGTTTACACACCTGAAACCACACCCCTTTCTTGTCACTAACATATTTAAGGCATGCTGCCATACCAGACCTATCCCTATTCTTAATCCTGTTTTTTTTCTAGAAAATTAGAGTATATTTAGTGTTGCTTTAAAGTCTCTTTTTTTAATTTTATAATAAAAAAAAATAATACAAGCTCAAATAACTTAATTTCAGTACTTTGCTTTTATTTGTCATGTTTAAGATCAGTTTTGTAAAAAGGGGATTTGGAATATCAGTTTTCTTTCAGACCTGCATCTTTCTTGTAAAACCTCTACACTGTACAAAGCTCATCCCCAGCTTTGTCCTCCGTTCATCAACCTTGAATTACAGTAGCCACCCCCCCCTTGCTCGCCTGCCTTCTAATTGCTGTTAGTTTACCACTGATGGAGTGTAATTAAACAGACACTTGGCAGTGTTGAGCTGCTGATAGAGTTGATCAGCGCCGTGTTTGGCAGCTGAAGCAGAACACTTCAGATGCTGACAGATTGAAAGGCAAGATGGAAGATGCTTGGATGCACCAAATATTGGTTATCAGCATCATCAAAGTGCTCTCACACTACAGTAGTTATTTTACCGCAGTGTACAGTTTTTTTTTTCATCATTATATTAAAAATTCAAGCTGCATGTTAAACACAGATGTGTGATTATCATGTATGTACATCCAATGTGGACCACAGATCCCAGCTCTCTGTTTCATCCACTTTGATTTGCTGTAATGACTCACACTCCTCTTAATGCAGGGCTGTCAAACATGCAGCCTGTGGGCCAAAACCAGCCCAACAAAGGTTCCAATCTGCCCCGCGGGGATGAATTTGCAAAGTGCAGAAAGTGAAACTCAAGATATTAGATTAAAAGTCATGGATATTGAACTTGTTTTAGTTCAGGTTCCAAATACAGACAAATTTGATATCAGGTAAAATAATAGCATAATAACCTATAAATAATGACTCCAAATTTACTTGTTGGTTTAACCTGAAAAAAAAACTACATTATAGAGGACAACTCCAAATTTTTCTTTGTTTTAGTGCAAAAACATACAATTATGAAAATATTTACATTAACAACCTTTCCTTCAACAGTAAAATGCGAGTAACCTGAACAAATATGAACAACCGGAGATGTTTTTGAAATATGAATATTCATCCAGTTATTAGATGTTTTCTGCTTTTGTAGATCTGATCCACAGTGTGTGTCATTATATTGGATTCTTTAATTAATAATAACTTTATTTATATAGTACCTTTAAAAACTGGGTTTACAAAGTGCTTTGACAGACAAGGCAGAAGGGCACAACAGCAGAAGAAAAACATCGATATCAGTAAAAGAAATAAGTACAGCACACGTGAAAACATGACAAAGTTTGAATGCATCGTAGTAGAGACGACTGAAGGAAACAGGATGGTGTCAGATCAATGCAAAAATGAAGGGATGGAATAAAACGACATGTATGTTTTATAAATGAATAATCAATACAGGGTAAAATTAAATATTCAAACATTAAAAAGAAACATCACATAAAGGCTAGTCTATAAAAATGTGTTTTTAAGAAGTGATTTAAAGGATGTTACTGATTCTGTAAGCTTTATCTCCTCGGGCAGGCCGTTCCAAAGTCGAGGGGCCCTGATGGAGAAGGCGCAGACACCTTTTGATTTAAGCCTCGACCTTGGAACAGCCAGGAGTCCCCCTGCCCAAGGATCTAAGGCTGCGTACTAGCTCATAATTGACTAGCATCTCAGTTGTATAGATAGGGGCCAGGCGCATGCTGGCTTCAAAAGTGATCAGTCAAATCTTAAAATCAATTCTAAAATGCACAGAAAGCCAATTGACCCTTTCCCACCAAAAGCCCACCAACTTTATTACCAGGAACTTTTTCTTTTTTTCTTACCAGGAACTTATTTGGATAAAAGAATTCCTGGTAATTGCATTCCCACAGCACCCCGAAGTTCAGGGTAATTTATTCAAATCCGGTTGATGATGTAACAGGGAGCAGTAACTGCAGTACAGTTCATGTACACTCACAAACTAAGCTCTAGTTCAATAAAATGACACAGTACTTTAAGTGGATGGTTTGGGTTTAATGTTTTGCTGGTTGTAGAATCACTGTCCATCTGGAATACATTTTAAATGAAGTTAACCATCATTACATATCCTTAATATCTATTTAAAAATGGCAGAACATGTGTTTTCAACTTCTCATTCCTTAAACTAAATCACTTCTGACTTTAAGTGTAATGGATGGTTCGGTTTAATTTCTGTTGTTTTATAGATTTAGTCCAAGTTCAACCCTTAAATCAAACAAATTTACTCAAATACCTGCATTTAATTCGACTGCATAATACCTATAAAAGTGCTTATATTCTACCTATATTTTGATGCCTTATAAATGAACAGACAATATTAGGTTAGATTTTTTTTTTATTTTAAAACTGAAACCAAAGGTGCCAAAAAACAAGGTGTCTTGATTAAAAGGTATGAACTTCTGGACCAGCTGGTCCAGGACAGCCAGTCTTGAACTCCATGGTTTTCAATTTCCTGTATAAAAAGTAATAAAAATGCAAAAGTGAATAACGGAACACATGACGACAGATTCCTACCAGTGTGATGTGACATGTCAAATGTTTGACCTGGGCCGTTCTAAAGGCCAGGAGACCATGGACGAGGGGACAAACAAGCCCGGGTTCGGAAAAAGAGGCGAGTCCATCTGGTCCATTTCAGGTGGAACTCGCATTCATACAGAATAAATTAGTGTTAAGCGAAAACAAGAATACATTTAGCGTCAGACGTTGACCAGTTAGTATTAGGTTAACCCGACCTTTGACTAAACAGCTGATGCCGCTGACGGTTACAGCTGGAACAAACTAAACAGTGAATATTTTTGTGATATATGTACTGTTTGTTCGATGGTCGGATCCACTGTGACTGTTATGGTCCTTGAGTTTCTTATAATCCTGCAGAAGTTTACTTGAAACTTGCTTGTTTTGTGTCAGCCAGTCAAAGTCCGTCTAAATTTTCTCCTCCGCAAAAACACTCAAGAGCCTGGACCTCGTCGTCCTGCCACTTGTTGTAGCTTCTTTTGGTCCATTTTCCGACTTATCAAAATACAAAACTTGTGGAAATGAAATAAAGAATGAATGAAATTGTGATGGGTGAACAGAATGCAGAAACGCTGTGAGTGTAGTGTTCTCCAGAACACAGCCTCGCCCCAAAGAATTCCTGGTAAAAAATGATTACATCCGTAGCAGGAACTCTTTTGTGGGAAAGTTATTTACCCAGGTAATTTCAGTGTGAATGCAAAGAGAAACACACGTTTTTCATAGGTCAAAGTAATGTACAAAGTTCTTGCGTTGGAAAGGGCCTAATGAATTGAAGCCAGGGCTGTGGTGATGTGATGTCTTCTATTAAAACCAGTGAGAAGCCTAGCTGCTGCGTTCTGGACCAGTTGGAGGTGGGACAGTGATTTTTGGCAAATTATTTTTTTTTGCCCATCTGTGACTTGTATCCGATCTGTTAAAAACTGAACAGCACAAATCCAATTTTTAAGATTTGACCCAGGCCACTTCATATGTGGTTCTAAATTCAATACGTATCTGATATTTTGCAATACAACGTAAGTCAGAAATCTGAAACCTTTACGTCATTGAAATGTGACAAACGTCACAATCCTGCATCCTTTCATATTTACTTCCGTAAACACAGTGCGAGGGGGATGTGACTGCTTTTGTGCACGCAAGTCACTTCAGGGTCGCATTCAGTTCATACTCCAAACTGATAAAGTCGCATTTAATGTGTATTATGAACAAGTACACACAAAAATTGGATTTCACCAAAAAAATCCAAACTGTGCAGTAAGACCTGCTGTCTGAACGTAGTGTTAAATTCCTTTGTACAATGAAGAACCCTTGAATCTTCTAAATCATATCAAAGAGTCTTATCTTGTCAATCAGCTTGAAGATGGGAACTGTGGATTCTCTTCTTTTGTATTGAGCAGCAAACGCGCTGTAGCATGTTTTGTTTGCGTTCTTATCAGTGGACCGTTCTTGACTGCACACCCTGTGATGTGACCCCCATTCTCCCACACGGTTATGACTGAGCTACAGCGGTGGATCATACGTGCAGCTCTATTGCACATGCTATCTCTTAGTTGAAGTTTTCCATGTCCATAGTCTTACTGTGATGTTGACGTGTGCATGCTGGCCTTCTAATGCCCTTCATGCCCTTCTAATCACCCTCTAGTGTTGTTGCTCTCTCTCTCAGCCTCTCAGACATGTATAAGTCTGGACCAGTTCACTGCACTCTTTCACTATCTACTCCTGGGCTCTTTGGAACTAAGTGGGGCTTGGTGGGACTTTGTGATAACATGATGCTGATGTAGACTTTCTCTTGCTTTGTCAAGCAAACACATGAGCCTGGAGTGATTATTCTTCATATGCAAATAGTTTTTTTATTGTGTTGGAAATGCCTGTCATTAGCAACATGGTACCACTGTGACGTATTTTAAACAAATTCTCTGTACAGGACCTTTTTAAGGGTTTAATTTTTTTTTAAGTGGATTGCAGTGACACCTTCAGCCAGAATCGGTGGTATTTTTAAGGGACAAAGACTCCGCCTCCCATAATTCAAGTGGGTTTAGCAAAATATAATATGTTTTTGGTCCGACCGCTGCTGCTGGATATCCATCGTGTTAACGTGCTAACTTGAAAAATATTGGGTTTGGAAATTCCATATTTTCCATATCAATCAATATCATGAAAAGGAAGAACTGATACGATTTACCATTTCTAGATTGCCCAAAAGGGGCGGCTCAAAAGTTTAAAATCACTAAACACTCTTTTGTTCATATCTCTGGAACCATTTGTCTGACTTCAAATCAAGTGCAAATGAAAGGTCATGACCCGGGGATGCCTCATGTCATGACATCATAGCGGTCTGGTTAAGGATTGGGGGTGTTCGGGGATATACCCTAGCCATTGCTTCCGATGGCTAGTTTTGTCTAGTTTGAACTGAATTTACTACAATATTGACAACATTCATATGAACTAAAAACCAGTCCATCTTTACTATAGACAAAACTGCAGGGTTTCCATTAATTACCGGGGCGGTGATGGCCGCATTTGTCCTGCTGGAGTTTTATGACAAATCAAAAATGTTTTCACATCAGCATAATTCTACAGCAGTGACATAAATCAAGCTCATTTCATGTCAGAGTTCAGAGACTGGACCCAGAGCTTGTAGAGTTATGGTTATTCTTTTTTTCTTCTTCAGCATCAGCAAAACAACACATTACAGATTCAGATGCTGAGTAAAACCAACCACTTAAGCATGGAGAGATGCTAAAGTATCACTATAAATGGACTAAAATAAACTAGCTTTGCAACCTGGGTTGGCAAAATTAATGGCAGGTTAGTGCAATGCTCTCTGTAAAATACGATAATTACACTGATAAATAGGCCTTTTAAAGCAACTGCATAGTCAACACTTTCCTAACATTTATCTAGTAATTATTTTTTCAATGACATTATCTGCATGTCCACAATGAAAAACAAATCATATACACTCAGACTGTTAGAGATGTGAAATTGTGAAATCATCAGCTCACCCTGGCGTAAATCAAAGTATGACTAATGATTTCATATTGTGAAGTGGATTAAAATGAACATAAATGAATATTTCACTATTTCACATGAGGCTGGAATTGATAATTAATCATTTCAGTGATTAATTAGTCTCTAAGTCAAAAAGTAGTGAAAAAGTACTAATGCTTGAATTTTGTAGATCTCAAGTGTGCCTAAATTCAATGATGCATTGTTATTTGTTGCTAGGTAACCCACTTTAATGATAATTCTATGGCATATTGTAAAGCTATTATATTCCATAATTACTAATATCTCTCAAAATATTGGCTCTATCAACCTTCTCTTTCTGCTAGTCTTTTCCTTGACCAAAAATACATAAGTTGACCAAACTGCAGCAGTCAGCTCTGTTTGGATTTTGTGTGATGCCTGAGACACACACACAGTCAGCTTCCCTTTTATGATATAGATTATTATTATTTTTAGAGTGGCCATAGTAGGGTGTAGCACAATAAACAATTGCTTTACTATAGAATAAAACAAATGCACCAAACTTGCATATTTTGATGTTTGATGACAAAGCACAGTAGCAGCTGCCATCAGCCGTTACAGCCTTGTTTGTAACGGGGGTATTTTTATTACACAACATTTTCTTTGCAGTGTGCTTATGCGCTGCTAGATCTTAACAGAGTAGACATCCATATCTTATCATTTGATTGTTGGTCCAACAATAATGGGTTCATCTGAAAGTGATCCGTTCACTCCAGGTTTTGGTGTGCAGTAAAAGTAGCTGTAATGAGCTTTAGGCTTCATCCAACTCTGTTCTTCTTAAGTCAAATGAAAAGCAATTTCAAATGAGATGTTTTAATTTGGCAGATGTCAGCTCATTGATGCAAGCCTATTCCACTGATTTGGACACCGCAAATGGTGTAAAGCATCAGCCTTAAACTACAAAAAAAAAAGACTCAAGATGTTTTCTGAAGATGTATGGACCGATCCCTTCAGTTTCTTTCAGATAGCCGATGTATCAGCAGGCGTGTGTGTGTGTGTGTGTGTGTGTGTGTGTGTGTGTGTTGAATGGATGGATGGTGTAATGTGATGTGACAGCAGGGAGGAAAAGGAGAGATTAAGTTCAAGAGCTGGCCGGCTCACTTTTAACGGCTCAGCTATTAAAAGACCTCTGTACACACATCTGCAGAGGGAATAAACACGTCCAGCTTCTGTCTCTATTTACTGAATGGATGAGCTCTGCCTTGTGAAAACAGCACTAGTTGTGTATTTGTGTGTGTGCGCATCCTCCTTCATTAAGGCTAATGCATAATGAGCCAGTCTGTATGTGTGTTTGTCGTACTGTAAATCAGCAGTGTTGGTTAGTGTGCTCTTTGTGGGCGTGATCTCAACCCGCATCGAGCGTAGTTTTTTCATTTCTCCCTTCTCTGATCGTAGAGTGTTTGTGCATTTCCTCCCTCACTGCTGTTGTTTTCTGCTTTCTCCTTTTTCTTTTTTTTCTCCGTGGATACAAACAAATTCCGCAACATTCTTTCCCCCCAGAGAGAATGACTGCGTGCCTTTGAACGCCCCACCGTGCTCTCACCACAACATACGATTAGACTCCCACACGAACATACACATACACACATACCAAAGCATGGCAAGGGTGTAAAGGCACACTTGTTGGACCCAAGGACATGTGGACACACACATGCACAAACAGTGTGACAGGCAGAATCACACATGAAACTCACAAACAGTCCCACACTTTGTTTGAAGGTCTGCCCAGTGGGTCCCAGTGGCAGTGTGAGTGTGTGACTGGATTGTTAACTGGTTTGTTCTGAAGTAGGTATTTCATTCACTTCAATCCAGGCGAACTCAAGATTTTAATGTATTTATATTGTGCCAAATCACAAAACACGGTTATCTGAAGCAACTTTACAAAGCAAGTTCAATACCTTACAACACTATACAGCAGACCGAAAATGAATTCCAAGAGTTGTTTTTTTTTTTTCAATTAGTAATTTAATGTTTTATTCATTACCTGCTGCTATATTCCACAACATGTAAAGCCTTTCGTTCCCTTAGTAGAATTTTTGTCACATTATGAACTAGAAAAGCACTCAGAGCACACACCTCCGCCGAGGCAGACCTCCCCCCCTGACCACACCAAAATGTAATCATTTGTTCCTTGTGCCATTTCCAACAAATCCTGGAAATGTCATCAAAATCCGTCCATAACTTTTTGAGTTATGTTGCACACAAACAGACAAACGCTGGCAAAAACATAACCTCCTACATAACCTACATAACCTCCAGAGGTAAAAATCTGTCTTTGGATGATGCTATGCGTGCCTATAGTAGAGGTTCTCAAGAGGTCCCCAACAGTATTAACAATCCCCCCCCCCGCTCCGCAAATTCATTTTTGTGGGGCAGCAGGTAGTCATTGTAAAAGTGAGGGGAGCTCACTTTCACGTCCACACACCTTTATCCACCACCTTCCATTTTTGGTGCTGTGTGAATCTTCATTTCCATCTCTCATGCTCTACCTGATGTGTCTGAGGTCATTTATAAAGCCGGTGTGTGTCCGCTGATGGAAATGCATAATGTGATAAATGAAGTTTCATGTCAAAAAAAATGAAGTAGTTTGACGAACTGAACCAACAAAGAGAATATATATTGAAATTATATGTTAAGGATCTTGAAAAATTGAGTATGATTGAGTATGAATGCAATTGAGCCATGGTGTGTGTGAACCTCTGACCTGAAATATACAGCAAGATTGATTTGACTGTTTTCTAACAGGGATGTGGAATTGGAGTTTTCAGTCTTTGAAGGAAACAAATACAAGGCATTTTGATGTGATTGAGAGAAAACCAGGTCATTAAAAACTGGTCTGTCATAGTAATGTGGTGATAATGGTGCCCTTTTTTTGGTGCATCTTAGGCTCTAGGCTTCTCTTCATATAAAGGCTTGTGTGATACAGTAGCATACCCATGGCGACTCCTTTCTTGGAATCATAGAAATTACTCTGACCAGAAAATGATTCTCTGAAGTCTATTTGCCTTTTCTTTTAAAATCTTTGTATTGCTCTGCTCAGCCAGCAGTTACTGAAGTGTGAAGCGGTTGCAGAGGGAAGGAAATGTTCGCTAAACTCACAAATGGGGGTACGCTGATGATTTCTCGCATAATTAACTCTGCTAACTCTATACGGCAGAGTTCTCCACATTTGCTAAGTTTCCTCATTAGCTTTATTTGTGTTAATGTATTCATTTGCATGTACCATATGCTCATCATGTACTAAAATGAATTGATTTTACTTATTGATCTGTGTTGGTAGTTTGCTGAAACTAATCAAAAAGCCACATTTAGAATCATGCCGGAGCTGCAGATTGACGAAGGATTAGCTGTGTTCAGGGGGAAATACTGGACCGAGATGTTGCACCGTGATATCTGACTGCAGCATCCACCGTCTCAATGCCTCTAGTGGGCATAGACACCTGCAGAGGCAAGTGTCCAGATTGGTGTGAGTTATCATATATCCATTTCTGATCTATCTGGATCCTGCATACAAAGGATGAGGTGTGTATGTGTTTGAGTGATGCCAATCCCTGCAAATAGATTTGGCTTCAATGATCACAATAATAAAAAAAAAAAGTTCAGGACAGTGAAGACACGTTTCCAAACAGTAGCTCTTGCCTCCATTCACTCCCACATCTCTCTCATATCCTGCACCCAAAACTGTCTCTTGAAGGATTATTCATACACTAAATCGTACAGAGCACAACTCTCTAACCTGTTTATTTCGTCTGATGGGGAGTGCTTCACTCGGCCCGGCCCATGGAAGGCATTCCGAATGAGTCAGTGAAACCTCAGCATATCAACTTGCTGCATCTTCAGCATCTCCGAACCCCAATATCCTCACTTTACCAAATCACTTTGTAGACAATTGTGATCCCAGGGTGACAGAAAAATCTAATTTTTGCAGTTTAACCCTGGAAGATTTTTCCTTTCTGTTTTTATCCAGGAGATTAGAGTGGTATATTTTTCTACTGGTTGGTTTGTTTATTGTTTCTTTCCATCTTATAGGTCTTCAATTATCAGGCCTGTATTGTATTCCATTATTTGGAAATACTATATGTGGTTATGGATGGTGATGTGATGCTATCTGCATTGACAATTGAGACATTCATCCTTTCACCTGTTCTCCTGGGAACAGAACAGAAGGAGAGGCACCAGTCCGTCAGTCAGACTTGTCCTGACATCTGCTGTTCAGTAGACATGTAGGTGTAATGTCCTCTGTCTTCTGGTTCACACGAGAGGGAGGATGTTGTGGGAGAATGAGGAGCATTGTACTGTTAACACTGCAGTGCCACCTGATGCCACCCTAGGGCGACCCAGCTGAGAAAGGACCCATGAAAGGGGAGGGAGAACAGAACATTTGTAGGATGTTGAAGAATGACAAAATAAGGACCTTATTTCAGTGTCATTCTTGGCTTTAAGCAGTGGCTGCTGATATGTAATGTTTTTTTTATTGATATTTCTCTTTCTATATCAAATCAGGTAGCCAAACATGATCAAGGCAATGATAACATACATATTTGTAGGTCCATCAATCTTCCGCATTTTTTATGTGGAGTTTCTACATGTTCTCCCCATGTCTGGATAATGAGAGTAAGCCGGAGTAAACGCATGCAAAGACATGCACCTTAATAGATCTTTATCATGACAGTTGAATTGTACCAGAAATAAATCAATGACGACACTTTGCAGAATTTGTCTCAAAGCAGCATTAAGTCAACAGTTTTATTTATATCAACACTGCAAGAAAGAGATATATTTGTTTTTCTACAAATGGTGGGAATAGACGTTTATCGCTGAAAATGGATAACTACTGCATATAAAATCAGATTTTAATTCTCAGAATATTATGACAAATTTCAAAATCCACGGTGAATATTCAGTCCTGACAATTGAGCTCAGAATGACCGACTTTTTTGCAGGGGGGGAAAAAATAAATTTGGAAAGTTGTCAGCAGTGATGCTTGAAACTCATAAAATACTTGAAACTTGCTGCAGAAGAGTCATGTTTGTCCAGATAACTCAACTCTGAACATCTCCTTCCACTCGTTCTGTCTCTTGGTGTTGCAGAAATATATCTGTTTTATTTTTGCTGCAGGTGGGTGTTCATTTTTTAGAGTATGTGTGTTTGTCGCACCTACTGGTATGCTGACACCCCCGTAGCTTTTTCCATGGTTTACATGTGTAGTGCAGTTTTTGGTTTTTTTTTTACTTAGTTACCCATTTCTGAGTACAGGATTGATCTCAGATGGACTTTCCTCTGTATTTGTTCTGCATTCCTTCCTTCCTTCCTCTGTCCAGTAGAAACGGACACATAGCTAAGTGCACCAAGTGGTGTGTGTGTGTGTGTGTGTGTGTTTTGTGTAAAGAGGAAAGTACGAAGGTCTTTAGTGGAGCCTGTGCAGATAGAGCATTGTGTAGTTGTGCATCTCCATAAAAGTATTTCCCCTGTGTGTTCAACGGTGTTTATGCAACGGCAATTCGCTATTGTGTGTGTGTGTGTGTGTGTGTGTGTGTGTGTGTGTGTATATATACCACCTTTTTATTACCTTTTTGCATTTGTGTGTGTTATATTAATTACAATATAACACTTAGACCACTGGGACCTTTGAGTTTTTAAGACCTTTTTCCTTTTATTCCTGCTCTCTTGTTCCACCATACTCACGTTAAAGTCAGATCAATGCGTATTATTTTTAGCTTTCCTCCCCTTTCTCTTGCCTCCTCCTCCTTTTCTTCTCTTCCCCCTTTCCCTCCTCCATTCATCCCTCCATCCCTCCACTCTGAAGTGTACGCTGGCTTGTCCTCCCACATCCTGCTGCCAGTGTTGAGAGCTCTCACACATCGATCTCTCTCTAATAAGTTGGCCTAAGCTTCAGCAATTCTCCACCCCCATCCCCTCTCCTCCTCTCTTCCTTTTCTCTGCTGAGGGAGGGTGGGAAATACAGGGAGAGAGCGGAAAACCTGCTGGGGTCTCGCTAGCCCTAAAAGTGCCGCAGGGCCATGCTACACGGTGCAGTGCTCTACTGGGCTCAGGTGAGAGAGACGTGAGGGCCATGACTGATACACACTGACAGGCGTGTGGGATGAGTGCACACACACGTTCTTTCACCCACATATAGATGGGTTTTTCAGCTCCATGCGTTGTCTAGCTGCACCCTGCTGCTATGAGAGGTGTAAGGTTCGCATAATCGGAATTTCCTCGAAGCACTTTGCTGATGATGCAACATTTTCTGTGTTCAGTGTGACACATACCCTGATATGAATGCAGACATTGGTCTGTATTGGTGGTTCATATAGATGGGTGTAGATGGAGTTCAGATAGATGTTCAGAAGTCCCTCTCTTTCTATCTGTACAGACACTTTGGAGAGGGTTTCCTGAAAAAATGGACACACTTTACATGCAGACTAGTCCTTTAACCCTTATACCCCCCCCCCCTCAGGCGTTTTTGTACATTTTTCTCAATTTTTTGTGTTTTTGATGGCATGTATTTTTGCAATAATTTCTCATTTTAGTTCATTTTGTAAATCAATGTCTTTTACTCTTACATTTCTTTATACCCATTGTGACAAAAATGTACATGCACAAAAACTGTTATTTAAATCATCATGCATCAATATTTTTGCGCCCCCCCCCCCATACATTTCTTAACCTTCAAACCTGCTCAAAACTACCAAACCTTCTATCATTTTCAGAATTTTAACCCTTGAAATACCTGTTTACCACACATACAAATCACTCTTGGGGTCCCCTGGTGGTCATATGGTTCTATCCTATAACTGTTTACAATGGGGAAAAATGGTTGAATCTGGTGAAATACAGTCAAATAGTTAACACAATTACATAAAGTAATGGCTGTATGATTTTAAAAATCTGTTTTTAATGGAAGTAAATGTGGTATTTTTGACCACAAACATGTCCAAATGGAGTAACTGACACTTAAGTAAAAAAAACTAAACAAAACTATTTATTATATTGAATTATTTACTTATTTATTTTTGTAATAAATAATTCACAATTCAAATAATGAAACTGGCAAAGGATTCTTGAAAATGACTGAATGTGTTGGTAGCTTTGGGCAAGTTTGAAATTTAAGAGATTTATGAAAAAATACAAAAACAAAACTGTGATGATTTTCTAGTTCTTTCTTTCTTTTGAATATAAACATTTTTGTCACATGTGTGTCCAGAGACTAGTAAATTTGAGGAGGGTACAATGAGTACGATGGGAAGAATTTTTGTCTCACAGTGTTTGGACGTTGTGACATTTAACTGAATTTCTATCATATAAACACTGTAAGAAAATTCCACAAATAATCAAAATATAGCAACAAGAAATCCTCAAAATAGAAAAACTTAGCACTTTATTTGATAGTGGCCCTAGAAATGGCCAAGGAGTGTGAGGACATCATTGACATGCAAGAGCCTGGACCAGAATGGAACCCATGTTAATCAAGAGGATTCTAGTTCACAGTTGAGTACAATTCATTATTAGAATATTTGAACACTACTGGGTATTTCTGATTGTACTGAAATGAACTCAGATATGCAGCTGCAATGACTTATTAATGACTGAATAATCACCTTAATATCAAGAATTTATTTATTTATTTTTTATAGGTAATAAGATCCCTACCTTGGAAATGTGAATATATTCTAGTTTGGCTAGTTAGTATAGCAGTAAACTAGATTATCTTTCAGGTTTCAGTCAGACATCTTGGGCTTTTGGAAACAGTTACACTTTTACAAAGTTTTATGGATCAAACAATTATTCAACAATGGAAAAAACTGTTGCCCAGTCTTACTCTGGCCTGAACACAGTTTCCAATCAACTTTTTTCTGCATCAGTTAGTGTTTAAAGAAATCGTTGTAGTTGGCGTGTATTAGGCTAATCACTGCAGTCACTATCCACATTATCCAGTTCAAGGATCTTCTCTTTCTTTGCGTACTTAAATCCAGGTTGGGACTTATTTTGTTTTTGTTTTGGTTAGGTGAGGCTGTTTATTTGATCAGGTTTTACCTCATATTAACTTTCTACAGCCACAATAATCATGGGTGTGACATTTTGTTTGACAATTCTGAAAGTGGTCATACAAGTTTGTGTTGTCTTATTATAGTTTGTATTGTTTAAGTTTCAATCAGAAAGATCATGTGACTCACAACTAGGTAACAGGACTCACTTCACTTTGCTTTCAGGTACAGAAAGGTTAGGTTCGAAGGTCTAAGATCTGTAACATTAATTCTGGACTCTAAATGACATCCTTGCAGCATAGTCTGGCCTCTAGTGCAGTGTTGGAGTATGGATTGTGTGCGTTAAGGGTTGCCCTTGTCAGACTTACAATCATGCATATTATCTGCCTCAGTAAATACACTTTAGCTTCATGCTGTAAAAATAGATCGACTTTTTCCTTTTCATTAGTTGTGTTAAATTGCAAATCAACTGATGTTTGCTGAAGATGTTTTCTCTAATGCGGTTTTTACAGTAAGCGATCCTCACTTGCAGGAAGCATTAAATGGTCTAAAACCACTCCTTCTGAAACCCAATCAGACATGCATGTATCGTAGTAAAGCCCATGGAGGTTATTATGGGAAAGGCGAGTGCTGAATGTGTCATCACATTATTGGTTAAAGCAGCAAAGCGAATCCCTTCCACAGAACAAATGATGCGTACGATTGTTTCTGATTCAAAATTATTCATTTGAAGCTTTCATTTTGGCTATTACTATCTGGTTTAGGCCAGATAATCCTAAATATCATATGTAAATCCTGTATAGCGTGTGGTGGACCAGGAATTACAATTATTGGATTTTTCCTCCTTCAGATTTTCCTCTGTAAGTGATAACAGTGGTATGTAGAGAATGTCGTCATCTGCCTACAGACACGGTCAAAGTTAGGCAACAAAGACGAGAGTGATTGTGCCTCAGAGCTATTGTCATGTGATATCTCACACCCTGGTGTGTGTGTGTG
>JAPTYQ010000006.1:8372762-8389802 GCA_029814465.1 Ostorhinchus cyanosoma
GTGCGCTGAACTCCCTCAGCTACCTGTTTATGTGTCGATCAATGTTTTGCAACGGAATAGTTGACGGACTAGAAAGGCAGACAGTCTATCTCCATTGTTTTTTTAACCAATGTCTTTATTTTACACACACACACAAACACACACACACACACACACACACACACACACAGTGCAGTCACATACTTTGTCAGGGAGCTCATTAGCGGAGCTGAGTGGTGGCATGCTGGGGTGGAATGGTGAGGCTTCTGGTCATTCGGTGTTGACTTCTTGAATTACAGCCAGCTGTGTGTGTCAGCTCCCACATTTTTTTTCTTTTTGTATGTTTTACAGCTCTTGTTCCCAAATGTGGGGTCTCCAGCATACCTCAGCCTGTCTTGTACTGTTGGCATCAAACCACATGCACAGCCTCACACCATTGCGCACACACACACACACACACACACACACTAGCTCATGTCTTTTCCAAGTGGCCTCATTTTACCTTTGTCCTTAGAGGTGACTTTTCAACTCTGCGCTACTGAATCTCCTCGTGCTGCTACAACTTCTCAAGTGGTTTCACTGTTAGACACATTTCTAGTGTTGCCATGAAATTACAAATCTTGCTAGAGTTGTTTCATGCTCCTATTATCCTGTAATTAAGGTGGTTAGAAAACTCTCAACTTGAAGACAGACTTTCTTTTCAAACCAATTCATTAGTGATCAAATCAATTTATGTGCATTCTGTCTGCAGAAAAGTAATGGAGATAGTGGAGATTGATGATGCTGACTTATGACAGATAAGTTGTCAGACTTTTGTCTTTAAATCAGCTCTTCTAGTGTGTGGTAGATATTATTTTTTAGGCCTTCTTATGAGAGTCCTTGCCATTTTATTACAAAATTAGTTAGATACCCTTTGCTATGGGGATTTGGCTGTTCAGTATCACATTTCAATAAACCTCCTTTTTTCCATAGAGAACATACATTTGAGTATTTGAATTCATACAGTTGAATACATACATCGCTCTGCTCTGATTGAGGCCACTGTGCCAGACCAATTAACTACTACCTGAAGATCCACAGACTGCACAGCTCAGAAAATAAATAAATAATTGCATGTCCTTGCTGTGTGGAACACCCAAATGAGCTAAATAAGCCAACTGACACTAGGTACCAACACTGGCAATTAATTTGAATAATATCTCTAATTCAACCTCAAATAAGAAACAGTTGAAAAAAATTATGCAGCAGTACTAAAATGTACTGGGCCTGACTATGTGGAAAGGACCTATTTGCTTATTGTAATAAAATGAAGCTCGACCAGAAAACATGAAATAAGCTGTGTCCATACTATCTACAGTGAAATACAAGTAGGTTTTAATATTGCAGTATTATTTTTTCACTTCAGTTTTCTATGCTATCCCAACTATGTCATAATTGGGGTAATAAAATGTAGCCTTGTTGGACATGTTACTATGTTGTACACTGATTTAATGTTTGCATTTAACGTACAGCACCGTGTAAAATATGATGCAGCATCCAGTGCATGTGTATGCCCTGCAGTTTGTATAATGTGGTATCCAGTATGTGATTCCAAACCGTCTGTGATTTACTGGGCTGATGAAGTGCTTAACTCATTAACTGCTGTGAGTGGCTGAGCCGTGGGAGGGTGTGGCTCTAGCTGTGCTCTGTGATTGGCTCTAGGAGAGAATCAAGACCTTTGTCTACACTCTTTCCCTGCCCTCTTTCTTTTCTTTGGCTTGTTTTCTTTCCCTGGACTTTTCCTATCAATAAAACATGATTTCCTCTTTGTAAACTCGGTCCTTGTTGCTTTTCTGTTAGTACGAAGCCCAGAATCGTAAACAGTCCCACGTGACCCATCCGGTGTGTAAAATTTATGACTTCTGGTATTCAGAGTTGGAGTGCTTGAATGATTTTTGTTTCTGGTCCCTCTGTATGTTGAGGAGTCAATAATCTGAGTTTGAGACGCACTTACAAATACATCGGTGTACATGTGGAACCTTCAGTGTAACCTGTGTAATTTCCAGAGATTGAGTCAAAAATAATTTATATGAAACAACTCCTGTAGTTAAAGTGAAATACTCACCTGACACGACACAAATGTCCAGACTTTATTACTGATTTGTTTTAACCCCTGAAAGCCTTTATTGTGTTACAAATAGTCCAGGACAAAGGTGCAACTTATCTCTCACTTCTGTCTAACCCGTTATCACCTTCTTTCAGTGTCATTAAACAAGGTCACTTAACACTTGATGCCGCATTTATGGTTTTTATCTTTGCAAAACAGCCGGTAGACTGCATGTTTCGTAGCCTTCATGTTGTTTTGTCGAGGTTAAGCATATTTTTGTCCCTGGAGATTTAGTTTTGAAACACAATTCAGCTTAGAAAGGCTTGATTCACACTTATAGTAACTTAAACAGTGTAACTTTAAAAAAACAAAGTTTTGATTTCATCTACAAAGACCTGACATTTTGGGGGTCAGAATACAAAAAAACTGGGTCCCAGAATCAACAAATTCCACCCCTGCATTTCTATGTTTACAACCCATACACAACTTTTCTGAAATGACACCATCGCTCCAACTCTCTCTAAACCTCGCATGTGCATTAATATTTGCTGCCATCTTCTTCTTTTTGTGTTTGTGAACATGGCATGAATTTTATGTGCATGCTCCATGTCTTTTTTTTTTCTTTTTGGTGTATTTCTGTGGCTGTGCTACAGTGCCACATACAGGCCTGGCATATATACAAACATATACAGCATTTTCAGTAGTTTTGTGTGGACAAACATTTTGTGAGATAATGAAATATATTGTTTTTGTCTCCGTGAAGATGAAACCTTTGATTCAAAGTTGGAAATTTCATTGTCATTATTAAAGGGGACATATTATGCAAAATTCACTTTGGAATGGTTTTATAACAATAATATTCATCCTCAGCCTGTCAACAAACTGCCCCGAAATGAGAAAATTCTATCCTCTCCCTCTCTTGGTTGCTCCACTTTTCAGAAAATGTCTGCTCAAATGAGCGGATTGGAACAAGGTCTTTTCATGACGTCATAAACGGACATAACTCCACCCCTCCAGGTTCGTGACTCTGCCCAAAATGTTTGTTCTGCCCTCCAAAAAACGTTTTTCCACCTGGCAAACGCTGGTTCGAAATGGTGAAAGAACGAGTGAAGCACATCAGTTGCTCTGTTGTTGGCTGCACAAGCATGGAAGTGAATTTTCACCTCCTTCTTCAGTCTGCGGCTTTGAATGCCCAGTGGATAAATTTTATTTTCGATGGAAATGTCCCCACGACAATTCCTAAAATGTTGAATGTGTGTGCTGCCCACTTCACTGCAGACTGCTTTCTAAACAAGGGCCAGTACTAAGCAGGACTTGCTAAGAATCTGAAGCTTAGGTGTGGCTGGCACTTACGTTAGCATGGCAGCTAACGTAAGTTACTGTTGGTAACAGCTGCCTTATACTACGTTAATACGCAACAGCAGTAAAGAAGATCAGGAGAGGTTGAAGAGAAGATATACGAACATATGTCATGTAAAGCTAGCTTTATATACATGATTTTATTTGCAATTTGGATGCATGTGACTACTTTTCGCGGTGCCCTATATATAGCTAATGTCCGCTGTTGTTGTGGACGCTAACCTGAGAGGTGTTTGTGTCTGAAAAATCAAGCCGATAAGGCTGCATTCAGACAAAAGGGCTATGCGTAGATACAGGTAGGTGTTTGGGCTTGTTTATTGACGTTATGAAACAGTCATAACGTTTTATGACTCGCTCAGTTTTGGTATGGCTGTACCACAGCGCTTCTACAAGCCATACCAACATACTCTGTGTAAACATTCGCGCATGGTACGAAGTGTAAACCACACCCCTCCTTCCAGAGAGACACAGAGGGGCGTGGCTTGTGCTGAAGGAGGCGTGGACAAGAACAGCCCACAGAAACAGCATGTTCTCAGAAGAGCTCACTAGAGAGAGTTTTCAGGCTGGCTGAAGCCCAGGAAAAAAACTGGGTTTTTAGACAACAAACTTCAAATTGACTGTTCTGGGACCTCTGAGACCTATATGAACCTGCTGAAAAAGAGGTTAAAATGTCCCCTTTAAGTATGATGGTGTTTCTCTTCGTTTCTGCCACCTAGTGGTGTTTTTGGTCTTGCACCAGGTTACGTTTGCCTAGACGCGTTTACGTTCAGTCTCTCTGCTGGTACTTCCCAGCTTCTGCTACCTTGGGTATCGATGCTGGAATTATTTGCCACCCGTACCCTCTCTCTTGCCCCAGTGGTCAGGACAATGGGTTCAGGACAATCTGTTCATCTGGGATCAATTAACCCAAGTAGGCAGGCTCAACTGAGTGCCCATTTCTGACTACGCTCAACATAATGATAGGCTTTCAACCAGTAATGTCTTTGTTCTAGATGGGTCTGTTTGTTTTCTTCCTCTGGTCAGATGCAAGTTTCAAGGGGATGCATCTGAAAAGGTCTATTTCTGCCCTCTTGTTTTCGGGTCCCTCGAGTTTCCGTCGCGTTTGAAGTCTCCTTACTTAATTAAAACTTTGGGTTGGCGATCATGAATGCAGCCAAGAATGCCGCGCAGAATGGCATCTTGGGTTGAACAGCGGTTGGCATTTGATGTCGGAAACCCCAAATCACTCCCCAAATGTTTTCCTTCTTGATTTTTCTGCAGTTTCCCACTACTTTTGTGTTCATTCCTTCCATACTGCCATACTGGACTTCGTTCTTCACTTACTTCCCCAAAGCGAAATTCAGTCTCAGTCCGTGGTACTTCTGTCCTGGTTATGGAAGCATTTACAGTTGATACTTGAGAACTGCAGCAGTAATGGCTTAAAATAGGTTGGCTCCAGGGAACAAGTACATCGAACATGATTTCTGACTTTATCAGTTATAGGCCTGCACCTGAATTTGGCAATAGTCATCGCTGATGGGACAGGAGCGCACTTCTATGCTTCACCCACAAGTCAGAGAAGTTCAACACCTCTTTGTTTGCTCAGGTGGCTTAACTGAACCAAGATCTTACGATAAAGTCAGGACTTTTGAGTACTCAAACTGAAGGAGCAGTACTTCAGTATGAGGTACAGCTCTCATTTGTTTAGTGTTTATTACTCTGTTTTACTTACATTGTGCACAAGTCACCGAAGACCAAATTAAAAACAAAATGAAGTGGTTGAAAGTGTATGGTGCAAAGAAATCAAGCAAGATTCAAATGGTAACTTTCATTTAGCATTGCTCCTCTTTTTAATGATCAGTTTTCACTGTCTTTTGTACCATGAATTCTGTTTTTCTCGCTGTATAAGACTGACTGGTGGTAATTTTGTATGTTTGAAATGGACAAAGTTTTATTTTTTTATTTGCCTACCACAGAAGATGAAGTAAGACTGGAATGAAGTCGGACATGATTATACTCTGTTGTCCGTAAAGTTGGAATAATTTGCTTTTCAGACACATTCCTCTATAATCTCACTTGACCAGGTACAATGATTGCATAAGGAGCCCCAGTTGCACTTAATCTATTTAGAATATACCACAATGTCACAATCCTTTAATGAGAAGAAGTGAAAAAATTTTTTACTCTCACTTCATGGGCAACAGTGTTTATAATAGAGACATTCATTACTGAACATGGTTTGGTAAAGGCAGACCAGTACTCAGCCTATTTTCTACATTTAATTCCAGTGTGATCATGACTGTTGAAGCCCTTGTGACACAATCAGCCAGACTTTACAGATACCAAGCATGTTTGATATCAAGATTTGTGCAAGATGTGGTTACAAGGCTTGGAAACGGTAGAAGTTGACTCCATGCGACAAGGTCCCGTCAAGCTTGAACTTGTGGTTTACTTACTGCTTTTCAGGTGAACGTTGATTTTCTGTTTTGACTGACAGCTCTCCAGTTTAACACTCTGACCTACTGTCAGTCAATTGGCTGTAATCATTGACCCTGATGAAACAGCAGTGAACTTGTGAGCTTTACAGTTCACACAAATGGAAGACTTTGTGTGTGGTGCTAAAAATAGCCAACATGTCTCCTGTTTGTGTGTGAACTGTGTGCACAATGTGCCAAGTGCCTTGTTTTGTCACTATTTAGATATGTAAGTGTATGGGGGTTGGGTGTGTGTGTGTGTGTTATCTAAACAATTTCTTCCATCAGGCCATATTCCAAGAAACTGATGAACTAGACACTAGAAGACTTGAAGAATCCAAAGAAATAGCAGTGTTCCCTTTTGCTTTACTTTAATCCCAAGCACATTCGTTGGAAAGTACAGTTACAACATAGTTAAGAGTTTGCTTTGCAAGGTTAAACCAATTTTATGTTAAAAACTGAACATGGTGATCATTATGATAATGCTGATAATCAAGTATTGACAAATAATTTCTACTGCAGAGTTTCCTATCAGAAGCTGCAAAAAAACAGATTGTAATTATTTTAGGCGGTATCATTGTCAAATTGAGATGATTTTTGATATAGTCTGTCTTGAGTTTGAAGGAGCATATTTTAGTCAGGTTGTATGGCTATAATATTAAGAACTAAGATTTCTGTAGATGAAATGTTGGACCACTCAAAACCCTCACTAATAAATGTAACTACGTCTCTTGCCCTACTGCGGTTTGCACCTTAAACAGACTCACTTTTGTTTAATATTTTGATTCATTATTATTGATTCATACTATGGTAGACATGTGACTGAATATGCAGAGATTGTTTTTTTTGTTTGTTTTTTTTTTAGTTAGTGGCAACTTACAGAAGTAGCACAATTTCTCTGTGTCACTGGACAAGGTCTATTTTGGTCTTTTCTGTATGGGCATAACAGCTGTAACACTGGATCGCATTGGCTGCAATACTGTCAGGCATAAGGAAAATGGTTCACAGCAAAGATAAATGGCCAAAAGCTCTGTGGACAGTATGACTTTAGTAAAAATGATCAGTTATGTAAAATCCTTCCAGTAAGGTTTCAATATGACTATGTGGATGTGCCACAGGCGGGAATGAAATATCTCTGTGAACTCTCTGTGGCTGTGAGGGTGAATGAAAATCTTGGAACTCCTTCAACTGTTTTTGTTTAGAAATGCATGGCATAATCAGTCAGGAAACTTGAAGGAATATAAACAAATTTATAGTATGTTTGAGCATAACATGTTTTATGAAAGTTGAGCTGTTACTCTGTACAATAAGGGGGTCCAACCTCGTACTACTGCAGAAATTGCTGCGTTTCTGTGAAGTCCTACTGTTGCTCTCATTTATTTGACTATACTGGTGCTGCATTCAAGTGTGATGCCACCTACATGACCCAAGTGATGCTGGAAGAGAGGTCAAAGGTCAATGGATAGTGGGGCAAAATATAGCCTACATATACAGTAAGATACATGAATCTATTGTGCTTGGAACAGGGTTTTGTCAAGCCCTTTTTTTTAATTCAGTGACATCATTTAGTTCATTTTCATTATTGTTTGGGTAATTAAACTCTTAATCCAAAATAAAAGGTTGAAGGTAACAAGATCCACAGTGTCAATTCATTATGAAAAAAATGATGAAACGATGCTCCTAAAGTTGAAAAAGTGACTATTGATTCTTTTCAGTAGGACCGTACTTTTGTGCCCTTACAGATGGATCCTTACAGAGCACTACACATATTGCAAATAGGGTTATACCATTAAGCTGTTCACCACAGGGGCTGGACATAAGGAGTAATAGCTGTAATTTAGGAAGCTCAGCTGTGCAGTGTGCAAAAATCTCTCACAGTTGGATCATTTTTGCAGGACTAGTTAAATAGGTTTTTGGCTCCAAATGTTCTGGCCAGGAATCTGTTTGTCCACCTTTTTTTTTCTCTATCATTTTTATGTCACAATCTGAAATGCACGAATAGAAATTAGGATTGAAGTTTTACTATTTGTCAAAATTTCTAAAACCTAGTCCTTAGGTTGTTGTTGTTTTTTGTTGTATCATATAAGCAGCAGAGTGGTTTTTGCTGACCTTAACTGACTGGTCGATGAGAGTGTAAATGTTGCAGTGTTATGGCTAAGAGGAACTGATTAGTGCCCCTTTTCCTGTCCACAACCCAGGAGCATTTTGGGAGGGGTGCTGTTGTTTGAGCAGTGTGCACGTCTTAGCCCTTCCTGTCTCTGGTATTGCTGACTTGACATCTTTTAATGTGTATTTGTGTGTGCAGAAGAGTATGCATGTCATTTAGCAGTGAAGATTTGTGTATCTGTGTCAGTTAAGGCTAAGGCTCAGGCCTGTTTGGAGCCAGTGAGGAGACACTCGGTTCAGTGTTGCCATTTGTTCACGTGTATGTTATCGTAAAGTAAAAATGACATTTTAATGGGAAAAAGAACTAGTGTTCTAGTTTTGGCCCAAGTTGAATTTGTGGACTGCTATACTGTTAAGAGTTGAATTCTTCCATGCTGACCTGGGGACTTACTTCCAGTTTCCTTTTCTGGTTTTTGTACAATGAGGTAACTGATTGATAAGAGAAAACCACCATTGTCATTGTTATGATGCCAAATAAATAGAAATTGACAAATTCTTTCCAGATGTGTTGATGTGATGTGTTAACTGCAACTCATTTCAATCTGAAGATCTATTTCCTTGTTGTAAGTGTTGTTGAGTTGGGTACGTTGGATACTTTGACTAATGCACTGTGTGTTTGTCTTTGCAGATGTATGGGCGCTACACCCAGGAGCTTGGGGTGTATGCCAAAGAGGAAGCTGCTCGACTGAGGGAGAGCGGGTCGAGGCGATCGGTCAGCGATCGGAGCCGAACTCTGGACCTGCTGGAGTACGACAAGGGACGCTGTGCCAAGTGTCGCAGTAAGTGTCATAGACTGGGGAGAGGGACGTACCAACTGACCTCTTCAATATTCATTACTTCCAAAAGATGGACAATCAACTGCTGCAATTTAGGATCAGCAGGTGTACTTGTGTATATACTACAAAAAAGTACTAAATGAAAGGAAAAAAACATCAGGTCTTAGGTTTTAGGCCATCATGTGTTTCCAGAACAGCTTCAGACAATTTTCTAAGGCATGATTTCTCCAAATCTGACAACTCTACCCATGCAGTTAAGACCATTCTTCCAAATGATATTCTCCCATTTGGTATTTTGATTATAGTGGTTATTTTGATGCTAGATCAGGAAGAAAGGAACATAAAGATCAGATCACATCTGTTCAAAGCAGTTCTGTTTTTTAATAGGTAAAATTTTACATAAAATAAGTGAACCAGTTAGAAAAGGCCAGCAGAAGCAGCAAAAAGAACATTTAGGAACTAAAAACAGATACTGCTCAGATTTATGAATAAATAAAACCAGTATGTGACATCTGTCTTAAACACCTTGAATGTCTGTTCTAAAAGTCCTTTACCAACACCAGAGGACCTTTATGACTTTTATGACCAAGCAAAATTACAATGTGGAGTAAACTATCTGGGCGAACAATCCTTATTTTGATATTTTCCAGTACCTGACTCAGTCTCCAGGTCTAGGGGTTATTAAGTGTCTCAGAAACAAAGGAACAACAAAGCCACAGAACTGCAAGAAAGTATTTGAGAAACATAGTGCACTGCTTACATTCAATCATTGCTGCAGTGATGCTGGGTGGAATTGGCTTGTTTATGATTGAGGTTGAAGGACTGGGCCACCGGTCTGATCCGTATTGAATGGAAGCTTTGCTGGAGGTGAGAGCAGGCACTGATCCTTGAGAAGGACTTACTGAAACATTGAAACATACATTGAAATTGATGTATCACAAATGTCCAGAAAAGGTTAAAATCAGTAAAAGAGGCAAAGCTGGACCACAGGGCTGTAAGAAAAATCTAACTTGCTATTCTGTCAGTACATGAATAAAATGGAAACTATTCATTTTTTTCATTTTATCACAAAAGTTCTTGTGGTGCAATTTATGAAATATTCAGAGGTCGGGCTTTTAGGCAGTATCAGTATCGCGGTGTAATGTCTGTGCAGACATCAGTGATTAAAGAAATAATCACATACTGGGCAGTTTGCAGGAGAGCTTAATGTGGTGCATTCAGGATCAGTATCATGCATCATTCTCAAAGATCTGTGAATGTCGTTTTTGCTTTGCTCTTAACCTTAAGGGTTGAAGCACAAAACAGGCAAAAAAAAAAAAATCCTGCTGATTTAAAAGACAAGGTGCTTAGTTGTAAGATTAAAATGCTTGAATCAATGAACTTTTTGGTGGGAGATAAAGTCATAAAATGTGACCTTTAAAATACTACACCTAATAAAAACCCTTAGGGTACACATTGTCTCGGTTCAGAATCCTTCTACTGCAGACCATCATGCTGTAAATCACTGCGTTGTACGTGGCAGTAATGTTAAGATGAGTGAATTAACAGGTAACCTGCTTTTGGCTGATTACTCCAAAGAATATACAGTACTGTGCAGAAGTTTAGGCCACCTTTTACATATTTATTTTTCATTTTCTTTTCTTCAGACACAACAAGAAAATATGGGTAATGTGCACAGCCTTAAAAGACACGACAAAACATGTTATTAAATGGATTCTACATGTTAAAGTCAGTATATAGTGTGACCCCTGACCCCATGATTAGAAACAACACAAACAGAACCATCTGACTTGTGTTGAATGAAGCCTGGTATAAAACAGCAGACAGTTCATGCAATAAATGTCATATTGTCTGAATAAAAGGGTTAAAGACATGTTATGTGCAAAGGGAGGTAACACTAAACACAACTGTTTTGCTTTATAGAGGCTGTTTTGTCCCTATAAACTTTTGTTTTTACTGCTGTACATACTTCACATACTGTATATCCAGATTGGATCTTAATACAAAGACTGAGACATGTATATATGTTTGGTCATTAGAACTTCAACAAACCTAATGTTGGCCTAGGACTTTTGCCCAGTACTGTATATACACTGCTCAAAAAAATAAAGGGAAAACTTAAACAACACAATGCAACTCCAAGTCGATCACACTTCTGTGAAATCAAACTGTCCTCTTGGGAAGCAACACTGACTGACAATCAATTTCACATGCTGTTGTCACATTCAACTATGTAAAGAACAAAGTATTTAATAAGAATATTTCATTCATTCAGATCTAGGGTGTGTTATTTTAGTGTTCCCTTTATTTTTTTGAGCAGTATACTTAACATTAACCTTATTGTTTTCAATTCCAATTGCTGGATTTTTGGTCTCCCAACATTCTGACCACCACCACTCTATTTATTTTTTTGATGGATTTCTCCTCAAAACAGATGAAACACCCTGACCCAGGATACATGGACTAAGGGTCAAGTTTTGTGGACTACCGAAGCCCTCATTTGTGTTTTACTGTCAGTAACTGGATAGGTTAACGGCTCAAGGAATCCTCGAAAATCCTTGTTGCGCAGCAGACTTAACTTCTACCATGTGGACTTTGGAGGCAGGTGTAACAGACCAAGAAAAATGGTAATATCTGAAATGTTTATGTTCATGCGTTCCATTCAGAGCAGATGTTAAGGAATCACTCTTATTGTGTTCTGTGTGAGGCAGTTTGAGCTCCACTGTTAACTTGTTGGGATTAGATAGTATGTGCTCTAAAAGGAAGATTAAAAAAAAAAAAAAAAAAAATAGTACAGCACACTGAGCTATCTGAAGCATCACAGCCCAAAGGGTGAACATTTGAACATTACCATAGTATTGGAAGTGAAATACTAAAGGCTCTTTGTGGGTCTAAAACAGACTTGCCGCCTTAGTGCCTTGTGCTTTTGGGAGCATTGATCACATCGGACAGTGGGTAGATGGAGGCACAGATACTGCAGCACTGAGCATTCATAAAGAACAAAAAAAAAAAATCCTCTGCTGGAGATTCAAGGTGAAGGCAGTTGGTGTATTAGTATACATGCAGATTCACACGTAGGTTGTCCTGTTTTCCTCTTTGTGCTAATTATTTTTGAGTGCGGCAGATGATAATATTGAGATTAGATAAGAATGTGTGTCAAGATGAAGCAGACTGTAAACCCATGCAGGGAGTTTGAGTTTAAGAGGCTATAATATCACACTCTAAAACTCACTGAATCTGTCCTCCGTTCTTCTGTCTCCTTGCACAAACACACAAACATACAGTTGTAGACAGTAACTCACAGTGATGCCCAGACTCTAAACCTGGTCAAGCTGTATTTGTCCAGAAGTCAGACTGGGAGATCAGCTGGGACACGACAAATACAATTTAAGTCACCACACACACCTTCTCACTTCACTTTCTACTTTTCCCATCATTTACAATAAGGTTCCTGTTGAAGTGTTGTTGAGCATGTCTCTAACATTACTTCTCAGTGTGACTGCTTATTCTGTGTAAGTGGAGTGCCCTCTACTGTTGAGTAAAGGTCAATACACTCATGACTAATTACAGACAGAAGTACTCTCATACCCCCTAAATGCTGCAGATTTGTGTGTGTGGGTGTGTGTGTGTGCATGTCCTCACTGCTTTCATCTCAGTGATGAGTTTTGCTGTTGTTTCTCTGGCAGGTGATGACTCAGCTCCTCCTCCTCTTCTCCTCCTCATCCTTCTTTCCACCTCCTCCTCCTCCTCTCATCCTCTTTGTATAGTTGTGGACACCAAAATACCAGCAGTTGAATTGATCTGTCCCTCGGCAGGTATAAGAGATTTAGGCAGGATTGCACTGCAGCCTCACACACTTTTCTCTCTGTGTGTGATATAAAGACACACAGGATGAGGTGAAGGCATAAAACAAGAAGCGGCCGGCTGAAGATAAATGTAAATATTAAACTGACACACACACACAGTCTTCTTCAGTGCTGCTGTGGGTTATGGCTGCAGCTGCGGTGGGAGACAGGGAGCTTCAGTATGTTCACTCACACACAAACACACAGTATTTCCTGCTAAGACCAACACAGTCTCTTTATTACTGCTCATTTAACGATTTTTTGTACATTTTATATGCATACACACACTCTGACACACCAAGCATACATCTCCTTATTCATTCTGTGGTGTTTAATGATGCTGAGTAGTACCGCCAGCAGCAGGCCTATCGTCTCTGGCCCCATAGGAGCTGTGATCATTTTAACTGTGTGTATTATATGTCAGTGCAATGCATCCACTGGAATGACAGATTCTCACAGCTCCAGGCCTTGTTTGTAGCCAGGACTGCAACTAACATCTATGTTCAGTGTTGATTAATTGATTATTTACTCCAATAATGGAGTGTCTCTGTAGTCAAACAAATGTCAATGTGAAAAATGTTTCGTCAGATTTCGAGATGATGCTCTCATTTGTTCCATAAATCAAGTGTTAACTAATCACAAATGAAATATGTTAGTAAGTAAAGAAGCTTCAGATCAATCAATAACACTGGTCTACAAGCAAAATGAATCTGTTGAGTAGAAAAAATATTTTGGGTCCCCAATAAATGCAAAACTGTCAAAAGTGATGGTTGGCTATGATTTAAAAGACAGAATATTGGGCCAAAATAGGAAATCCGGTGATCTAATGAGAGAATGTTTTTTTTATGCAAAAGAAATGATGGTCTCTGAGCCACAAGTTCTACTTAGAAACACTGTTTGTACATAAGAATATATTACATTGCACATACTCTTCACATTCTTTCTACTGTAACTGTGTTTATACATCTGTTACACATGTATATGTGTATAATAACACTTTAACATACGAACATTATCCAAGCACCACTTAGGTCATGTGTTTTCCAATTCATCTGATCAATGTTTTGTAAGATTTTGCACATTTTATCTATGAAGCAGATAATTTCCAAAACATTGTAGACCAATGTTGTTGGTGTTGTTAGGAATTAAAAGGTTAATCATTTCAGATACTCCCTGACGGAATATTTTGGGGTTTTTGTCAGTTTGTAATTAATAATTATTTTCATAGGTGGTGACTTCTGTTGTTGTCCCATCTAATTTGTATATTTTTCCTCTACAGTCCTTGACTCTGGCTAATGATGTTCATTTAGTCTTCTGTCAATGTAATTACAGTAGGTCTAGTTTTTAGATGTTACCTCCTTGACAGTGTCAACTGTGACTGCAGTCTTGCTCAAAAGCGTCATCCGATGACCACCCAAGGTGGGAGAGACGCGATTAGCTCGATGGACCAAACGGAGCCGGTCGAGCCGAGCAGCTGATAAATGCCATGTCAGCAGCACATCAGATGACGCTTCTGAGGAAGACTGGAGTTTCAGTCGAAACTGGTAACATCTAAAAACTATACTTGGTCTGAACAAAAGAAAAAAGAAAAGTATAGTCCTTGACTCTGACAATCATAAACATATATAAATTGAATTGAGATTTGATAATGAAAACATTGTTGAATTTGCAGCTTTGAAAACCATTCTTCTCTGTTTTCAGATTTTATAACCTACATTTAAAAAAATCTTAAGACAAGATGTATCCTCAATGTAAAAATCATTTTGACTGATAACTATAATTGAATTACTGAACATTTTTCAGGAAGTGTAACGGACTATAATTACATTTATTTTGCAATTTCATTATATAATGCAGTTGTACTCTATCACAGTGCTATATAGTGTAACAATAGCTGCTGATTAGTTGCAGACTGTGCCAGAATATCACTATGAATTGTGATGTATGACGAGTCTACTGCCTTATATGAGACACTGCAGTAAAGCTCATAAACTGAATCCCAGGAAAGTTCTTAGCTCAGTAAAAATACTCCTGAGTTTTAGAATTGATTTACTTTTTATATTATTTTTTTAAGCTTTTAAAGCAGTGACTTTTAAGGCATGACTAGCTCTGTCCCTCCGGCTCTATCCCACATCTATCATTTAGTTAAGAGGTACAGCCGGGTCTCGGATCCTCAGCCAGGACACCTTTGCCCTTTCTAAAACTGTGGAAAAGCTGAGTGGATATATTTTCTGACAAACTCTAAATTTGCTTTAGATCAGATGCAGTTTTCAGGAAGTTGTTCAGAAAAATCCCTGAAAGAGCAGATGTCATTTAATGGTAGAAGCGCTTTCATGAACCAGCTTTTCTTGCACTTTCACAGTTGATACCTGTCTGTGAGGTAGACCTTCATTCCAGTTAAAACCTTCAGGAAGTTATTGATGTTAATGACCATCTGCACCCAGTTGAGTTTGCTTTGAAGGTTGAGAAGTTTTATTTTTCAATATGATGAGTCAGATGGGTTACTTTTCAAGTTTTCATTCCTGCCATAGATTTTGGATGTGACTTCATCCCACCAGAACCTTTATTTTATTCTATTGTTTCCATGTGGGTATGCAGATAGGACTGTTTGATGATGAGTTTTCTCAACAATATCTAGCTTCGAAGACTTATAAGGGTCTGTTTAGTCTCCTGCAGCTCTGTTTTATGGAGATGTCTGGTTGAATATTCTTCCAAATTGGGCATATACCCCAATTTGTCCAACAAACATGTTCCTATCCTTCTGTTCTGTGATTTTCAGAACTGGATGGAGGTGATTAATTGGCTAACAAAAACACAGCTTTCCAGGGTATTTATATTCAAGCAGTCTTAAGATGCCACAGAGCTTTAAAATTGATTGTAGCTGCTGGTCATTTATTTATTATGCAAGTGCAGAGCTATTTATATATGCAACCCCCTGGTGTGATTGGCCACATTGAAAACACAACGGAACATTCTTGGCATCTACAAGGCTGGTGCTTATGCCAGACCTGTACAAAGTGATGTGAACTCACCAACATTTGGTCTTTTTTTTGTGTCCTGCACTTTTCTGGTGTCCTGTCCATATGGACTGACAAGACGCTCAAACATGGCTGCTTGACAAATTATAATACTCACTTCTACAAGCTCCAAAGCAAATGAATTTCAAAATATTCAGTTATACAACAGAAATGTCTTGTTCTAGTGAATATGGTGTCGTCTATCACAGCTGCAGGGCATCTTCTATAAACTGCACCTAAACAAAAGTCTCCATGTTAATTGGCCAACTGTGCATATCGACATTATACAGTCAAAGAAATCAGGCAGAAATGTTCTGTTCTGCAAATAATTCCTCATAACACTGCATAAACGGAAATGGAATATTAAATGTTCAACCACAGCAACACCAAGGGGAAGGAAAAAAAATATGTTGCTTTTTATGATTATGTTAAAATACCATTTGTTATCTGAGTGCACACGTTTTGCATTCTCTCTAATTTTAGCCTCTGTATGTTCTGCTTCATGTCATTTCTAAGCTTTGTCGTCCTACATATTTCCAGCAAATTTTCAACAGATTGCAACTCAAACATTCTGCCAATTTAGTGCAGTAAATGTGACAATGGCGTCCGTTTGGGGAGCATAAACTGGAAAACAAGTGCCACATGAATTAACATACGGTGTTTTCACTGACTGTTGGCTGTTCAACCACCCAATGTGGTCCTATGGGAGATGTAGTTATTTTGTCAGATAGCCAGGAGGGGGCAGCATTGAGCTTTGCAGTATCCAGAGAGCTGCTGAATGGATAGCAGAAAGAGAAAGGACAAGAGTCCAACTAAAGCAGGGGCCCTAGAGAGGGAATGTGATCTTGGCCGTCTTTTTTCCCCCTGTACTTGTATGGGTTTGTGTTGCTTGTGCTCAGGTGTGCAATCTCTGGACATCAGAGAGAATCGTCTCAGCCTCAGTCTGCTCCTTCGCTTAAGGGACATCAGTGAGACGAAGGCTAATATTGTATATTTTTTCCTTTTAATCCATTTACTGTTTGACATTTAACATTCAGTTTAAATGTTGGTGAGGTTAACCTTAATATAATTTATACTTAGCCACCAAACTAATTTCATTCTGTCGGATCATGGCATGTGAACAATTGGATTTGCTGTTATTGTTTTCTAAAGGTTGATGGCATAAAGATACTGAGTCTAATACAGGGCTGACCATTTTAAATTGAATCCCAGCACCAGACAGGGTTAAAAGGTAAGGATTACACAAGCAGCAGGATTTCATTACTGTATGTGTGTGTGCGTGCGTGTGTGTGTGTGTGTATGTGTGTGTGTGTGTGTGTGTGTGTGTGTGTGCATGCGTACATGTGCATGTGTGTGGTG
>JAPTYQ010000006.1:8399743-8423537 GCA_029814465.1 Ostorhinchus cyanosoma
GTAAAAGGCTGATGATGTTACTGATTTAATGTGGCTGTTAAAGTTTAGGTCTGAGTCCATTATTACCCCTAGATTTCAAACCTGATATTTAGCTTTTAAAATAAGGGATTCCAGGTGAATGATGACCCTTTGTCTTTTTTTTTGTGGGTCAAAGACAATGACTTCAGTCTTGTCTGAGTTTAGTTGGAGAAAGTAATTTTGCATCCACACAGTGATCTGTTGGAGGCAGTGACAGAGTGACTCCACAGGCCCATGTTAACCTGCTGTCAGATAGATGTAAATCTGAGTGTCATCTGCATAGTTGTGGTAGGACACATTATTACTGTGTATTAACTGGCCCAGGGGCAACATTAAAGATTGTACAAGAGGGGTCCCAGGATTGGACCCCTGGGGGACCCCACAGGTCATGGCCATTTGGTCTGACACACAGTTTCTGATTTGAACAAAATACTTCCTGTCCTCAAGGTAGGACTTGAGCCATTTCAGGGCAGGACCAGAGATGCCTACTCAGTCCTCTAACCTCTGCAACAAGATCACATGATCGACTGTGTCAAATGCAGCACTCAGATCCAGCAGGACTAAGACTGAGACTTTACCGTCAGTGTTCAGACAGATGTCATTTGTCACTTTGATCAGATCAGTCTCAGTGCTGTGACGGGGCCTGAAACCTGACTGGAAATTATCAAAGCAGTTGTTTAGTAGAAGAAAGTCAGAGAGCTGTTAGGAAACAACTCTCTCAAGGACTTGACCTAAAAATGGCAGGTTTGATATGGACCAGTTAGTAGTTGTTCAGTACTGTGGCATCGAGGCTACTCTTTTTTTCAGTTGGTCAAGTTTCTGTTTTTTTCTTCCCTGATGACACTGACATGAAACAAAGCTAGTTATTCATCAGGCTCAAAATGGGAAAGAGTGGTTCAGGAGGCATAAGACCTTATTTTCACACATGGATCAGGCATCACATAGTCCAGGCTTGAACCCCATTGGGAATTTGGAGAAGATTTACTACAGTGGTCTGATTCTCATTTCAAGAACTAGGCAAAAAAAAAATGTGGATGGATAGAAGTAAATGTTGTGACATTTATTGTGATATTGCATAAACATTGCATGGCATAAATGATGCCATAGTAAGTGTGTTGTGTAATCAAAACAATGTTCAACAAAATATGTGTGCAACCTTTTTTTTTTGTCTGGGCAGTGTATTTTTTGTATTTATTTTTTTGATGGTAGGGGCTGTTTACTATATAATTTATCAGAAACAACATTAAAAAAAAAAGAAGCATTGTGACTTTTATGCAAGGTAAGGTTTCAATAAGAAACTTTTTACTCTTATTTGTTTATAAACTGTTTCCCATAAAGCTGGAATATTTTTTTCACCCCTTATCACCCCTAATGATAGAGACAATGTAATTTAGGTATAATTGGAACTGCGACTGAACCTGGTCAAATGTGATTACTGATGTGTATAAATAGCGATAGAGAGAGAAATGTGTCCAGCTTAATGGGCAATAATGAATTTTAGCTGTACTTTTCACCAATGAGTTCAATTTCACCATAGTAAAATCATTTTTAGCCTACTAGAGAAAAATAAAATGCAATACTCTTTACATGTTTGCAGAAAAGAGTAAGTGAAGATTCTTTTGATATAATGCTACTTTGGGTTTTTCTACTTTATAAACACACTTTATTGTTTGGTAGTTCTTGGTTCAACTGGTCTAGTTTAACTATTTTGAAAATGTTTCATCTCATCCAAGAGATTTCTTCAATTCTGAACTGAAGATGTCTCTTGGATGAGAGACGAAACGTTTTACACTGAGAAGCAGTGATTCTCAACTGGTGGGTCACGACCCAACAGTGAGTCTTAAACCTGTTGTCAGTGGGTCGTGGGTGATTTTCCCTCGGCAAAAAATATTAAGAAACCAATCCTGGGCTTTGTTTTTCATGGAGCAGAGAGCCACCCATTCACACTCCCCATAGGTGGCAGTAATGCGCTGTAATGCTAATTGACACCAGACATTTCACAGCATAAAAGAAGACCCAAAAGTTTCCAATCAAATCATGACAATTACATCTGATATGGTTTCACCTACATTGAGGACAAATACCTCAGTATATTTAATTCTTGAATAAGTGACTGAAGGTACTTTAAATTTTTAACTGAGTTCACACTTTTGGTTTTGGTTCAAATGTATCCAATTTAGTGTTAAAGAGAATATTTCCATATTTAGCATCACCACCTGCTAGTCAGTTTGGTTTATCATTAAACTTGTCTTCTGTGTTGGCAAACAGTGATATTCTGTATTCTCTCAGGTTCCAGCCAGATCATCTTACTTATTAAATAAAGTGAGACCTCTTGTTACTAATTGGGTTTATTAAAGTGATAGGTGGTCACTCTATAAAATTTAAATAAATGTCTATTATTGGCAGCTCTTATCCTTTAATGCAATATTACTATTTGTCTTCCTTCATTAGGTCAGTTTAAGTCAAACGTGAGAGTTAAATCATTCATTAGCTCCAATTATCAAACTGCTGCTATTTTCTCCCTCTTTGTCTTCCAGTCTTCCTCCTCCTCTTCATGTCATCACTGCTGTTCCAACTCTTATCCTTCTTTGCCGCAGAGTTTCCCTTCTCCCATCACTCCTATGTTCCTCTTTCTCAGTCCTCTACTGCTCGCTCATTTGTCGCGCTGCTAAGTTTACACAGGGTCGACATCAATCACAAAACTAATAATGTTATACAGAAAAATGGATAAAGAGGGAGATTCTTTTTTTTTTTCTTGGTGGAAAACAAACTTGTTTAAAATGAGGAATGGGCTGTCGTGGCAAAAAAAAAAAAAAAATATGTGTGTGTGCTATGAATTTACTTTACGAGCATATATGTAGAGGGACATTTGCCTGTGTTTAACTGTATTATGTGTGGTCTATTTATCCCCCAGGGTCAGGGTACCCGTATGTTCTGGAAGCTCCGGCCCAGGACTTTATCTCTGGTAAAGACACAATCAAGAAAAACCCTGTATCATTCCCTTTGTGCCCCTTAACTGCCAACTGCCCTGCGGAACCCACACATATCATCCTGCTACAGCTAATACAGCTGCTTTACTACTCCATCATTAATCTCTGATAAGTTCTCATTCTCCTACAAGCACTTTAGATGAGTCCTTCCCCTCACACTATGCAGCATATTAATGCTGCCATGTATTTAAAGAAAAAAAATCACATGGTATGTTCCCCAGTGAGTGTTTGTGTGTTCCATTTTGTGTTTTTTAAGGGCGAAAAAGGGTGGGAAAAAAAACACAAAAACACAGTGTACTGTGATGATCCTGCAGTTTGCACACACATACACATACTCACCTTGTGGCTTCATATTAATCAACAGCCAACATGAAAAATATGTGTGTGTGCATATTATTCCCATTTTGCTGTGCGTCTCTGTGCCAAAAAGACTAACTCTCCCAGCCTGGCCTTATTACAGCTAGCCTCCAGCTCTAATGGAAAGTAATAAAGAGCTCTGAACATCTTAGTTTAGTTTTGTGTTTTGTGTGTGTATGTGTGTGTGTGGGATAGAGGAGATGAATGGACCTGATTAGGCAGTGCAAGCTGCAGACAACCATGATGATCAATGTCTCACTTCTTCCTGCTGCTTAAGAACAGACAAATGTTCCATGGCTACTGGCGACACACACATGCAAACACAGTTCTGTGTGTGTGTGTGTGTATGCGTGTGTGTGGGAGAGGGAGGGAGAGAGAGAGAGAGATTGTGTATTCACTGGCAACTTTTAATGCTTTTTGTTTCTCTCAAGATTGATGTTGTGCTTGCTTCATTTCTCCTCCTCCATATGTATGAATGTGTACCGTCCCTTCTAGAGTTCAGGGAGCACGTTAAATGTACAGCACATACATGTATATAAAGTGCTTGTGTGTGGGTTTGTGGCAGTTTAAACAATTGCAAATTGCATGCGGTAAAAATGCTCTGAAATTGGTTGCTCCAGCATGTGTGAGTGAATAGAAGTGTAAATCAGTGCACTTGTGTGTCTGCAGAGGACTGCAGAACGGAAGTGCTGACTCGACAACAGCAGAGATGTGTGGTGTTTGAGGGGAGTCGGGGTTTGGAGGGAAGGGGGGGCATAAGAGAAATGAACAGATACAGAGGGGAAGGAAGTGGAAAACCTAATGTAGGAGGGGAGGGCCGAGACTGCAAAAAAAGGCGAGTGGAAAGGAGAAGAAATTAAAGATCAAGGAGGGGCTGATGGCAAAGGTCGGGGGATTGGATGGATGAAATAAAGGAAGAAGGAATGAGAGAGGTAGATGAGAGGGAGAGGCAATGCGCAGAGTTAGCAGCAGGTCCCTTGGCTTTTGCTTCACCAGGCTTTCATCCAGAAAATGAAACGACTTACCTCTCCCCTGTGCAAACACACACAGGAACAAACACTTTAAACCGCATGCGCGCGCACACACACACACACACACACACACACACACACACACACACACACACACACCACAATCACACTTACTTTGATGGACTGTTACTGTCATCATCAGTGCTGCCATCTGCCTCTCTTGGCTCTGCGTTTGACTGTTTATCCTTTGTATGCGTCCATTAAGTGTGTTACCACTGGAGAAGTCATACCACTGTGTTGTTGATCACTTCATTTGAGATTTGATGTCGATGCAGCGCTAATTCTGTTCACCATCATTGTCTTAATTACCATGGTTTGACTGCTGCTTCATTCAGAAGGATTAAACAGATGCAGCCAGTCAATAGTGGATGTAAGAGTCTCAGTTAATCAATTTTAAAATCTACACGTTGGCCTGTTACAGTTGTCGTATCATCGCACCCTCTTTTGTAGTCTCAGCTGAAGACATGTTAGAATTTTCATCGGCACTGTTAGGGTGACATGTTCTCCCTGGCGTTCTTTCTGTAAATAACATATTCAACCCTTAAATCTTAGCACTAGCTGTTCTCATTGTATAATTTACTTTGAGAAGGGGAACATTTTTTGCTGAACCTCATGTTGACACTTTCAAGTTTCTCGTTGCTCAGCTGTTATGTCAACGAGGCCTCTACCTCAATATACTCAGTGATAAAATAAAGGTTGAATTAAGGCTGAGTGATAAAACAATCTCCAAAAAGGACCCTAATGAGATTTATGTTGATAATGATGATAAGGTTTGGTTTGATTTTCACAGCTCATCACACATAAGAAATAAAATCAACACCCTCTATGTGGCACATGTGCATAGACTTCTCTTTGCTTTGTGAATCTCAGAAGGAAGTTCGGCAAAGTAACAAATAAATGCTTTTACCAAAGTCATGAAATGATTTTAATATTTTCACCAGGAAAGAAACTGACCTCTGTTTAAGAGTTATTCTACATCCTTTAAAGCACTATGGGATTTTGTGAGTAATGTAGTTTAGCACAGACACTCCTTAAACAGAATTCAAAGACTATTTTGAGCAGCCTATTAATTCATTTGTGGCACATTAGTTGTGCCAGAGAGGACTGTTTTTTAGGAAGAACAGCAAATGTAGGTGGAATTGAGTCAAAATGTCATCCAGTGCAATTCTGAAGTTTTTAGAATTGAGCTCTATGACACCAAATCAGGCTTTGGATACACTGTTCAAAGTGAGTTCAATACTCTTTTGTTAATAGAATATTATATCAGGACATGTTCCCTGTGTATCCTTATATGCCAGTGGAAAACTAATTATTCATTCTCTGAGTAATTGATAATGTCTTGTTTTACAATTTTGAGTTGTGGCTCCTTTATTGCATTTAATGTTTGGTCTCAAATTAAGCCAATGCAGAGGTATTAGTATCACCTATTAGATGTGTTTTAAATACAATGAATGTGACTGGAATGACTCCCGAGGAAAAAGTATTGGCCTTATATATTTGGAGAGAATTTCAATATAAATTTATGGGAGCTAGATTTACATAGAACCTCTTTCTAAAAGATCCAATATTTATTTATTTTTCCAGGAGTCCTTCTGGTCTCATCTGTTTTATTTGGAACCTCTAATAAGTGATCTCATGTCCATTCCTCCGTTAATCAGACCTCAGGTCAAATAGAAACCTTGATGTCTGCTGTGTTGAGCTTTGATTGACAGGTCTGTGTGACAGCTCGCTTACCTGCCGAATAAAACTTTTGGAAATTTTGTCTATTTAATAAGGCATTTCTTCTCGCCTGACAGTTGCACTGTACATAGTTGTGGTTAATAAGTTCCACTAACAAGTCTGTAAAATTACTTTGTAATGGACTGTTCAATGACGTTTATCATTTTACATTATCAGCAAGAGCATTACCTTGGGGTCCTGCAGCACTGCTCTGTTTATCCAAATATAGTCACTTCTGGCATTAAAAGGCCAACTTTGTGATGGCTAAATCAGAAATCATAGCCTCAAAATGGCAGTTCAGAAATCAACATCTGGTGACATCCTGATTCTTAGACTGCACGGATTATTCGAATTCTACATGTTTGGTGCTGTTCTTGTTTTAATGAATAATATAACTCTACTTTGTTCCACCTTTTTTTTCCACTTAACCATCTTTTTCAAACTTTATTTTATATTTTCCAGGTCATAGGATATTCAAGGCAAACCAAAAAAGGAAACACTCCCGTCAAGTTTAAAGCATAGTCACAGTGGCGACTGCTCAGACGATGAACAACTTATCTCCAACTTCACTGTCTTGCTCATTATTGATTTATTTTAAACCAGGAGAGGAGGTTGCCATGACAGCAAAGTTTGGGGTCAGACTCAAGCCAGTTTCCAATACTCTTAATGAGGCAGACGGGGGATGACTTCATATAGACAGAAGGGGAAAAAAACCTGTCCTGAGACCCTAATACATTAATTAAAGGTGCTGCTATGACCATAGTATTGATCTTTGCATGTCTGGGTGCTTATTTGAAGATGAAAAGTTGCAGTGATTTGAGAGTTTAAAGGTACGGGAAGGAACCCAATGTTCAACCTTAGAAGAAAGAAGTACAGGGAATCTTCTGTCAATTAACCAGGTATTGTACAGCCTTTTTGTCTTTGCTCAGATTTTAAGCAATTTCAGTAGATCTTGCTTGAGTGTGAATGTTTAGCTGGGAAAGGGCTCAGTATTTTGTAGATCCAGGCAATTAAAGGAAGTTGGTGTTTACTGGTTTGAAGAAACATTGTTGACTACAGATATCAGAGTGTAAACAGGATCTTCATAAATGTTAAATATGAAATTCTGGTCTCAGTTTTTATATTAAAAGGAACATAAATAAATAAGAAACTCTACAAGCTGACCTCGTATGCAAGAAAATGGGCAAACTTCATTGTGCATGCATTTTTTGGATGCAGGGTTAAGAACTAGGCAAGTTTTATAGTTTTAGTAGAGGTGAAGGGCACCCACACAGCACACACCCTATAACTCTGCAGTATGTGGATGCTGCATCAGGAGAAAATCCTCTGGAGTTAGCATCAGGAGGACAAGGACATAGACAAAGCAGAAGCAGCACTCGCAATTAAAAATGTGTCAGGTAGAGTTTTGTTGGATTTGATGTATCATTAAACTTTTTCTGTTACAATCAGCAGATGCACATGGAGCTAAACCTACTGTACACAAGTTTTTGCATTTTACGTTTGTATATTAAGAAGGAAGCACTTGCCATCAGTGGAAAATATCCCGAAAATCTGCCAGTTCACCAGACACTCTTATCATGTTGGAATGTCATATTAAGATATGTCAAAGTCTGCTACAGTGAAGTCACATGATAGGCTGCATATAATTACTGGATTGAATAGCCATGACGCCACCCATTGGTTTCTGAACTGCAGTTTTGAAGCCATTTTCTTATTTTGGTGTCACCATGTTGGGTTTTTGGAGTAACAAGACCATATTTGCACATGTGGGTGATCTAATGATAATTGCTAGCTTACTGACTTGGTAATACAGGAAATTTCATAAAGCATTGCATAACAATCATCTTAAAGTCTTGTTAGTGTGGAATATTAATCACAACTACAGGTGAAAAAGATTCTCTTAAATATACAGATTCTCCAAAGGTGCAATCACAGTTCAGTACTGCATCAAAGTTCTGTCTGACATGGGATCTTATTAACAGAGAATAAAATTGAAGCTGGACCATAAACAAAGACCAGAATGACCCCTGGGGGAAAAAGTGTCAGTTTAGTACACTTAGACAGAATTCGGTGTAAGTCTGTGGGAGTCAGATTTGGCGCAATCCCAATTCACCCTTTGGCCCTTGCACTTGATACTGCCCCTTGAAACAGAGTTGCAAAGAGTAGGGGTTTCCTACCCTTCGAGACCTGTTACATCATCAGCAGTCATCGATGCTGCTATAAACAGAAGCAACAAGTTTGTTTCCAAAAGAATTCACCATGCCGTCAGCCATTGTAACCGTCTCTGTTGCATGACCTTTGGGCATCTTTTTTACAGCTATCAACTGCAAACCGCAGAAATACGGTCTATAACAAATGAAATGAAATGAAAGAATGAATGAAATGATGTTTACCTGCATCTTGCTGTAATTCGAACAGAATTATGGGAGATTTTTCATACCCCTCCATTTATAGTGTGGTCCTGAAAACTCTCTGTTTGGAGGACCAAACAGCCCTCGCTCTTAGCCCTTCCCCTCCAACTCATCACGAATTGTGACACCCCTACCCCTTCACATGACCACCCAAACTGGAGGAGTAGGAGTAAGGGGGAGGACCAAGGGGTGAACTGGGATTGGACCTTTGAGATGGAGTACTTCATGTGCTGGTTTCATTTTGGAGCCAAAGCGTTTGGCCTTTGGGTAACAGTCATGAGACGAAACCCAGGGGCAGAGAACCAGGCTACTGAACAACACCAATGTGAAAGTGTATTGAAGTAGTAATACCACTAACCAGAGCCGCTCCAAAAAGCCCTGTCTCCGATGGATTTGCATTTAACTTCTCTATAAAAATACTGAGTTAAGACTTGTCTTCCAGGAATCATTCTGTCCTCATCCATTTAATATGAAATCTCTGTTAAGTGATCTGCTGGTTCATATTGTTGATGTCTACTGTGTCTGGCTTTGATTGACAGGTTTTTATGACAGCTCTCTCACCTGTTGAGGTGGACTTTTGGAGGTTCTCTATATTTAATACAGAGTTCCCACGGGGTCTTAAAAAGGCTTAAGTCTTGAATATACAAATCTGCATTTAATAGCTTAAAAGGTATTACATTTGATATGGTACATCTTAAGTTATGTTGCCATAAACAAAAAAACAATTTTTGCCAGTATTGCAGTGAATTGGGCATTAAATTCTGTTCTAAGTATTCTTAAAAAAAGTATTTAAAAGTCTTAAATTTAACTTGGAGAACCCTGTAGGAACCATGTGATAAAATGTTTTTTCCTGACTATAGTTGTGGTTAATTGGGTCCACCAACAAGACTTTAAAATAATTTTGTTACATAGGCCCAATGTTTCATAAAGTTTCCAGTATTACCTAGTCAGTAAGTCAGCAATTAACATTAGTTCATTACCTACTCCTCTGGGTCCCATATTTCTACAGATATGGTCACTTTTGGCTCTAGAGGCCAAATTGCAAATTACTGGTTTCATAAAGGCAGTTCAGAAACCACTAATTATATGCAGTGATTGTACAATGATAGACATGATAGACTTTGAACAGGGACTTTAAGCCTTGTTCACTGAGCAACACTTTTGACAGATGTGGCATTTGATGGCATTTAGGAAAAAAAGTCTTAAGTGTGTGGGTTTTAATACAATACCTCACACTCTTTAGAACCCATTGAAAGGGGATGCCAAGGTTGTTTTTGCTAGATAGGTTTGGTGATTGGTCTGGTCTGTTTGTGTGTGTGGGTATGTATTTATGTGTGCGCATACACCATTACACCTCATTAAGCAGACATTGTACTGCAGCCATAAGACGGGTGTCACAACCGTCGTTACTCGACGAGCAAACGAAGTGATTGAGTGCGAGACGAGGCACTTTGCCTGCTCGCCCGGGACCGACACGAACGCTGTTACAGCACATTTACATAAACATCACCTCCTTTTACATCTCATTAGCATAGAGAACTCATGCACATGAAGGAAGAAACGGGGGAGGGATAGATGGATAGATTAATGAAAGTGTGAATGGGAGAGGGAGAGCAAGAAAGTGATGATACAGTCAGAGTGTAGTGAGAAAATGGAGATGGCCATATTAAGTACCAGAAGAAACAAATAGGGTTCTTTTCTGTCTTAAGGGGCCTATTTGTCTTCTTAGATTTTGCCCTTTTCTTCTTACAACTTCCCTCCTTCCTCCTTTCTCCCTTGTGTCACCTCATCTTTTTTTTCCATCTGTATCTGTAGCTACACTAGCACTGATTCAAATATGCCAAATCGCTCTAAATCTTGGTCATCAGTCAAATTGGGGATATGAGTCACTTGTCAATTGCCATGATTAAATCAGTAGACTCATTTGTGTAGGTAAAAAGTAAATCTACACAGAGCTTTCTCATATATTTCAATTCAACTGAACAGGGAATGGAGGGCAGGAGAGGCCAGAGCACCAGGAAGTATCATTAGCGGTGTGAAAGCAGACACTTTTAAAGACTATAACCTTGTTCTGCCACAGTATAAACTACCATGGAAGAGGAAAATTAGATTTGTCTGTGTAAACTTAATCTCCAGGTAGCAGCTAATCCTCTTCACTTGGCAGCATTATGACCTACTGTATAGTTGCAATTTAACTGTGATGAATTCCTGTTATTGTCATTTGACTGTAAACATCTATTTCTTAATGTTGAACCTGTATTAACTCAATATTCTGTAACAGAAATTCAAGCTAAATCTACTGAAATCAATGGTCAAGTCAATATGCAGTTCAAATTACATATAAATAGAAGACAAAGGCCAAAAGAAATCACAGATCTCTGTCCAGACGATGTTACAGCACTTTCATTAACTATTGCACATAGTTGTGTTTTGGTTTGATCAAATGGAAAAGCATAAAATCCCCTCCTGTCCTCAAAGTGTGCAAGTCTAAAGCACGGTACCAAAATGCAAAAGCCTCTTGAAGATCAGATGATGATTATTTGAAGCACACAGGCTTTTCTGTGTGGAGTTTGCATGCCCTCCCCGTGTCTACGTGGGTTCTCCTTGGATACTGTGGTGTCCTCCCTCTGTCCAGAGACGTGTGCTTTAATATTTAGTTGGTCAATCTAAATCAATTATGATGAATAGGCGACATGTCCAGGGTGTCCCCTAACGTCACCCATAGGTAACCAGGAAAGGCTCTGGCACCCCCACAACCCTCAGGAGGACGAAGTGGTTCAGCAAAAGGATGGATGCATAAAAGTAATCTGAAGTAGACTAATAATGTATTGCCTGAATAACAATATTTTTTTTCTCCCATCTGTCCCCTTTGGTTAGATGGACTAATATTCCACAGAGCTTTTTTTTTTTTAATCTGCCCTGCAGTAAGTTATATTTGCACATGCCTTACATATATTACCATTCAAATACTGCACCAGCAGCTCACTAATTTACTGTAATTCTTCAGTAACTTAAGTTATCATTTTAGCTTATTACTTCTTAATAAGCACCAGAACATCTTGCTCAAATTCTGCTAGTTAAAGCAACCTAAAACTGAATGTTTTAGTACAAGCAGATGGTAAAAAAAATGCTAAAAGAGCTTAAGTAAACTCCCTAGCTTCAGAACATTGATGCAATGCGCTCTTTAAAATACCAAGAAGTGCTGTTACCTGGGCCATTTAACCCATAATGAACCAAACATCCACTGGCGATCAAAAGCATCTACTGATCTCCTGTTGACCCGCTGATCCTATCAATACATATAAATAATTGGTGTAAAATGCAGTTTGTCATCTTTTCATGGTCATCAGATATGACCGTCATCTACAACATTAACTCACCAGTAAAACCCATGATGTTTGATAAATGACAGTGGATGGAGGCACTTGTTTTTACATTCAGTTATTGATATATTTGCTAGAAAAATCACTTTTTCTTCAGTCTTCTCTGTTTCTGATATAATAACCCTCAACTTTATTCCTATTTTATGAAAATCTACATGATCAATCTATTAAATGTTGGAAAATGCATGATTTTCACTGAAAAAAAGCAAAATACAGAGGATACCTTCATAAAAAAAATGCAGAAGGGCTGAATGGCCAGATTTGCCTATCTATATTAATTCAGATCTAATTAAGCTGTTGGTCTTAAAACACAGCCATGCATTTCTAATTGAAACCCTCTCTCTCTCATGCATGAAGCTACATAATGAATGTGGAAGCACATACACACAAAATGGGGATAGGCCTCATTGGCATGACTGTGCAAAATTGAGGCATTAATGGTAGGCTCTTTTACCCTTTACACCCATATATAACTGTCACCTTGCATAACAAATGAGGGGGTGATTTGAATAATTGGGTTTAGTGTGGGAGCTGTAGCAGGAAATCTGCACAGGTAGTGATTTTCCTGTGAGGTGAGTGTTCGTGTATGTCTTATGCATACTTTTTACATTTCTCATTTTCAGCAAAATCTTTTGTACAAACTACATTTTACTGGTTTAAAGTCTTATCGTCGCACCGATTAGACTTTAATCAGTCTAATCTACCTCAGAGGATGGATATAATTGATTGATTATTTGCACATTACCTGTACAGTTGATCAATATTTCCCCTGCCAATATGTCACATGTTTAATACATTTCACACAGATACACAAGGATGCACTATAACTTTGGCAGATACTCAGAATAAAGAAACCAACTATGTAGGCTCCAGGTCTTTATTATTTGTATTCAAGGCAGGAGTTTTATTCATTTATTTCTAATGTCCTGTTCTTGATCTCCTGTCAACAGTGCTGCAGGGTGAACTGGCCCGTTTTGGCTCAACTAGCATCACCAGTGACTTGATTCAGCACATTGCAAGTGATAGGTTTTAGAGTGTAGTGTTATATAGTTTAGTAGTTTTGTTTTTGTCAGTGCTTAGGAACTTTAGCTCAATAGTTACAACAAAGGGCAGCATTTTCATAAGCTGTTTTCTTGGCTTAATAAAGATGACATCAAAGCCTTTAAATAATGGAACTACTCTGGATACAGATGGGAGAAATCCTCTCTTCATTTTGTTTCACCTGTTTCACCTTTTGAACTGAACTGTCAAGGTTTCAGATAGAAGCAGACCAGAGCTTTACAAGTAGATCCAAGTTTTCAGCTCATCAGGTTACCTTTACCGATAAAAGCCCTCTAACATTCTCATGCGTAGAAACCATTTCTTAACAGAACATCTATTGTGGTTGTTTAAGCATTATACTGTCTTGTAAACTGAAGTATAGTAACATATTTGTGTCTGCAACGATTGTCAGTTTCGGTCCAAAATGTCTTTATGTGTCTCTGTTTGTGTAGAAAATGTGTTGCCCAAATCAAAATAAACACCAGCACATGTGCAGAGACACACATTCTTAAAGCCAGGCTATTGGACGGGATGCGCCGTGTATCCAAGGCAACCTAAATTAGTCTCAGCAGGTACTGTATGTGGGCATTATGTCTCTTCCTGGGGGAATGAGCGCAAGTGGGCAAGCGAGGCTAAAGAGAACTAAGAGAGAGAGGATCAGACAGGTGAGAACACAAAGGAAGAAGTGGGAGAAGGAGGAGTGGAGGGCAGCAGATAAGGCCTGAGAGGGAGAGGAGGAGATGAGAGGCAGAGGTGGAACGTGATTAGAAGAAAGCAGCAGCAGCAGCAGAAGGAGGAGGAGGGACAGAGTGAGGGATGATGGGATCATGGAGGGGAGGGATGGAGGGCAGCGAGTGATGCAGAGGGTGAGTCAGAAGGCAATGAGAGTGATTGGGAACTAGCATGCTGCTTATTGCATGCCATGAAGAATAAAGTCGGCAACCAGTCTGCAGGATCTCTGTGTGTGCACTGCAGAAAAAGCTATTAGGCAATACCAGCACAGACAGAGCTAACTGAATTACATCTCTTAAAAGACAAGATTACACTTGCTGTTGCTGCTGCACACACAAACACACACACACACACACACACACGCACACACGACCGTGGAGTCCACGTATAGAGGTAGAAAGAAAAATCAGACAAAAACATTCATTTACATTGACTAGTGTCTAGATGACAGAAGGGGTCCAAGAACACAGACGGCCCGTGGGTGAGATGACGCACAAGCACATACAGACACACATGCTTAAACACATAAATCTAAATATACACACGCAAGAAGACGGTTTCCCAGCATTGTCACTTAACTGTCTGTCGATGGATGGAAACCAAAGGTGTGTGTGCATTTGTCACAGGTTTTGCCGGCATGAGCATGTGTGTGCGAGACAGCTCCTGAAGGTGTTGATTGAGAAATGTGTGTGTGTGTGTGTGTGTGTGTGTGTGTGCGTGTGTGTGCATGCGTGTATGTGTGTGTGTATGTGTGTGCATGTTGCCATGTATGTGTGTATGTGCATTTTCTTTTCCATGCCCGCAGCATTTTTCATTCACCCCCTGCCCTCTTCCTCACTTCTGATCTCTGAATTTTGCGCTGCAGCTGTCAATCATAACAAAGTGTCGATCTCACATGGAAATGTGTTTGTTTATGTTTCAGCAAATGTTTATTGTTGTTGTTCTAGGAGATTATATTTAATAGTTTAAATATATCATTCATTATGTAAAATGTTGGTTGTGGGTTATAAAATTAGTAGCAACTACACTATGTTTCCGCTGCGTCTTATTGACCTGTTGGTTTGTGTCCACGTATTTTGGAATATTATAATATTATATAATTGATATTAACCAAGAGAAATAAACACAACATTATACAAGAATTCACATCATTTATTAAGTTAACAGTTTTAGTATCATCAGTAGGATGACTATGCTTTACTGTGTGACTGAGTTCTTTCACTTTATGATAAGAAACGTCCAAGGTGTGCAGGTTAATACACCTCGAACTTCTGGCTCTGTATCTACCTTGCTTAACAAAATTTAGGTTACTTTTCATTTTGTCTATCAGTTACCATGTTCAGCATATTGCATTAATAGTAGTTAAATACATGGTCTCATCTTTTGATGCCAGTATTGTGTTTTGCACCAACTGAACAACTTTTATGAAATTTACAGTAAAAGAAAGGAATATGTATAATGGTACTTTTTATATCTGCACCTTTGACATTGCTCAGATCTCTGTGTTCTTTCCCTCTAGTCTGATTCATTTGAGTGGTCTTGAACACAGTGATCACACTTGGGTGTGCACCAGAGACTCTGTCGATGATGGGGTCTCAGTGTGCTCCTAAATTAACTCTGCAGGAGTTTGTTTGTGGTGGGAATCAAATCTGAACATAACCCCACCCACTTACCAGGTGGGCATCACAAAGCTGAGCAAAATGGCTGTTGTTGCCCAGTGTGCTTTGCGTGTTCAGATATGGCAGAGCACTTCATAGAAGTGGCAGCTGAAGAGTGAACTGGTGTCTCGCTTGGTCTAACAACAAGTGTTAACTGTTACTTAAATAATTACAATGATTATGAACAAATGCTAACCTTGCGGTCTCACAGAAACGTGGTCTAGTTCCAAACCCAGAACCCTCTTCATGCATTTCATTTCCTCCTCCCACCACTGACACAGCTGACCAATATGCAGTGAATGTTTTCATGTCCTTTTTTTAGTGATACATTTTGGTTTGTTTGGATTTTTCTTTGTGTGAAAAGAAACTGAACCAACTGGAAAACATTAGAACTTTACAAAAACTTCAACCATTTTGACTATAGCAAAAGAACTAGAAGTGAAAGAATGCTGTGGATGAAACCAGACAAGTAACTTTGTATGTCTGCCTTTAGGTTTTTGAGTCGCATATAATAAACCTGATCCAAAAGAGGACTTACATTATGTATCTGTTTTGTTGGTGTGATGAGGAAGCATTATTTACACGCAAGGGATACCAGACGACGGCTGATTCAGCACAGAAACCGGCCTGAGGATGACTAACAACTGCATTGATTATCTGTTTTTATGTATTTGGTTTACACCCTCTGCTGTGGATACTTTATCCTTGCAACTGTATTGATTATCTATATCCATGTGTGGAGATAGATGGAAATCTAAATCAAGAAGATAACTTTCTATCTGCCACCATATAATAACATATAGCAGTACAGTCCACTGCAGGGGTAAAAATAGAATATATAAAACACTACAAAACAAAACAAAAAAATACAGATTCTAAATACAATGTTGACCAAAAAAAGTATATGTGGATGGTGGGATACAAGCAAAAGATAAAGTGCGAATCTGCCATTATAAAGCTGTAAAACTGTAAAAGTTGTCAGAGGGTTACATAATAATTTGTTCTACACGCTGGGAATTAAAGGTGAAATGGGGAGACAGAAACAAAGTGTGTATATGTGTGTGTCGTGTCATTAGTGAGGGGCACCCCACTGCTGCAAAGTGTCATTTGCCTGCAGAGGAGAAATGGGAAACAAGGACAAGCTCAGGGTAGGGGGAAGGAGGGGGTGTATGATGTAAATGAGACATTATGAGTTATGGTGTGTGCATGTGATGTACATACTTATGAGCCACCATCAAAGTAGTGATTTGCACCAGCACATAGTCATAATTAGTAACTGTGTATGCATGTCTTGCACCAAGTTTGATATAGTATATTTGCTGGAGTTTCCTGTTGCTTGTCGGTGAGTAAAGCTGATGTGACTGTGCTTCATATTGCATTTGCACTGTAGTGGCATTTCATACTTTGTTTTCCATATGCTCTGGCCATTGTAGTCCATGAGTGTACTGTAATTAGTCTTCAACTTCTTGCTCCATTTCATTGTAGGATTTAGAATTTAACGCACGATTGAGTTTTTTTTTTATAGTTTTTTTTCCACTGCTAACTCCATTTCAGTAAATAAATATTAACCATTAAATGATCAGTTCACCCACAAAAACTTACACAGCTTGGCCAAAAAAACAAAACAGTGCCATTCTGAAATTTAGTTGGACTGTCTTTAGCTTTAATTACAGCACACATTCACTGTGGCATTGTTTTGATCAGCTTATGTAATGTCACAACCAAACTGTGTATTTCTTCTGTGCCCTCCAGTGTTGTTCAGCCATGAAAATAATTCTGGCTTCATGTGTTACATAAAAATAAAGAAGTACAAAAGAAATGATGAATACAAATAAAAAAATAAAAAAAGTGGGTAGGTGCTGCATACAGAAATGAAAAATCACACATTTGAATATATTTCACAAACTTTCTATTTTTCAGAAACAGAATAACAACATCCCACGTTCACATCCAGTGGGGACCCTTTGAAAGTGGGATTAAACTAAACTATGAAAAGTGGTGATAATGAGATAGCAGGGAAAAGAATACTAGAACTATCTCCATGGCTGCACAAAAAAGGCAGTTCAATTCAAAGTTGACAAATGTGATACTTATCTGTAGAAGCGATACAGTTTAATAAAATGAAGTAGAATGTTTCAGGTAATAAATAAATATTAACCTTGATTAAAATGGGGCATTTAATGAAAAAGAATAACTGCTTATGAATGTAAATTTGGTGAGAAAGATTTCCCATTTAGGTTTGTCAGTGTCCAACTAATTCTTTGCAAGAAATTAGACTCCTGAAATAAGAGGTTTTCAGCTCCTATCATTTGTTCTTGTTTTGTGGTGTAACTGGAGTGTCGGAAACTCTGAAATCGAACTCTTTGTTCATCCATTCACCATGTATCCACTCACATGATTTAATCTTAGGATCTGCTGCTAAATACTAATTGTCATAATATAATATACACCGTAGCATTTTGGGTTGTATGTCTTATTTGTTCGACATTTCTAATTGCTTATGAAGCTAACCCAAAATCTCCCTGCTGTTAGATGAAATCATAGTTGCTGTAATTGACCCAAGTTCTTATATGCAACTGCTTGTATTTTCTAAACCTCAGCATCAACTCTCCCTCGGTTGGTGATGCAGTCTCAAATGCTGTGTGTTTTTTGTAGTCCTAACATGTTGTCTCTGTGCCGTTTTTGTAGTCTGCACGGTTCGCTGTCAGAAGTTCCTGATCTCGCGGGTCGGGGAGGACTGGATCTTCCTCATCCTGCTGGGACTCCTCATGGCGCTGGTCAGTTGGGTGGTGGACTTCTGCATCGCCATCTGCCTACAAGGTGAGGGGGGGGGGGATGAGTGGGCGGGGTAGAATGATGCACATAGTAGACACCACCAGTGTTCCGTTTTACACAGAGAGGCATGAACAGTATACATAGAGTAGAAAGAGGTAGAAGAGATGAGGTAAGAGGTAAGAGGAGGCTTGTACCATAAAGTAACTCACAGGTTGGAATGTGCACTGGAAAAATAAAGGCCCATTTATGCTCAGCGTTAAAATACACCTTTATACGGATGGAGCGTTCTATCCATCCTCTGCATTCATTACATGCATGTTTCTGTCCGTCCTCATGGACTTTATGGATGCATACTCAAATGGCAAATACAGAGCAGTACTGCTGGAAGTCACAGCGGCTGTGTAGAGATTTGAAGAGAGTAATTTCCAGAAATGGCAGAACTTCTGAAAAAGCAACCAATATGTTTTCTACAACTAACATTCTCAATATCAGCATTAGTAATACCTCCTCTGTCATCACCATCTTTGTGATTATTGACCTTCTTGGTATTTGGCCAATAAGTTAATTGAGAGCGGGTCCCTCTGGTGGATTGACTACCTAACGTTCATTCCAATATAAAGACAGTGACACTTGACAATGTTTAAAACAGATGTACCTATTTATGTATGTAAAGTGAGCATAAGTGGGCCTTTAATTGGTGGGATTCAAGTAGTTGTGCACCCTGGATCTAAAATGGCTGAGGTTAATGAGTTGGACCAGTGTAAAACATCAATCAATCCAATTTTATTTACATAGTGCCACATCAAAACAAAAGTTATCTCATGACACTTTACATTTAGAACTGGTCAAACCAGGCTCTTCAGACATCACAGTTTTTATATGAAACCAAACATCAAACTGACCCAATACACATCATTGTACCATCAGGTGCTGAGCTTTCATTCATTAGACATTTCCAGACAGAAAAATGAGACTGAATGAGAGTATAGGGACTCCAGTCACTAGACAGCAGTAATGCACTTCTAACCCTTTTTGACAATACAAAACGATGAGAATTGCAGCGCTGGTACAGTTCTGATGAAGGCCATTTCTCAATCTAAAGGAAGGATCATTCAAGGATTCATTTACATAAACTTATGTCAACAGATTTCACAAAAGGATTGTTCCAGTGTCCAGCATCCTTTCAAGGACTGGGTTCTTCCTTTGGAAAACTTTCAAGGATGCATCTGCAGATCAACAGTGCCTTCAATACTATTAAAGTACCCACGAATTATAAATAAATTCATAATAGACCTGATCACTTCACCAGTGCAAAATGCAGATAAGACAGTGTTGGTTCAACCACATTAAATTGTTTTAAGCTCTTATACCAGTGTTGACCAGCAAAACTTACCCAACTCTTAGCTAAATGATTGTTCATTTAAAGTAGGTAACACTGTTCAAACCCCAAAAAAACCCAACAACAATAAGAAGTTTGTTTCTCTGCAAAACAAAAATCTGTAGCTCTAATCTGGTTTCGTTTAACTTATCATTAAGATAAGCACATGAAGGGAATTGGGTCTACTCAGAATGAACAAAAATACAATAAATTCAGGTCTATACATAAAGCAGTGGGCTTTAGGCATGCTTATAGTTGTTTTTTGTCACAGCCAAACAAAACTATGTGTTTTCAACTTAGCTAAAAAACACGACTGAACTTTTGTTGCCATTTACCTGTCGAGGAATAAAAATTTTTAGTCCTGAAACAGGATAGACATGAAATATGCGCTCCTGCCAATCACAATATGTCTCTAGTTGAAATATATATGTGACTGTACCCTAAAAATGACAAGTACTATGTCTAACACTATGACAATTTTCAACCAAATTAGACTTTCCACTCTACTGCAAAAACCTGGATGTTCCTGTAGCTGAGGTACCTTGCCGAGCAGTAGACGACAGATAGTGTCCAATAACACTGCACAGGCCCAGTACAAATTATCAGCTTCCAGGTCTTAAGGTTTTAAAAAGATTTATGAAATAGAGGAGAGAGGATCTGATGTTTTGATGTGTGATTGAAAGATAGGAAACACAACTGAGATGGATAGGCTGAAGGGGGGGGGGTTCAAAGTGGATCAAAGAATGGCAGGTGGGCTTAAAAGAAGATGATGTGGACAAGGGATTTATCTTTAAGCTGCATTCTAGGAAGAGGAAGGTAGAGCTCTTAGAATGAGAGATGATCTGAAACCTTATGGGACTGACTCTAATTCAGATGGATTTATAGACTCTGTGTATTTGTGTGTATTGCTGTTATCTCATGGATAAAATAGTCTAGTCTCATCAATTCCAGTTCGTTTTAATTGGATACAGAGCATGAGCAACCATGTGTCTTTTAGCTTCCTATATACATGTTTCCACTGCCAACTGGTTTATGTGACAGGTCTCCTACAAGTACACTTATCTTACAATGTATTTTCAAGGAAGATATATGTAGGTATGGTCTTTACTATTTTGATTGTTTTGTTTTGTTAATCTATGTTATTGAATAGATTTAGATGAAATTTATTGATACCCTGTAGGGAAACTCATCAATATTCCATAGATGTTGACATGTTTTCTTTGTGTGTGTGTCTCTCCACAGCACAGAAGTGGATGTACGGTGGTCTGGACAGTAATGTCTTCCTGCAGTATCTGGCCTGGGTCACCTACCCTGTAGTCCTCATCACCTTCTCAGCCGGCTTCACCCAGATCCTCGCCCCACAGGCTGTTGGTACGACTAAAACACAAACACAGAGATGACACTACAAAGTAGAGAATTAAAAACACAAATTGATAATGAAGTATAAAATAAAGTCAATAAATAAAAGTTCAGTACACGGACGAGAATCTTACATCAAAATTTAAGCTTAAAACATTCAGCTTGGAATAACATTCTGTGTTTAATATTCTAGCTGCATGTATGACACCATTTATACACAAGGCAATTCAAAGTGCTTTACAAAGGCATAGAAACACATAGAATTACATAGAAAAATAGCAGAATAAAACATTAAACAAAAGGAAAGTGCAGAAAAGATGCTCCTCTCTGACAGAAACCACCTCCCCTGAGGTTACCGGCCTCGTTGTGAGCACAGTTCGCTACTTGCTCCCTTGGGGACTCAAAGAATCCCAGAAGCTCAACCGGTTGTTAACAGCTTCTCTGCGAACAGCGAGTTAACCCTGCTGTCCCGGCTCTGAAAAACCTTGAAGCCCAATCCGGTTGCTCCCTCTGCACAAGTTGTGAAACCCTGGCATTGGCCCAAACTTCCTGCTAGCATCTTTAAACCTGGTATACCACACACTTTGAAACCTGAGTGGCAGGCTCCACTCCAGCAGAAATATACATGCCTGGAAAATATGCTAAATATAATTATCAATCTAAGAATATCCCTGAAATAAGTTAATTAATTAACTTGTTGAATAAGTGGAAAAAGTAGTCAGATTTTTTAGATTTTGCAGGGTTGAAATGAGCATACATATTTATATGAACACTACAGAACACAGAAAATTTGTGCACAGCCTTAAAAGAAACTCAAAAACTGAACTAAATGGGTGGTAGAGGTTAAAGTGACTATTTTGTGTGACCCCTGAACCCATGATAAAAACAAAAAGCAACACAATTAAACCATCTGACATGTGTTGAATAAAACCTGGTATAAAATAGAAAACAAATGCAATAAGTCTCATGTTGTCTGAACGAAAGGGTTAAAGACATGTTAAGTGTAAACTGAGGTCACACTAAATACTACCATTTCATTTTATTATTATTTTATTTTTTTATTTTCATTTTTTCCCCCTGAAACTTACTTTTCCTGCTGTACATACTTCACATGTATCCAAATTGGCCAAATGCATATGTGTGGTCATTACTAAACCAATTATCCTAACATTAGCCAGGGACTTTTGCACAGTACTGTACATATGGAATTTTACATCAATCTACCCAGTAGTTGTTGGCATCTATTGTAGGGTGTTTTCTCAGGATGTATGAACCACAAAAAGACTTTCAAATATACTTAAAATTAGATTCAAACCAGTGTGCATTCATCATGTTCCACAGAGTCAGCTGTGACACACTCAAACTCAGCTCTCTACACCCACCACTTATTTAACACTCTAGTGTTCTTCTCCTCTGTGCCTCTGTAGCGTGGGCCCCTAAAGGCTCAGCTCATTCCCCAGGGGCCTCCTCTGCTCCAGCATTGGATAAGGGAAGAAGAGAATTCCTCCACAGGTGCTATGAACGTCAAAGCTGCTCTGTACTCCAGGCTAAGAGTGGGTTTGTCTAAATTCAGTTTTCAGGTACATACACATCTGCCTGAAGTAATTTCAGCTGCAGTTATAACATCGCCTTTACTGTCACTCTTCGTAACTGAAGCTAAAGAGATGGCTGTGCTCCAGAGAATCTGAGGTTTCTTCTTCTATCAGTGAGACACATCTGCTGTTACCTCTCAGTCCTCACCACACTGAATCCCTCTGCTGTAGGTCCTTCCTCATTAGCTTATTATATAAAAGAAGCTGCGATCTTGTGTGGAGAATAATAATAATAATAATAATAATAAAAACAGCTGTCACACCTGATTCACTAAAACCCTTGCCATGCCAGAAAAATGAACACAAATTACAGTCAGTCATCTTATGAACCACTTTATCCTCAAAAGGTTGCAGGGGTGCTTTAGCCCATCCCAACTACCTATTGGGCAAAGGTGGGGGACACCCTGGACATGTCACCAGTTCATTGCAGGGCACACAAATTATAATATAAGTGTATTTAGAGGTAGCCGGTGCAGACCATAGATGAACGTAAACAATGAGCATGCACCCGACTCGCATTGGTCATATTTTAATGATGAGAAGTCATAACAACCATGTAGCAATTTGCTAAGGGGCAACTTCATTAGAAAAACATGAAGTCAGACATTCTCCTATTGTTCCAAAGTTAAATGGAAACCATGACCCTACACTCTTCCATGGTGTGATCTGCCAGCTTAGTAAGACATGTTGCTAATGACTTGCTCTAAAACCATCCAAGCAACCATTCTTTATCATTCATTCAATAAAAGTATGATTATCACCATTATACAGCAGTATCTATATTACAAAAGCCAAGTGGCCTCTCTATGCATGAGTGTATGTGTGTCTTGAGATTCACACAAAATCTGGAAAGACTTGACTGCTGCAGTTTGGCGTACTTGTGTATGTTTGGTCATGGAACAGACTAGCAAAAATGATAAGTTGATAGGACCAATATTTTGGGACATAGTAGTAATTTTGGAATACAAAAGCCTTATGATCGCGTTACTATACCCAGAATGAGCTGGACAAATATGGTACAGTGTGCACAAATACACAACGGCATAAAAACTACCACAACTAGAACCTGTGGATCTCCACGGGTAAATGCGCTACTCTAACACACACACACACACATATATATACACACACACACTAGGGGTGGCACGGTATGCTAAAGTTGCGGTTCGGTATGTATTGCGTTTTTTTTTTTTAATAAACCTTAAATAATCTATACTTGGGCATATGCTATTTACCTTAAGTGACCATAGTTTAGGATGCAGCATTTAAGAGGGGATAAAATTAGAGTTATAATGAAATAATCATGCACAAACTGAATTTGAGTTGACTCAAAGCACAATGTATGAACAA
>JAPTYQ010000006.1:8424496-8440202 GCA_029814465.1 Ostorhinchus cyanosoma
CAGTGACGCCCTTCACCTCTCCGCTTTCCCTTCAGTTCTTTCGTGCAATAGGGAACCACGTGGTTACATACGGGCATCGTTTTTATTTATTTATTTTTTGCTAATGTCTTAATAATGAGGATCCTGCGGTTCAGACGCGTACCGCACCGCAAGGGGGCGTACCGTGCGGTTGCGGATTGTACCGCAAACCGTGCCAAACCTAACACACACACACACACGCACGCACACACACACACACATTATCTGAAGAAGTCAGACTTGTTCAGTTCTGACTTCTTCACAACTGAACAAGTCTCTTGGATGAAGAGCTAAATCAGTCTAGTTGAACTAAGAAGAACAACCAAGATGTACTACAAATAGAATAGAATAGAATAGATCTTTGTCATTGTTACAGGAACAATGAAAATCTGTTACGCAGCTCTGACCCTGTTTAGCAGCAAACACTTGAAGTGCAAAAAAAGACAATACAAATATCCCACAAAATACTGAGAAATATTTGCAATGTACAAAAACTACAACAAAAAAATATTAGATCTACAAATAGTGCTAAAATACTACTAATTACTATTAAAATATACAAAATGCTAACTATATACTACAGATGAGAAATATGTAAAACATAGGATTTATACAAATAATACAAGGTAAAATTACAAACAAGTTGCATGGGTGTGATTATTTCACTGCTGTAGGTTGCTGGCTTTCTGCTGGAATCTACCATTATATTTATACATTTACTCACAAGTCAGGAAAAATGTTGAAAATGGATCAGCCACACTATTCAAATGATTCATTTAGTTTTTTTTGGGGGGAGGGGTTATATGTGAGGGTCATATCATATTTAAAAAATGTAAATGCAATATTATTTTCTATCTCTATAATATAATTTTTTACCCACTCAAAGATCCGATTGTTAATGTCTTTGTTGTCTGAGTTAACAATAGGTTATGTGTTGTATCCGTCTACAGGTTCAGGTATCCCAGAGATGAAGACCATTCTGCGAGGGGTGGTGCTGAAGGAATACCTCACCTTCAAAACTTTTGTGGCCAAAGTCATTGGACTCACCTGTGCTCTTGGCAGTGGGATGCCTCTGGGCAAGGAGGTAAAAAGAAATCATGCACTCATTGGTCTGTCTGTGCTCCTTAAAATCTGTTTTCTAAGTCTCTGTGTGCACATACATGGCCTTAGATGAGAGTGCTCTCTGAGAAGATGCTGAGGCTCACAGAGCACACGCTGCTACTTTGCCAATCAATGACTCAGTCAATGTCTGAGTCATAAGAGGAAGTGGACACAAAGTACAAGTTGTCTGAAGGAAGGTGGAGCATTCACTCATGTTTACTCATGTATCCTTTCATGTTTGTGTCCATCTGCTGCTGATACACACTGTCAACTCACCATTACAGATCCATCATGTTACTGCTGTCTCCGGAGCGTTAACCTTTTTCATCCCCGCTTCTATACATCAGCAAAGTCAGCAGCACTTAAGCACCGGTCAATATGCATTTTGTCTTGTTATTGTTCTTTGTATTTGCTAATACAGTTCTGAACATAAACTTAAGTCGGAGGAGGGGGAATTACAATTATTAACATTTGGCAGTGGTGGATCATAACCGGGGCTTCAAGAGACAAAAAGGAAAAGGTGATAATTTATTGAAAATGCATTTTAACTCAAACAGGCTGTTCATTAACTGATCAAAAGTTTAAAATCATAGCCTTGGTGCAGAATTCTGGCTTTTATGTCATTTTCTTTCAGACATTTACACTGTCATGACCTCCTAGTGGCAAAGGCAAAAAGGCTTTTTGTCTTTGAACGTGGCTGTATTGTTGAGATGCACAAGCAAAACCTCTCACAATGCGCCATCACTGCTGAGTTCAGATGCATGAAGTCAAGTTAAATTTCTCAAACAATCATGAGGTTTATGGGACAAAAAAGTCAAATGGTAGCCCCCCCCCAAAAAAAAAAAAAAAACGAAACCATGCTGAGCTGTGCAGGTCAGTCCTCGACCCAAATTAAGGCCCTTATTGATGCTGATAAACATCAGACAATACCTGTGAGAGAAGGGCTTTAGGAACCAAAAACATCTTCAAAGATCATGTCCTGCACGATGCAAACTTAACCTGTTTGGACTTTTCAAGGGAGCATCAAACCTGGGCCATTGAAAGGTGGAAGAAATATTTATTATTTATTTTATTCACTCTTTTTTTTTTTCCTGTCCTTTTGCCCAGTTTGCTCAGCTCTTGTTCCGGTTGTTGGCTGTTGTTGTTTGTATTGTTGATGATTTCTTGTGAGGGTTTTCTGCACCTTTCACCACATGGAGCCACATTCCCACCAGCCTCCTGGAAACACTTATATCAAGCATATCTGAACAAATGTTTGCAGTGATCAGAATGAAGGGGTTCCTCACTACTGAGTCATTTTTGACACTTCTCGGTCTATTTTGGGGGTTTTGGTTCTATGATGAACAGCCTGTTTGAGTTTGAATCCAGTTTTCAATAAATGGTCTACTCACTATTCTTTGTTGCTTGCTCCAGTTTCTTCTTTCTGTATTTTTAAGCCCTACTTTTAACCTGGTTATCATCAAATGTGTAATTTTCTCCCTGGTCTTAAGATTTTGTTCTGCTGTGTATTGAATGACTGTGTAAAATCTTTGTGATCATCGTCTTGCCTTACACAACATATGTCACCCTCACTACACAATAGAATGTGCTTGCAGCTTTAGATCACATCTTTATCAAAAACAATGTAGGTCAAACTGCAGAGTGGGAGAAGAGCAAAAACAGAGGTGGGCAGTGGAAACGGTACTAAGATTTTAGTGCGTGTAATTCAGTATTGGATGCAACTAAGGCTTGGCAGCACCGGCAGACTTTCTGTTTAATTGGCAAACAAATCTGAGATGAATTTTTCATTTGTCAAAAAAAAAAAGGAAAAGCAAAGAAAGAAATCGGGGAAATTTCCATCATCTGATTTGTAGTGAATAAAATAGGCTGTGTGTTATCAGTAGGTGTCGTATAGACTACATTACACATGGCTATAGTAAAGAGTAGAATATGTCACTATAAGTCTGAAATACCCAGAAGAAGAAAAATATTGCCTTGGCCACATAACAGAGAAAATCAGAAGGTCGTAAGGATTTATTTTCTATCATAGAATCTTATTAATATCCTTGTCCTCCTCATCCTTTGGCTCATTGTCCTCTTCCTTCTTGTCTTCCTTGTCCTTGTCCTCATTTTCGTCCTTCCCATCCTCTCTCTTCTTCCTCCCACTTCCATTCCTCTTCCTCCTTCTTCTCCTTCTCTGTCATCTCCTTCTTTGCCTCCTCTTTCTTCTACCCCTCTTCTTCTTTACTTTCTTCTTCCTAATTCTTCTTTTCTTATCCACTTCCACCAACCTATAATACAATACTTCAAATCGCACATAAAAATATGTTGTTGAAAACACATCTCTTGTACAGATTGTACTCACTGTTCCCATTTGTTGCCTCACACTTCATGATCAGTATATACAGCCTGAGCCTTCCATTTTGTACTAACACTACACAGTTTTTTCTTCTTTTTTGTCATCTTGGTAACCACACAAGTGCACTGTCACACTGAAGTTGCATAAACAAAATCAGGTCACCAATCCAACTAAACTTCTGACAAATAAGTCCAGCCCATTATTCAGAAACACATCATTGTACTTTCAGGTGACCCACATCAAATGGCCAGATTCTAAAATCAGAGGCAACAAATTAGGCCCAAAACATTTGCCTGGTGTAATACTGACACACGAGCATCAGAAGAAACCGTCTGTAGCTCATTTCCATTCATCTCCCCTTGTGTATATCCCTGCAGCATGAATTACAGATGATTCACAACTTCACAAAGGGCCAGTATGACTAGGTTCAAGTTGAGAGCCACACGCATGAAAAAATCTGAAAAACTGATGGAAAGGACAAAGTAGCAGAGTTGACGATGGAAGAGAGGAAAATAATGTCTTGATGGAGTTTTTGGATTGAAAATGTAGCAATACAGATGCTGTTTATGCCTTATGGGCTAGTTAGTGTGGGTGGGTGTGTATTTTTATGTGTGTCTGTACAAAATGTAGGTTATTTTTCTTTTTTTCCTGCAAAAACCCTTCCAGGTAAGCACGGCATCCCCATAAGACTTCCTAGCCTGAAGACATACTCTCAAATATGCTTCTGTGTGTGTGTGTGTGCGTGTGTGTGTCATACACACGTAAACACACACAAGCCTCGGGCCCTTACTACCGCAGCAGTCTGAGACCAGGGCCCTTCACTTCTGTTAACTTCAGCATCACTTTTCTGTTGCTCTTACTTTTAATCCCATTAGTTCCACTTTGAACTTCATCCCCCTGAATTTTAATATTCACAGCACTCTGCAATCGTTACTGGCAGTGTTTTCACAGTTTGCCCTGGCTTAAGTGACACAATAAACGGGAGTCTGAAGTGTTTCTTTACTTGCGTTGATCTGCGCCTGTTTGATTTCTTTTCTTCTATTTCTGTCAGGGGCCGTTTGTACACATCGCCAGTTTGTGTGCAGCTCTCCTCAGCAAGTTCATGTCTCTGTTTGGAGGGATTTATGAGGTATGTCTTGCTGTTCATCTGCCCATATCTCACACTCCCTTTCTTTACTTCTTGCTTGATTCACATAAAAGAACAATTCAGCTACAGTGGTAAGGTAAATCATGTACCATTTAGTCTGTTTGTTTCACCACTAGTTGCAGTAAACTCCATACACTGTAAAATAGTTTGTTTCCTTGCTACTCCACTTCAAATTTTTCTGACAACTTGGGTGTGACGACCAGACAAAATCCTTCTCCATGGCTTTGAAATATAGGTAGACACTGTTTGTTTTGTCTGTTGTTCTTCTTTGCAGTACAACAGTGTTTCCAGCTCAATGCTGAATAGTAGAATAGCAGTTGTTATTATTATTTGTTAATAATTTGTCTGTGTCTATAATGATAAAGTTTGGATTTTTTGTTCATCACTTACTGTCCAATCAACCAACAGTTCTTAACCAATAAAGAGTCAAAAAGCCACTGGCGACCAAAATCATCTACTGATCTAAAATGTTTAATACCTGCTGATCCACTAATCCATTCAATACATGTAAATAATAGATGTATAATGCATCTGTCTATCTTTTCATGGTCATCAGATATAACCCATTTGAACATTCAGAGGCTCTGTAGTGAACAAGGAAACACAATCATCTTCAATAACATTGATTCACCAGTAAAACCCCTGGAATTTTATAAATGACAGTGGATGGACACACTTGCTTTCACATTGAGTTAGTAATATATTTGCTGAAAAAGTCACTTTTTCTTCAATTCACATTATTTTGATCATGAACATCTAAATTAAATAAAGGAAAATACATGATTTACTGTGAAAAATATGAAATACACAGAATAATGTTATAATGGATGATAAATTGCTCAGGAAAGGTTAAATAGAGAGAAGAATTAACTTGGGAACTGTCACAAAAGTTGCACTGGGTCTTCATTGGTTAAGTTTGACAGACTGATTAAAACCCTGTTATAATTTTAGTTTATCTAAAATAGTAGACATAAAATGGTTCTCTAGGTTGGTATATAATGCTATTTTGGTTTGGGTGGACCACTTTCCAGTTTCTTTGTGTTGTAACTCATTAGTATTTGTGACGTTATTCTAACTTTGTATGTATGTATCCGGGCAATTCATAAAATACTGGTCTCACAAGCGTCAAGGAAAGAAAAGTGTGAGAAAAGTTTGGAACTAGAAATTATTTAGTGTGGTCATACTGTTTGGATGTATTGGACGTCACTAAATGTCCTTTTTAGCTTTACTTTATAATAATAATATAATAATAATAAACTTTATTTGTATAGGACCTTTCATCCAAAAATTGTAGCCCAAAGTGCTTCACATTGGTTAAAATTTAAAATACACTTTTAAAACAGGATTGAAATAAGTAATACATTAAGATTTGATTACACACAAAATTATAAAAGTACAAGAAATAAAATAAAATTTGCACAGATTTTAGCTCAGGGGTGTCCAGATCCGGTCCTCGAGGTCCGCTATCCTGCATGTTTTAGATGGATCCCTTTTCCAACACACCTGATTTAAATAATAAGCCTATCACCAAACTCTGCAGAAGCCTGATAATGACCTTCAGGTGTGCTGGAATAGGGAAACCTCTAAAACATGCAGGATAGCAGCCCTCGAGGACCAGGATTGGAAACCCCTGCTTTAGCTTATGGTCTTCCAAAGCAGGTAAACAAGACAAACAGCACAGCGCTTCAGCACCAGTACACAGCTTTTCAATTTGTTTTACTTCATTTTGTTTGTTTATCCAGCCTAAAAAAAAGTGGGACAGTATGTACATAAAGACACGTAATGCAAATTTTTACCATTTTAAAATGAATTCTCTTTCATACCACATGTGGTCAACAACCAGTAATGGGTATTTTATAAATATTTAAACAGTCTTTTATTTGTTAACAAATTGGATCCATTTCATCTTCAAAACAAACTTTGCCCAGAAAGAGATGGAAGAATTCCAGCAGGAGAGGGGGGGAAATGTAAGATGGAAGAGATGCAGATCAAGATGGGAACATTCTTCTTCATCATCTTTTGCTTTTTCTTCCTCTCCATCTTTTCTGTCCTTTGGGAGAGCAGTCCTGAAGCAGAGGAAAGGGAGAGAAAATCTTAACTCTCATCTCTCTCTTTTCTGAAGATTTGAGCTGATCTCTTGGGGGATGAAACGGTGGGAAGATGGAAGGGTTTGAAGAAAGTACAGAGGGCAGGGAGATAGAGCAAAGAGTGGGTGCCTGTGCCCCAAAGTCCCTATACAGCCGCCACAATATGGCCTTTAAGTAATGAAAAAAAAAAAGTTATGTAGCCCAGCATAGCACTGCCAAAAACTACATCTTTAAGTAAAATATGTCAGACCACTAGCCTCAAATATGAGGATCAGGTTGGGGTCAGGGCTCTGCTCAAGTTTTTCCCCAATTAACAAAAAAAAAACTTTACAGCCACATGTCATCCTCCAACTAAACATCTATTTAAATGTTTAAATGTCTATATATGCAGTATATATTTCAGCTGTATGCTTTACACAAATGGAAACATTTGGAACATTTCTTTATTAACATAAACCCCTTGAGGTGTACCATTTGGTTTACATCTGTTAGGTTTTGACTTGAAGTCCCAACATGCATTACATGAACAATAAACAATGATGAGACAAACTATAACAAGAAAGAAAGAAAATTAGAACAAGTGAACAAATGGAAATGCATCTATATACATTAAGGACAGTGAAGTACTGCAGCTACAAGGTGGCTAAACTGGTAAAAGTATTATAGAGTGTGAGTGGGTCGTCAGCAGCAGTTAGGTACAAACACTGGATACATATACAGTAATATTTTAGTAGTAGTATCAGGAACAGGAACACTCCATCTGAAAGTAAAAAGACAAAGCATGCTTAAATCTACCAATCAATGAAGTCGGTCTAATTTCAGCAGGTAAATTATTCAGTCTGCAGGGTATTTCAGCTAGAAATTTCCATTACTGACAGTTTCCATAATACATGCAATAGTTAATAGAAATCAGATCAAGGTGTGGAAATGTTGGTCAAAAAGAAAGAAACCCCCTGCTGTCTCATTTGTTTAACTTGAAGAGAAAGTTAAACAAATGGGAATTACTAGATAATTTTCGATGCTTGCAGTTAAATTATCTAATAAACTGAAATCCCTGGTGTGACTCACTGGAAGTACTTTGATGGAATAAAGGTGAATATTTCCATTATGCAGTGGGAGAATTTCTGTCAGTCTTCCTTCCACCATCTGTGCATTTTTGACTGTCTCACTATGTGAAAGAACAACAACCTTCCAACTGCAAGTGCGCCCTGAAAATGGTCAATTTGATACACGCAAACCTGTAGGTGTGACTTTTTGGGGGGATTTAGTCATTTTAATTCCACAGTGTGCACATTCCACCAAAGCAGCTCCTCTCCTGATAGCATTTGGCAAATGTGCTGTTGCACACATGAGCTGAGTGCTGCTAAACAATGCAGATAACTTTTACCCCTATTCTAGAATGTTAATGAAGGGTACAAGACCTATGTATATCAGTGGCACAGTGCCAACAAAATGGGGAGCTAGGTCTGAATATTTAAGACTAAGAAATCCCTATATGACCTATATTAACCCAAACAATGTTTACTGTGAACTTCTATGATTGAATAGTCATCTATGGGTCTGGTGGATTGAATTCTGTTTGGTTGCCAACAGTTCATGTTTGACAATTTGTACAATTAGCATACCGGTAAGTTGCTCTTTATCAGGTAAAATGAAGAAGTACTTCCCATAATGAGTCCATTTCAACTGTAATGTCTATATTATCTGATTGTCAGACCCTTATTAGCATATGAACCCCGTGTTAAGTGAAAAGAAATTAAAAACACACAGAGCAGATTAATGTGAACATAAAACATAGATAAAATACAATATTTTAATCATCCAAATGAAAAGTTCAAATTCTTCCTGTAGTTAAAAGTAATAACACTGTAAACACCACTTTGATCAATTTAACGTGTAATAATGTGCACAAGCATGAATAATCATAAAAAAAAAAATAAATAAAAAAACTCATCTGATTTCATTTCACATGTGGTATGGGGTGGATTTCACTGCCTCTCAATTGAAAACAACAATTATGTCCATTCTGGAAAACCATACACTGTCCTACAACCCTATCTTGTTCAGAATTCTTAGGGCGTTAATTTCTCTTTTATTCTTTCTGCTGTAGTCGTCATCATCATCCTCTTCATCTTCCTGTAACCCTGTGCTACCATTCCCTCCCTCTAGAGTGTTGTGCTGCATTTTATGGCATATTAATTCTGAGTGTGTGTGTATGTGTGTTAAGTGTCCCTCTGCAGCAGTATCTGGTCCTCTTCAGAGTTTGAAGTACAGTATGCTAATATAGTCTGTGGGCTGTAAAAACCACCTCTTGTTCCACTCTGTCATTAGTGTATGATATGTTTTTCTTAAAAAAAAAAGTATAGTATAAAAGTATAAACACACAGGTGATCTAACTTTGGATCAGATATCATTGAAAAGATTGATTTTGTTGGATTTCGATTGAAGATTAGCGCTGAATTATTGTGCAAATGAGTTAAAATGCCACATGCAGTCACTACTGTCAATAGTTAAGATTCTGCTCTTCTTACTTTTTCCTCCCACGCTGCCTAAAGGAGCCTAGTTTTGTAGGTATTAAGGTAATTCTGTCAGACAATTCCCAGCATGCTCCACAATCCCCCAGTTGACAGAGCTCCATTTCCTTCTTTTTATATGATTAAAATCATATAAAGTGGAATCTCATATTAAAAATCATCATAACTGATTCAGCATGACAGCCTTATACATGTACTCTACGCATTATTCCATCATTTCACTCCAGAATTTCATTTAAGCTGCATGATGATGTACTGATTGCACTTTGTCAACAGTGATTTTGCTACAGTGAGGAAAAATGACTAATGACTTTAAATCTCAAAGAAAGTCTGGGTGCCGAGCAACTGAAGGCTCGGGCGCCCATGGTGCTGAGACTGCTGACTTTTAGGGTGTCATGAGACAATAGTTCCACTTAACTCCCACTAAGACAGGAAATGGATCCTTAAAAATAAGGAAAAATAATATCACTTGGATTAACTATAATGTAATTGTTTATACTCCATTTTTTTTTTTTTAATTTAAGTAACTGGTCTCCAACACTCCAGGCTGCTACTGAAAAATAAATCAGAAGTGTTGAGAGGATATTTTTTTAATCCATCATCGGAATAAACTCTTAAGTAGATGGCAAACAAATTTTTGGAATCCCCTAGTGACAGATTTTTTAAAAACCTCTTTTGAAAATGTGCATGTTTTTGCAGTGTAAGCTGTTTCTTGACTACACATTTATATTTCCCTGTGACAGTTTAGTGTGTGTGAGATAGAGATGTATGTGCACCAGTGAGCAACAGTGCAGCACGCTCATCACAGTTACACACTGTCAGTTTGTAAAACCAGGATAAGCCACAGTGTATAGTCAACACACACACACACACACACACAAACACACACTAAACTCTTCTTTATTGCTGCCATGCTTCTTGAAGGAACCCACTCTCATAGGAATGAAGGTGAGTCAGATCTGGCATGTCAGAAAAACCCTCCCATTTCCCATAATGCACTGTGATCTTCTGCCCTGCAGCTCGGTCTTTTCAGTTGTTCTCTTTCCATCTTTATTACTGTTACACTGCACCTCCTCTTTTGACAGTGACTTTATTATTAATACATATAAAATTATATTGTTGGTATAGACTGTGATGAGCCAAGGTTATTTAATTTTTATTTATTTCTTGCTCCATTTTTGTTTACAATGCCAAAAAAAGTGTTCCTATCTAATAACTTGTAATTGTCTCAGTGTTACAGGATGACTAGTTGAAATGTATCTGCCTGTGTTTCAGAATGAGTCCCGAAACATTGAGATGCTGGCAGCTGCCTGTGCTGTGGGAGTGGGCTGTTGTTTTGCTGCCCCCATAGGAGGTGAGTTTTCAGTTAAAATATGAAACAAAAGCTTGGGCAAACACACAAACAGAGGTCATGTTGCTATTAATTCTATTGTATATAATAATTGTACATCTTGTGGCGCATATATGGGACCTTTTAGCCACTCAGAGAGTATATTTTTGTGAAGGCACTATCTTCTTCTACACACAGACTTAAGGTTACTATAGATCACACAGCTCAAATCTGTGCAGGTGAAATGATCATTAGCCTATTAACCTAGTTTCAGTTTTTTTGGGGGGTGTTAAATAGTTTTTTATGTCATGTCAATGACGTAACTAGAAATTGGGACACAGAAACCTGAAAGGAACAAGTCCGAAGGTTCCATGCTGTGTCAAAAATTACACTGACACCTTTGCAAACCTAGAATAAGTGTCGGAGCAGCAGCTGACTAACAGCCAGACCTGTCTACTACATGAAATGAGTATCACAAAAGAAGGCTTTAGCTGTACTCTATTGTTGTCTATTGGTGTTGACTACGCAGCTGTGTGTGTGTGTTTGTGTGTGTTTGTGTGTGAAATGCAGGTGTGCTGTTCAGTATTGAAGTAACTTCTACGTTCTTTGCGGTGAGGAACTATTGGAGAGGTTTCTTTGCTGCTACCTTCAGTGCCTTCATCTTCAGAGTTCTGGCTGTTTGGAACAGAGACGAAGGTAAGATGGTTGTATAATCAGCAAACTTTATCTACAATTTAAAACATTCATAAAGGTTTTTCAAAGCTCCAAGTGTAAAGAATAAAAACAGGCCGGAAAACTCTGGTTTATCAGGTGGGATCAGTGTTACTGTGAACACCCGCTGGCCAAAATGTTTGTTGTTGTGCTGGTGCTCAAGAACAAGGAATGTTAGTTTGCACGAAGGAGGTTACCAGTGATAGACAGCCAATGATGTGGCTACCTGAGGAGTTTTACTGCTGGTTACTGAAAGTTTTCAGACTGTTTTTGAGGCCAATGTCTGTATATGGTTTGGAATCCTGGTGAGCACCTCTGGAACTCCTTGTTAACCTCTGTTTTGTTGCGTACCCTCAGTGACATAACTTCTTCTGCTGTGACACTACAGTGCACTGCATCTAAAGTGCAGGACTCTTTAGAGCACTGCGTTTGCTAACTCAAACTGTACTTTTTCTTTTTGATCAGAAACCATCACAGCCCTGTTTAAAACCCGTTTCCGGCTTGATTTTCCTTTTGACCTCCAGGAGCTTCCTGCCTTCGCCGTCATTGGGTATGTCTGGTGCAATTAGATTCATACTCTTTGCCAATCTGTGACATGTTTTTGTGACTATTCTTTTCTTCAAATGTCCCCATAAAAGGTTTCTTATTGTTCAGTAATGACATTTTTTACACTACTACTATAAAACCATAAATGACACCTTTTAGAAAATAGGCCTGGCCAAACAAAGAAAAGAAATGTAACTGTTTTTAGAACCTGTCTGCTACTGTTCCAATCTCATATTAGTGCTTGCAGCAAGGTTTGATATCTTTAAGCAGAATATTCTGCAGTACTGTACAAGACAGACACAAATGGAAATCTATTTTTAATGCATTGTACTTAAGTCCCTGAAATGATCAATGCTATCCATGTAAAACCCTGCTGAGAGTAATGTTTACAGCCCAACATTGCCTTGATACTTAAACTGCGTGCTTAGGGTTGTTGTGGACCTGCCAAAAAGTAGAAGAAGTCGATGGAAACGTTTATATCTGCAGCTTTGAGCACATTCAAACACTTTTGGAAGTCATTGTTTTTAGCTCTGCTTGTTCTGGTGGGTTTTCCTCAATCCTGTAAGGGTGTTACTTCGGGGTAGCCTGTGTGAGTCACCTAACATGGATAATTTAGCGGCAACAGTTGCTGGCACACTAGGGGATGTCTTATTTTATCTTGCCTTCGCCTCAGGGCTCGTCCACGGTTAAGAACAAGACCACGGGCTCCTGGAAGGAAGCTGTTGTAGAGATGAGTGGTGGGGGTGGGGGGTTTCTCTCTCCCTAAACCACCCTCCTTCTCTCTTAGATAAAAGTGCATCCTTTTGTGTATCTGTGCATAAGCACCCAAAGAGAAGAAAATCCCTCTCCTCTTTTCTTTCTTGTGTTTTGTTCTTTATGTTCTTCTTGTTTTTGTCTGGAGGTGTTAACACCCACCGCTGCGTCAAGGACTTGCAACACTTAACACTGCCTCCAGAGAAAGCAGCAGCATGCTTAGTCCCAGTTTTACTGCGCTAGTATGCACACACGCGCTGGCACGATCGTGGGTGTGTATTAGAGGAAGACGGTGCATCTCTGTACTTTCCATCCGTCCCATGCCAGTAGCTGTCAGGCAGAGAAAGTCGGTCAGTATCTCAGTCAAGTAGGGCACAAAGAGTTTGTTCTGTGCTGCATGCTGCCAAGGGCATGTCTTTGACTTAGTGTTTACACCTTCAGGCTTTAGCTGTAATGCTCACCCGGACACAGGGATGCCAAAACCTGATTCCTGTACATGAAGCTCATGCAAATACAGGAGAAAAAAAAGAATATTCTTGCATCCTTGCATGCTAATATGAATGTTTTGCTGCAGATTTGAGGACAATATGGAAGATTTCCCCACCCTGGTTCTATAGTTTTGTGCTTTTATTCATCTAGTAAGTCATTTGATTGATTGATTTGAACACACAGGATGTAAGTTTTGCCTCTCAATCAAGACTATAACAAAAATAATAGTAATGATGATGTAACTAAAGCAGATGTTTTACAGATGAGGTCTATTAAAGCTGTAATCACATTACCATCAGTGACATAATGTGACATTATGTCATTTTGTTCTAATCAAGTAAGCGTAGGTAACATGAGTACTGTACGAGGAAGTGTAAGCTAAGTGGAGGTCGATTCAGAACATAAGAGTCTTAACTTACACATATGTCCTTCACACACTTCAGAGGGTTATAGATAGTCCATATTATGGTCTTATGAATGAGCTTTGTGATGGCAAAGAAAAAACTCTGCTCAGTGAAAACTGGGCCAGGTTTTGTGTTAGTGCTTCATGTTGCATATACGTGTACCCTTTAAAGAGGTAAGTACAGCTTTTATACAGGATATGACACTATTGACAGTCTGTTACACAATGAGTAATGATGGATTTTTCTGTATTAGAACTATCAGAGCCATATTTTGAAGTCTGTGTGTATGAATATATCTTTAAAATTTTGCCGACTTTAGATAATTACTTTTTTTCCACAATTCATTCCTTTGGTTTTGAAAATGTAATTTATCATTTATTTGTTTACTTAGAAATAGGGTTAAAATAGAAGGAATGGCTTCACTTGCGTGTGAAGGAAAGGGTGAAAATCAGCACGTCACCTTCTTTATTGATGCCTGGAAGATGTGTGTGTGGATGAGAAGAGCACTGATGCAGTGTTAGACCAGACAATGCTTTATCCTTTTGTGAAATACAAAAGTGAAAATAAGAGACCAGGCTTATACAATGGACAGCAGTGTTTGGATTTTGAGCCCCATAAGGACGCTAAGATTAAAATAATCCAAACTAAAATGATGACAATAACCAAGAAAAAAAAAGAATCGGAAACGTGTGATGTAAAAGTGCATAGTCAAGTCAATAAAATGTGTCATACGCTAAGACATTTTTGATATTTTAATGTCTAAATGTTATAGCTTTAAAGCAACCTTTTTACTACTTAAGAATCAGTTTCCAGAATCATAATCTTTAGTGAAGCTTAAAGACCAGTTTCTGGGCTTCACTGATCATAAATGTCAAACATTCTGTTTCCAGCCTTCAAAATGCAAGTATTTGAAGTTTTGTGTGTGTGTGTGTGTGTGTGTATATATATATATATATATATATATTTCCAAAATGTCACATGGGACTACCATTTCCTTGCAGTGCCACAGTCTTTAAGAACTAGTCTATCTGAGAAGCCATTTCATAGCCTTCAACTTAACCTTAACTAATACCCCAGTCCTAATCTTCATTATTGACCCATATTTTTAAAGGGAACCAAATAACTGTGCGAGGGAACACTAAAAAAAACTGGAAACAAAATAACAGAAACACACATGCAGTGTTTTCCCCAGCTGCACCACAGGGGCAAAGACTCCCTCATCATCCTGCTCATTATTTATTCAGAGGTATTTGATGGAATTAATAATGCAGCAAGATAAATTTATAAGCATTAGGTTGTCTGCACAGCTGTCTGAGTCTATTCTTTCTCTGCGTACCTTTCTTTCCATCTCCCTGCTGTACAGAGGGCTCCCACTGAGCTTTTAAACTCATGCTTATGTAAACCTCTTTTCCAATCTTGTCTGTGACTCCCCCTCACTTCCCCATATGTCTGTGTTTCCTCTCCCCACTCTTTCTCTGAGCTGTAAATCCCATTCTTACATTTCAAGCGTATTTCTCCTTTCAGTGAATATCTTTGTTTTCCTCCCTTGCTTTGTCCTTCTCCGCATCCACAGTATTTATTTCCCTCCTACATGCTGATCTTCTCTCAGGATTTTGTCTTGCGTATCTGTTCCCCTCCTTTCTTCTTTAAATACCATGTCTTCATCCTTGAGAGAAATTGTTTAACACTTGAAATAATACTAGATGATCTCTCTTTTTTTTTCAATTTCATCTCTTCAAATGGGTTTTAAAATCAAATATAAGTGTGATCTCTCTTTGTCTCCAGTATTGCCAGTGGTTTTGGTGGAGCGTTGTTTGTCTACCTGAACCGACTGATTGTCCAGTTCATCAGAAAACAGAAGGCCATCAACAGATTCCTCATGAAAAAGTGAGTCTGGCTTCCTGATAAACCCCCTTTCTGACTTTTGAACATATAATTTCTAGTTAATTCATTAACAGAAACAAGGCTGAGACGTTTCACAGTGACATCACATCTGTAATCTGCCACCTGTAGTCTTATTAGGATGGAATTTTTGGATTAATAAGTAATGGTTAAAATGAAATAGATTTATTTATAGCAGAGGTGGTTTTTAGAAAGTTTGCAAGACTGTAGTGACAGCAAAATGTAGAAGGAATTAGTATTCTCATTTTACTCCAGTTTTCAACACATTAATGATTTTCTTTCTTTCTTTCTTTCTTTCTTTCTTTCTTTCTTTCTTTCTTTCTTTCTTTCTTTCTTTCTTTCTTTC
>JAPTYQ010000006.1:8450929-8468228 GCA_029814465.1 Ostorhinchus cyanosoma
GTATAACAGGCAGTGAAACAGTCTTCATTCAGACCCTGATAAACAGTCAATATTTGTTGGTCAGTCTGTTTACCTATAGCCTACACTCAAATCAGCCTTTAAGCACCAAAGTTACAATATTAGGACAAACAACATAACTGAATGAAACAGATCATAGCTTCAGGAGGCCTTCCTTCCAGTGCTGTGCAACGTTTCTGAATCCTGAGTCATGAGGAAAAAAAATATTTCAACTACAACTGCCAGGAACATTGTTTGGGATGCAAAGAAAAACCCACAAATAATATATAGTAATAACAGGAGTTTATGAAAAAAAGCGGTGTGGCTGTTTCGAGATGCACAATAAAGAGGCACTTGAATAAAAATGGACTGCACGGCCACCAGAAGAAAGCCTTTATTACACCAATACCACAAAGCAGCCTGCTTACAATATGCCAAACAGCACAGAGACAAGCCTCAAAACTTCTGGAACAACGTTATTTGGAGTGATCAGACCAAAATTTTACTTTTTGGCCACAACCATAAACGCTAAATTTGGAAAGGAGTCAACAAGGCCTATGGTGAAAGGTACACCCTTCCTACTGTGAAACACGGAGGTGGGTCGCTGATGTTTAAGGGATGTGTGAGCTGCAAAGGCACAGAGAACTTGGTTAAAATTGATGGTAAAATGAATGCAGCGTGTTATCAGGAAATACTGGAGGAAAACCTGCACTCATCAGCCTGGACGCAGTGCATGGGATGTTCTTGAATATTTCAACATGACAACAACCCAAAACACAAGGCCAAGTCGACCTGTCATTGGCTGCAGCAGAAAAAAGTGAAAGTTCTGGAGTGGTCATCTCAGTCTGCTGACCTCTATATCATTGAGACACTTTGGAGAGATCTCAAACGTGCAGTTCATGCAAGACAGCCCAAGAACATAAAAGAACTGGAGGCTTTTTGCCAAGAAGAATGGGCAGCTTTACCCTCTGAGAAAATAAAGGGTCTCATCCACAACTACCACAAAAGACTTGAAACTGTTATTGATGTTAAAGGGGCCAATACAGAGGATGAAGAACTGGGGTATGTAAACTTTTGATCAGGGTCATTTGGATAGTTTCTGTTGTCATTATGATTTAAAAAGAGCCAACACATTTGTTTGATAATAAATGGATTCACCCAACCACCGACCATCAGTGACATAAAAGGTTTTGTATTATCATTCATATTCTCTGAAAAATGGCCCCAAAAAAATCACAAATTCTGCTAGGGTATGTAAATTTATGAGCCCAACTGTATTAGCCACATATGTTGACTCAGAATAATTACTTTCTTCATCTACAAACTAAAATAGTTTAGCCCTAGAGCAGCTCCATAACTTATTAGTCTCATTAAAGTCATACAAGCATCCAAATTAATGTGGTTCATTAAGTAAGTATTAATTGACTTTAATGCATGAGATTATCAGGTTGGAGTCCACAGTTCTCAACATGTCTGAGCAGGGTTTTAGACTAATGACCCAATCCAGCCTTGACTCTGCTTTCTTACCTTTAAGGCCCCTGTTCTGTTCTATTCTGTGATGGTTTATCGAAGTCCCTCTTCAGTTTGAGGTCAGAGATCCTCATAAATTTTGATGGCTGTGCACTACCTCTGTGAGACATATACTTAGTAGATTACATTAGATTAGATGAGATGAAATTTTAATGATTCCTCAGGGGGAAGTGAGTCATTGCTGCTGCAAAGAAACTGATACAGTGATAGCCAGAAAGACATAAATAGTTATAGAGCAAATATCAAGTATAGAAATAAGTCCGGAGATGCTAATATGTTTTAAGTGTCAATTATGATTCCATCATCTTTCAATTATAGTATCAGACAGTGAGAAGTACTAAAAATGCCACTCGTCTTTTTTATTCATTTATGGTGCTGCATGTTGTGCTCCTAGAGTTTATGAGGCTTCATTCAGTGTTAAGAGTTATACTGTGCATCATGCAGATCTAGATGAAGTGACAGGGTTTCAGTGTGTTCAGATATGTCGAAAACAAATGAGTATTTTGTTCCTGTTCATAATTTTTCATGAAGACAATATTATTAACTTAATTTTTTTTATGTTCTATGCTGTTATTTCTGCATGAATTGCAAGAAGGATGAAAGACACTAAATGAAGATTAAAATGACTCACCTGCCATTCACATTTTTAGAAGTGCAGGATTGTAAAAAAATTAATGAAAAACTTTATGAGCTTATTTCATATAAAAGTGCTGAGAAACTTTTTTTTTAATGATACAGATGGTATATCAGTTAAAACTTAAGTTAATCACAAAGGCCAGAATGGAGTTTACAAAACTATAAAACCAGTACAGTCAGCATCGTTGCACTGTCCTGCATTGTTTGAGTTTTCTCTCAGTAGCTCATTGCAAACCAACTTACATAGTCTTCCCAGTTCAGAACAGTATGACAAATTTGCTATCTCTGCAATGAATGTAATATAACACTTTGCCTCTAAAAAAAAAAAAAAAAAGAAATGTTTCAAGGAAATTAAAATCATTCGTCTTGGGAAAATATAGCCAGAATGTGGGGTTTAAAGCTTTTCACAAAATAATGGAAATATTAATGTTTGAATATTATTCTTTAACAGCTATGAATATATACTTAATGCGAATTATCCTTGGGGTTTAAAACAAAACAAAAGTGTAGCATAATATAATTATTAGTGCTCCATAATGTCACCAAGAAAGTAATATCACCAATGTTTTATTATAATTAGTGCGGCCAAGTGCACTTAACATGTTTATTAAACCCCTTCGATTGTTTCAACAAAACAACTTGAAACAACTGTTCCATCTTGGGGGGGTTTTTGTACTCATATTTCCCATCCAGAGGGCCAACATGCCATTTAGTGTCTTCCATCTTTACAGGTTGGTTCTGCTGCCTGTCACTACTGGATCATTTACCCATTTGTACATGTGCGACGCTAACTACTTCAACAAACTGCCTGAAATACGTTGCCAGAGTCATTCTGCACTGTAAATGGGTTAATTGCTTTAAAATAGTTTAATCACATTACTCATGATGGATTTATCTGCGTTAACACGTTAACTTTGACAACCTTAATACTAATAAATAAACTCCAGGCCCATGTTTTGTTCCACACCTATAGACAAAGGTTAGAGCTTATGTAAAATTCACTCACTTAAATTTCCAGCCAGAAGGAATAATTTTCCTTCCCTTGCTATTTCTCCATCATCCTGGCAACCTGTAACTCTGCAGACAGTGAGCACATCACTGCTGTTGCCATGGTTAAGTCTCCTGTCCTGCAAAGACAGCAGAAACAGCAGCCAGCATCCTGTCACACTCACCTATGTGTGTGAGTATATGAGTATATGAGTGTGACTGTTATTATGAGTAGATAAGCAGCTGGTTCAGACGACACTGTCATGCACATGCAGTAGCTCTGGGTCTGGAGTAGTCTCACATAAGACCATCAAATACAGAATTATTTTTTTTAGAAGTGTTGCATACATCTTTTCAGCCTCAATATGTGATATAGTGTTTACTCTGCAGCAGCGTGATACATGTGAAAAAGGGTTATATGGAGTATTGATATTCTAGCAGGGGTGTCAAACTCATTTTAGTTCAGGGGTCACATACAGTACAGCCCAATATGAGCTCAAATATGCCAGATCAGTAAAATAGAAGTATAAAAAACTAAAATGATATTATGAAAATTGTTTACATCCACAAAATTTCTGTAAAATTATGAATAACACGAACAATGTGAAATGTCTTAAGTAAAATAAATGCAATTTTATCAAAATGATGCCTCAGTTTATCATTTACAGATGGATCTAAAAATGCACAAAACATTTAATAACAGGTAGAATATTGTTAAAGTTGCCCTTGGTTCAGGTTATTCACATGTTTTGTGAATAGATAGTTTTTGAATGTAAATATTTTCACATAATTTTACTTGTTTACACTAAAACGAGAAAATTTTGGAGTTATTATTTATAGGTCATTATGATAGTATTTTACTGATCTGACCCACTTGAGATGGAACTGGGCTGAATATTAAACTTGAATTTAATAGATTTTGATAGCCTTAATATCTTCAGTATCTTTTTTGTATTTCAAAAATTCATCTCATGGGCCAGATGAGACCTTTGGCGGGCTGCTTTTGGCCCACAGGTGTTCAACATCTTTTTTTTTTCATTAGATTTCTTTCGCGCTTTTCAAGGCACCCAAAGCGCTTTACTTTATTGATTCTTTGATCCATTCAATAATCCATTATTCATTCGCTCTCACATGCTCCCTCTGGTGGCGGTAAACTACATTTGTAGCCACAGCTGCCCTGGGGCAGGCTGACAAATGCGTGTCAATTCGCGTTCCTCCGACTACCACCGAACATTCATAAGCATTCATACAGCGTGAGCATGAGTGATACTGAAGGCAAGGAGGGTTAAGTGTCTTGCCCAAGGACACAACGGACAGACTAGGACAAAGCAGGCTTTGAACCGCCAACCCTTCGGTTATAGGACGACCCGCCCACATCTATGTTCTAAGCTGTCAGCAGCAGGAGTCTGAAGTGTAGATCAGCAAATGGCAAACTTAACAAACATCCTGCATTTATTTGAGAGCTGTGTCCCAGGTAAAAACAGTAAAGGCGCTTCTATTTTTTCCCTTTTTTTTTCTCTCATCAACTTCACCTTGCAGTCATTTTTCATCAGCAGTGACCCACTACTCCCTCTAGTGGGCATTCACTGGAACTTGTCGGCCCATGGCTGTGATTACATTGGTCTCATATTTATACAGTACAATAGAATGCCGTCTCTCACATGACATCAGAAATCTTTATACTGAAAACAAACACTACGGATATTTTTAGATCAGTTTTGAGTATTTTAGTTTTTAATTTCTAAATTAAACTTTTCTAGACCCTTACAATGTAGTAAATGCATAATCTGAGTATATTTTTGTGATAGCAGTTTAGAAGTTGCATAAATTCCAAAGAATGTCAACATTTTTTATTGTCTTTCAAGATGAGTTTTAGACACTGCCCTTACTATACTACTATATTACTATATAGACTTGACTAAACCGTTCCCATTTTTACCTTGGAGGGGAAGGTGCAATTTATACATAATTGTGATCATGCTGACTCCAAAACTTTGGGACTGAATGTGTTTTGTTGTTGTATGTGTCTGAATGTGAATGCAGCAACGTGTAGTACTGTTGGCCAAAACATATGTATGGGACAATAAAGTTTATCCTGATCCTGATGACATAGTTTTAGTTACTGTGGTGTTTTTTGTTTTTTGTTTTTTTTGTTTGTTTGTTTGTTTTTATGGCTAACGTAATTTTCAGCTGGATCAGATTGCATTGTTTGCAACTCAGTGTGGTTTTGAAAATGAAGTGAGTCAACCTACAGCCTAACAGGGACACACAGATTGTCACATGGAGTTAGCCTCATAGATCGGGGTCTCTAAAAAATGTGTTATGAGTTATTAGATCCTTTCAAGCTTCCAGCTCTTATTAATGTGTAACTGGATGTGAGGATGGGCCGCAAAAACGAATAAAGAAGGGAAGGAGGAAGAGAAGTCTCACAAATGATTCCCATGACTGTTATTCTTCCCGTGGGGCCTATTTTGTGTATTCACTGTGTCATGTGAATGTTGTCGTCTGTTACTCCCTGGCGCCCAGCCGTGTACAGCACTGATTCTCGTCACCGAGTCTGTGTCATGGTGTGTGTGTGGGCGTGTGCGAACACCTACGCCCGTATGTGTGTGCACCCACAGTACAAGGTGTGAAAACAGCGGCAGCGTAGGGTTACAGAAGGAGATCCATTACTTCACCATGGCAGCCGGCCTTAATTACAGCTAACTATAGACAGAGCAGAGGGAGCGGGAGAGGGAAGAAGAGAACAGGAGGCATGTAGGGATTGGAGAGATGGAGCAATGAGTGTAATTAAAAAGTCTATTTGAAACATCAGAGTATTACATTGATGAGGTTTGTGTAATGCCGGGTGTGCGTGTAAATGTGTGTTTTGGTCTAAGTAAAGTTTGAAGAAAGTGTTTTGATTTTAGTTGAGTTGCATAAAATAGTTGTATTTTTAGAGGAAAATTCTGGATATGAAAAATATTGTAAAGCTGGGAACACTATATGCATTTTATATATGTGTTAGTGAAGTGTGTTCAGACTTTTTCTACTTATGTACCTGCATTAAGGAGGTATGTCTTGCTGAATTACTCAAACTATTGCACTGATTTTCATGAAAGTTGATGGAAACTTTGTGTTGGGCATCTGTTAAGCAGGAACCTGTTACATTTTGGAGCAAATCTATAAAAAGGAGCTGATCATGGATTCTCTTTTTCATTTTCCTAATATCATTTGGATAACTGGGGCCTACCTAGTTTCTCCTTTAGTTTCCTGATGGATATTTCGGGCAAACTGGCACTGTATTTAGTATTTTGTGACTCAACAGAGCACAGTCAGTCTCTTATATTTATACTTGGCACCATTAAAAATGCACAGGTCAGAATAATATGTATATTTGGAGATAAATGAATTGGTTGGGGGTTACCTTCATATTAAAGAAGGAAGCATTGGTCATTAGAGAATAAGAATCCAGTGCACTACAGGTGGTCAGAAAGTGAAAGTGTCATCATTCAATATCGAGTGGGTCCACCTGTGGATCCAAACAAGCAGTGCAGCGACGACGCATGGAACTAAGTTTCATGATCCTGTGCTGAAGGGTCTGAACACTCAGACGACAGATTGTACTGCGATGACAGCGCAGACGGCGAGCGACTTCACCACGGCTCAGACCTGCACATAACGCGCCAATGGCACGTTCTGTCTGTTGTATTGTTAGTCGTGGTATTTTGAGCTGGAAAAACATGTCAGTGTTTTCTTTGCTGCCTTTATATCAGCTATTGACCACCCCTAAAGTTCCCAGTCAAGCATGAGTCTGTACAAGAGATTCAACTCAGTGTCTAACATTAAGGGTTTAGTCCAAACTCTGTTGGGAATGAAAAAAAAACTACAGATGTTAACTGTTACTCATCTCGTGAGCAACATATACAAAAGAGGCACCTGAGCAAATCATTTCTGGAAATTCCACCACATGTCTGGACTGTGTTTTTAATGGCGTTAAGTATAATTTCCATATATGGCTCCATCTTGTGCTGCTGAGGAAACGCAAGTTCACCCACCATTGATCAATATGACTTTTGTACTTACACTTGTTTAAGTCAATGTCAGGATGAAATTGCCTCCCTATTTTACACCCAACTAAAGTACTGCTATAACCTACACATATGAAAGTAATCAGATTATACTTGTTATAATCTGATTACCTATAGCAGTACTAATACAGAGGCTAAGCAATGTGCTGGTGTGGACAGAGCCTGCAGCAAAAGTGGCATTTTAGCCAAGCCAGATTAAGTGTACATTATATTTAGAAAAGTTTCAACGCTTAAGTTGCTGCCAAACAGCCCTGTCGAGTTCTACCCCACATGTCTGACCTGAACTGGAGAAGACTGCGCTCAACATTGGGTATTTATTACATGTAGTAATATTTAAGTTCACCAGTTAACATGATGTGTACAGAAGTTCCAAAAGGGCTGTCTGATCTCAGGGTGAAAATACTTTATTTAGTTGAAAAGTTTCCATCCCAAGCTGATCATTTCTGTGGTTGTGCACTGGTACTCCTGTGTTCTCCCACTGGTGCTGTGCTAAAAATCTACTGCAGGCACCATATCGACTATGAATAAGTACCTCATAAAACGCCCCTTTAGATAATCTGAGCTTTCACTTTACATCCAATGGCACATCTAAAGTAACATTTAAGTCCACACTGACATGAAGGCTTTTATTTCCGATGATAATTAATGTAATCATGTCCTAGCCATCAGTACAGTCCAGCATAGCCAGCCCAGCCTTTCAAGACTCATACCTTTAAAGCTTTCTTCCCGCACACACCTAGCTGACCATAATACTCACACATTGTCAGCGGTGACATTTCCCTTTTTGTTTGTCTTTCCTAATTATCTGTCTCTTCCACCCGCCTGGCAAACCGTCGGCCAATCAGCAGAGCCCGCTCATTACTCAAGGTTTATTTCAGGGTCTTTGCCAATTGAAGAGTGAAAGTGACAGCTCAGTCTAACCTCTGCAATAAGTTCCACATGACTGCCTCCTCGCTGCAGCTACACGTTTCCACTCGGCTATCATCTGGGGGCACATACAATGGTTCTTCTAAGCTAATTGAAATGCCATCCTGTTCTTTCTTTATATGTCTTGTTTTTCCTCTTTAGTTCTGGATGTCGGCCCTTGCTACCACCATCCCAGTGCCCTGCGGTGCCTTTATGCCAGTATTTGTCATCGGTAAGCAACAGCAACAGTAGTTGGTAGAGTTATCAAGTCATTACACGAGGTTGGATTTACAACTACCAATCAAGCCTGTTATGGAGCAAAAGGGCAGATTTGTATTTAGGGCTATTATGGCCAAAAAGGAAAAGAAAAATACTCTAGTTAATAGCATTATTAGAAACTCCACTGCTCCCAGTGGTGGTATTGATTGTGAGTGTGTGCTTGTGCACGTGTGTGTTTGTGTTTCAGGGGCAGCGTTCGGTCGTCTGGTTGGCGAGAGCATGGCCGCCTGGTTCCCAGATGGCATTCACACAGATGGCACCATCTACCCCATAGTGCCAGGAGGCTACGCTGTCGTGGGTGAGTTAAAGACACAACGATGCTCTTGTAATGCACTACTTATGACCTACTTCTTTTCATTTGCTATTTTTTTAAACAAAACCAATTTTTATTTTGTTATATTTATGAGGACAATTTTATTAGATCTCCCAATCGCTGATAAACAATTACTGCTCTACTACTCTGCCTCAAATATGCAGTTCTTAAAGGCGACAGATTAAAGCAGACAGTGGATAGGATCAGACAGAAACATGACAGATCCATTTTTACATCAGATTACAATGGAGAAAAAATTGTTAGCACTGAAGTGCATGAGTAAAAACATTTTGTTATCCTCACATGAAGCATCAGTGTTAGGAGAGCAAAGTTACAAGACATCACAATTTGATCGAAAATATGACTTAGGTAATTATGCTACGAGGCTAACGATATGTAATGTACTTGGGTGCTCTTCAGACTGACACTGTTATGGAAATAAACCTAGGTTTTAGGAACTAAATAAATGTGTCATAAAGTGTTACTGAACAGTGAGATACAATAAAAAAAAAGTTTGTTTTTTGTGACTCCTTCAAATTTAATCTGTAAGAGTGACATATATTAAAGTGCTGCTGAAACAATGGATCAGTGTTTATTATGCTAAAAGTCTTCATCTGCAGCGCACAAGGTTCTTTTGTTCTACTTGTTTTTGTGAAAATCCTGTATGTATAAGGTACATGGGCAATTTGGTTTAATGAGGACATTTCCTAGTTTTGTTTGGGTTTTTTCTCCAATCTAAAAGTATTATTAAATCAATACTGAACCAGAAATTGAAATTGAAATCCTTCAGTGAAACGATTCATTAAGGCATTTCAATAATTTAGCTTTAAAAAAAAAAAAAAGAAAAGCTGCTTAATGTTTTCAATCTGGAACTTTGGTCTGAAAATGAGATAAAATACAACTTTATTCATCCTGAGATTCATCCCAGCCCTTCCATCCTACATACTTCATACTTGCAGGGAAGTGCTTACACTATTAAATCCTACAGCTTTCTAATAAGCTTTTTTTCCCCCAATTTTATTTAACCTTTATTTAACCAGGAAAGATCCCATTGAGATTAAGAACCTCTTTTTCAAGGGAGTCCTGGCCAAGAGGCAGCATAAAATACAACATACATTTACAACATACAGTTAAAACATACAATAATTTACAGGACACGTCAAACTATGGAAAACAGGTGCAAGCCATTGAGATAGTCTCTAGCACTTTGAGTTTGGATTTAAAAGCATTCAGAGATCAGTTCAGTCAGTTTCCAGTCTTTTAGGAGCAGAGTAGACAAATGCCCTTTTACTCAGCTCTGTACGGGCGAATGCTATAGAAAGGATCAAATGCCCATTTGATCTAAGCACTAAGACTCAACACTTCTTCTTGTTATTAAGCTACAGATATAGGAAGGCAATAGTCCAACTTTTTTTTTATATATAGTAGAGTACAAATAACATTTTTGTCCTCTGAAGTGTACCATATTAGAAGTATACCAAACGCCACAATATGCCAAAATAAAGGAAAATTGCCCCCAAATTGTGTTGAATTTGGGACATTTTAAACACAAGAGTCTAGCTGCATATTTAAGTGCTAGAGATATTATTTAATTCACAATATTTTTATGTCATTTAATTTCACTGACTTTTTTATTTGAAATTAAGTATTATAGGAGGATCATTTACATGTTTTGTGGGTGTTGGAATTTTTTGGAGGAACACATGAAATGAGACTCAATGTAAAAGTTTATTCAAAGGTTCAGTTGGTTCCCACGGATGGACAGCCCACTCCTTTTTGATTCCACACTTTTGAACCAGACAAGTTTAAGACAAATATTACACATAATTGGAAAAGTCTAAATGCCATCTTAAATATGTTCCAAGGGCAACATTTAGTTTAAAATATTTTAAATGAAAAATATCAATATCATCTATTTTAGCAAGAATTGCAAAGTTCTCAGAAGTGACGTTTCTGACATTTTCATCTTAAAATTTATTCAGTGTACACTTTAAACCCCTATTTTGCAACTCAATAATTGGTTAGAGAAAAAAAACTGTTATCATACCTGAATACCAAGAGTTTTGAAGAATGGCAGTGTCACAGATGGACAAAGCCAAAAACATGGATGGACAACAAAAGTAAATATCAAATTAAACATTTTTTATTTCAATTACCAATATCATACACATTTTTAATTAATTTTTTATACAATATTTACAACATACAAATAATATTAACATTATATTCAAATGTATTTTGCATACATATATGCTTTTATTCCTTTTAAACACTGTGTGTTCAGAATATGACATAAACAATATAATCGTCAGATGTCAATAGGTTTGGAATAAATATTGTTTATTTATGAGAGTTTATAAAATGAAACCAGAATGACTGCTGAAAACTTTGTCACTTTCCAAACATTCACACTCCTCATTTTTTTTCTCCACAGTTTTGTTTTTGTAATATAAGTAATTACCTACCCAAAAATATAAGTTTGATGTACATTATTGTAATTAAAATTTTTTGACCAGATGTTAACATTCCCTTGTCTTCGCCCAGATGTGATGTTCTGAACTCGGCTACTGAGGTGTGATAATGTCTGTTTGTATGTTTCATGATAGATATTTGTTGTGTGCACATGTGTCATATACCTATGTTCATACTGCGTAGAATATTATCAAGCTTGTCAACAGTTTTAGCACAGAATATGACAGTGACTGATGTGCAGAGGGGGAATAAATCCATCACTAACACAACTAAGGTTCTGTGTATTTCCTGGAAGGAGTGAAAGCAGATTTCAGTTGAATGTCACTCTGGATTTATCTTTCCTCATTTCCTGTCATCCATCTCTTGTCAACTTTTAAAATAAAGGCCTAAAATGATATCAAATATGCATAGAAAAAGAATATTCACAATTATAAGACCCAAGTAAATGTACTGCACTTCAGTTACTTTCTGTTTTTATCAGGCCTAAATTTATTCCAGGACTTGCAAATTCCAGCCGTCCCTTCATAACAGCCTCATTTCCACCCCTGCTGAACCCGCATTTCATATGATATGTGGGGTTGTGATTCCCTCCACTGTGCTACTTGTTGACAGTCATGCTGATTATGCCATTGTTGCAGGCTGCCAGCGACAGCTCCTTTTCTTTTCTTTTTTTCTTTTTTTTTTCCTCAGGTGCTGATGTTGTTGTTGTTGTTATGGTGCATTGTAGCTGATGACTCAGCCATTTACAGACCTGACACTTTCATCTCATGGCTAGCTTAAAGGACTAAATGTTAGGATGGGCAGGGGGAGCAGTAGCATTTATGTGAGACAGATAGGCAGCCACAAACAAGCTTAATTAAATTACAGGAAAGAACAGTGAATCCTGCCTTTGTAGACTCTCTCACCAACCTCCTACGCCGCTCTGCTTTTGTTTCTTTTCACTTTTTTATGCTTCAAATCACCACAGTTTCTTTTTTCCTCCTGCCTTCATCTTATTCTGTTGGATTAGATTTTCTCCATTCAGCATCATTCACTCCAACTCATACTGCTCCACCATCTTAGATGCAGCTTTTATATAAATTTTTTCCACTGTGCTTTATTGGGGTGAAAGATTTGGAAATATTGAGGTTCCCTTTTGTATTGGATTAAAAGAATAAGTCTATTTTTGCCTTGTGGGCATAAGAGGAAAGATGGACAAGACTGCATAGAGGAATGTGAATTAGATTTGTTTTACTGAGAAAATGAGAAAGCTCTGGGTCTGTTCAAGAAAACTGAGCACAGGCTCTTAAAGTTTGTTAACCCATAAAGACCCAAACATCCAATAGCAACCAAAATAATTTTGTGATATAAAAAGTTAAATCACTGTTGATCCATTTATCCTATCAATCCATGTGAATAATTGGTGTAAAATACAGTTTGTCGTCTTTTCATGGTCATCAGATATGACCCATTTGGACGTTCAGAGGCTATGTAGTTACCGTGGAAACACCGTCATCTTCTACAACATTGATTGACCAGTAAAAGTTGGATCAATGACAGTGGATGGAAATGCTTGTTTTTTACATTCAGTTCATGATATATTTGCTGAAAAAGTAGATTTTTCCTCAGTTTTTTCTTTTTCTGATATAATACCCCCCAACTTCAATCTGAACTTTTATGAACATCTACACAATCAGTACATAAAATACAAGAAAATACTTGATTTTCACTGAAAATTCACATAATAATGTTATAATAAATGGTTGTAAATCACTTAAGAAAGGTTAAATAGACAGGACAAAACTAATTTGAGGGCTGCCACAAAAGTCACACTGGGTCTTTATGGGTTAATATCCCCAGCAGCAACATCACTAATTTCACCAAATGTTTCTCCACAGTGTTCTTTTGCTCACCCCACTGTCCTCTCTCCTCAAACAAAAGGTGCAGCGGCCTTGTCAGGAGCAGTCACCCACACAGTTTCCACCGCGGTCATCGTGTTTGAGTTGACCGGCCAGATCTCCCACATCCTGCCGGTGATGATAGCAGTGATCCTGGCCAACGCTGTGGCTCAGTCCCTCCAGCCTTCTCTGTACGACTCCATCATCAGGATCAAGAAGCTGCCTTACCTCCCTGAGCTGGGCTGGGGACACCACGAGTACGTACACCTGAATCCATCACCTTAATAGATATGAGACTATATCTGTTACAGTATCAAACACTTCTTTTTCTGTGTTTTTTTTTTTTTTACATTCTTAGCAGAAAACCAGAATGTGAAAACTGAAAAATTGGGATTATGGTGTAACATTTATATGCCATTTGCTATAGGTTAAGTCTTTGGTGCATCAGACTTTTTTTTTTTTTCATTTGATTTAAATCACCAAAGTACAAGGTGTTTGAGTTTGCATCAGCAGTTTTCAACCTCTAACAGCACATAGCATGCATCATTGGGAGACGCAATAAAACGTATTCACTGGGAAATGGTGCCTATACATTGTGCATCAGTGCTGAGACATTAAAAACATGTGGGCTGTTTAAAGCTCCGTAATGCATACTTTATCTTCCCTGCATAGACAGTGTTTTTCATGTTAATGTGCAAATATTTCATTTTCATTTTTTGCTTGCTAGAATATTAAATCATGGAGAAAATATGGTCTGTTGAGCACATATGTAATTGGAAAAATGATAGCATGCTTATATTAAATGTATTGGGTGTGATCACAAAGAAGAACTGGCAGCACATTGAGATTTGGGCATTGCTTTTAGGGGTATGCCATCATGAACTCAAATGTTGCACAATTACGACTCACAGTCTTTTAGTAGAGTGAGTGAGATAGCAAAAAAGGCAAAAAAACACCAGAATTTTTGCAATACAATCCTCCTGCCACTCTCCCCTCTCCCACCAGAGGAGCATGGGAAAATGCATTTGTACCAATGCCCAAATGCCCCCTCTCTGAAAGGACCGGTGAAGTCTGTGTCACAGGCTGAAGTTGTGTAAACAGAGCCAAGAAGAATCTGATTTCCTCTTAGATACTTGAATTACATTGTGCCATACGGTTATTATGTAATTGTGCCCAGTTATGCCAAAAAATACTGTCTGCTCAAGCTTTAATCATGCTAAAGTGAGAGACTGGACTACTGGCTTGTTTAAATTCAATGGGTGGCCTTTAGATTTGTTTTGTAGTTGTTTAGTCAGTCACTTCATGTCCGAGTCCTCCATATACATATTGAACTAATATAACATTAGATAAGAGTGAGAGTCTTCATGATGGTAAATATTGCCACAAAGTTAGGAGTTAAACAAGTATACGCTCTTCTTCAAGACCCATGTGGTTCCATTTGCTTTTTAAAAAGACAAACAAGAGAGGAGGTGCCTGGCTCAATGGTCCAGTGCTACATGGATTGTAGTTGCCTCCCCTTCATTAATAATTTACAGGAACCACACAGTACTGAATAGAATTACCAGCTGCTGCGACTCCTCCGAGCTCAGTGAAACCACACAGAAGCGCTTTTCATTTAATTGTTTGGAACGGTTTATTGTTATGCATGTTGGCAAATCATTAGGTGGGGGTAATAGTTCGGATGCATCATTCACAAATTGGGAGTAATGAGAAAAAATTTCATTTCATCGTCCATCTGTTCATCATTTTCTGCAGCTATCCCCTGAAGGGTTTTCTGTCTGTCTGCTCCTCCAGTTCTTACAGCACCTCGGTTGACCCACGCTATCCATCTCTTATTATTGTTATCTATTCCTCTCTCACTCAATCTCCACTGCTCCCTTTGCCTCCTCTGTCTCTCCTTATTATCTACCACGACCCCATGGCCTCTCCATCCCCTCCTCACACTGTTGCTCTGTCCTGTGTTAAAGTATGTGTGGGAGAACAAGCGAAAATGTGTGTAATGTGAACTGTGTGTTCAGTTAAGTGTTGCACACTTGATGATTTGCTTTTTGTTGATTATGTAATACAAGCACAATACACACACAGCTGTCAGCCCGACACGCTTCTAACACCTGACATCAGGGGTGTCAAACTTACAACCCATGTCCCAAAACCTGTCCTCCAAATGGTCCAGTTTGGTCTGTGGGATGAATTGGTGAAATGAAAAAGTTACACTAAAATTATTAACAGTCATGGTTGGCAAAATCATTATAGTTCAGGGGTCACATACTGTAGTAAACCAGTAAAATTTTAGTTTATTTTAAAGGGGAAAATGCAATTTCATAGAACACATGATTATACATGGTTAAAAAAGCCAGAGAAATTTTAATGCACATGTGTAAATAATAAACTGAGGCAATTTTGATAAAGTTGCACTTATTTTTCTTGACATTTCAGATTGTTCATGTTTGCCACATTTTTAAAGGATAGTTTGTAGATGTTTGTAGAACATTTTCATTTCGTTTTTAAAAACTTTAAAACATAGGGAAATGTTTGGGGTTGACAGTATTTATAGCCTATAATGTTATTATTTTACTGGTGGGGCCCAATTGAGATCATATTGGGCAGAATGTGACACATGAACTAAAATGAGTTTGATACCTCTTCCTTGCATCATCATTAGTATTAATAGCACATTTTTCTTAGACATATTGTGCTTTATACACAGTGTAAATATTCAGTTTATTGCTCTATACATTCACACCTTTCCCAAAGGATCAACATCTTGCCATGGTCAGGAGGCCGATGTGCCTCAGTGATCCTGCAGGCTATGTCGCAGAAGCAGAGTCTCCTAGCAGGTTCCCCTGTACTGGAGGGGTCAAAGGTTAGAGGCCAGATAAAGCGTGGTTAAAGGTTAGGGTAAGAGTTGCTACAGAAACAGCAGCTAAAGAACCCAACACTGCTGAATACAGGTAGAAAGAGAAAAGGACTTGTTTTGCTGATACCAGAGTACACATCGGATGAGAAGACATCATGTGGAACGTAACAAATCTAGCAATTACCTTCCATGTTTAAATTATGTTATCAGTATTCAGCATCCAGGAGTACTTTTAAATACTTACCATTAATTATGGATGATTTCATTTCCTTAAAGTAATAAAAACATTCTCGCCCATATACTTGTATGTAGTGAGGAGATTATTGCATAAATGATATTAGAATGTGCAGTGAGAATGAGGTGAAGGATTTATTATCTCATAAACTGCCTAAGAATCAGTTGTGAATCTTAACGTATCTTGCTAAATTGGCAGGATAGCAACAAAAGCCATGTATTGACAATAAAAAGGACAGAGGACTTTGAATGTTGTTTTGTATCAGCTACACTAAAAGCACTTTAGTCTGATTTGTCAGACTGGTGAAATGATAACAGCAGGCAAAGCCTTTCTCTGTGGTCACACAGGCTCCAATGTATTAGTTTAAGACAAACTTGTGTAGTCATGTGACTGTCCTATAACTTAACTCCACATCAGGCCAATGCACTGTAGCATGAGATGATTATTCATCAGCCAAATCATTTATATTTAAGGACACACAAACCTTCCCTATGATAAAAGCCACTTTGCATAGATGACTGAGAAACTGTCAGAAGTCCTCTGTGTTCATGTTTCCTGTGTTCGTATTTCGTGTGTGTGTGTGTGTGTGTGTGTGTGTGCGCGCATGTGTATACATGCATTCAAACCATAGCATGATCATCAATCACTGACATGTATCAAATTATCTCTGCATAATGACAGACGTTTCACAATGTTAAAAGTAACAGAAGCATGAAGAATGATTGAGGAACTGTCAGGAGACACAATTGTGTGTCTGTATGTGAACAGACACACATGCACAAACAGCCAGAAAAAAGTAATCTTAAGTCATCTATATTTAATGACACGTACACACTGCACTATGAACCTGTGTTGCTGTGCAGAAAGCTTGTTTCCCTCCATTTTCCATTCACTTTGTTTTTTTGTTTTTTACCTCTCTGCTTCCTGCCTTGCTCTCTAACACCAATCTCCATCACTGAGCCTTTGTGTGGGTGTGTGTTCGTGTGTGTGTGTGTGCGCGTGTGTGTGTGCGTGTGTGTGTGTGTTCTATTACTGCAGTATATGACAGAGGAGGTGTCTGAGGAGGAGGTGGGGGGATTAGACAGTGTAGGTACCGTGGTTCCCTCCAAGCTGAATGCATTTTACACTCAAACTGGAAAT
>JAPTYQ010000006.1:8477775-8490317 GCA_029814465.1 Ostorhinchus cyanosoma
CTTTATGGATGGCAATGTTAGACTGCCAAAAATTATTGTGGTGGCTAGAGGATTAAGTCACCTGGTTTGGTAATCCCCTGCCACTTCATCAGGAACTGGGATTTGACATTTGTAATTTGAGTGAAATATCACTGGTTGTCGTGAAATGCAATGAAATGAAGACTGACAGATAGGCTACAAGTACTCACCAATAAGAAAATACAAGGCTTTGACCACCTCAAAGGATGCAAACACAGTTCACAAGCCTACTACGGTAATCTATGTAACAGAAGACGACCAGGGATATCTGTCCATGAATGTTCCAGTAATGTTGCATCTGTTTCTGTCTTTTAGGCCCACAGGATAATTCAGGCATTGCTTTAAAGAACCTGTTCTGTGCCAGTCCAGACGCAGAAGGCATGGAGGTGAGAGAGCCATGTCCTCGAATGCACCCAGCACACAGACTTGCATCCTGTCGTTCACACATTCTGTACACCCCCTCAGTAATATGCTATCTCTCACATACAGTCCTTCACGCTCTACAGTACAGTACCTCCCACACAAACCGACAGACACATGCACTGAGCATCAGTCCAACTCAATATAGAGAACCTTTATCACTTTGTCTCAGTTTTGCATCCTGCAAGGCTTTCAGGAAAACCCTCCTGTTTTTCAGGAAAAGAAAGAAATCTGTTCATTTTTTTTCCCCCAGCTTTGCAGTGACATTTGGTCATCTAAAAGAGGCGTTTTTGGACATTTCAACTGCAGTTGAGATTGTTGTTAACATTGTTTGCTTGTCTCATGTCGCTGGAAGAAAAACAACAACGTGGAGAGCCCCACTTCTCCTGAGCTCAGGAGACCGTCCAAAAGAGTCCGGATATCCGTCGTGGTAAGAGCCACCAATCGGGGCTACCCAAATGCCTGGAATCCGCCCAGCAACAGGTTCATCAGCCAATCAACCAGTTGTCATCCCACCATTTCCATTTCAGGGCTAATCTGTAATGCCGATGGACTGTGATCTGGGCCAGGCTGAGCCAAAGCCCGTCTGCGCCATCGTGCCACAAAGAGCTGAACACCCTCTTCCTTGTCCAACCTGTAGCTCCGCCTACTGACCACTCACTGTCTCTAATTGCTTATACATGATTGGCTTAGTTTAGGATCCATCAAACTTAACCTGTTGTCATTGGTCCAAGGGTCAGTAGAGGCTATAGAGAGCACTTGACCACGGAAATACCACTGTAAGGATTGGCAGTAAAAATAGTACATCTTTTGTTCTCATAATTAGCTGAAATGAGTATCTGGAGAGTTAAACGGTGAGTCATGATTTATTAAAGTAGGTTTGTATGAGGTACTTTTCTATAGTCACTGTACGTCCTACAGTAGATGGCAGTCAGTAGAACCAGACGGAATCATGGACACAGGCTCAGCAACGTACTGCTGTGGACAGGGCAAGCAGTAAAAACAGTATTTTATTCACATCAGTTTAACTGTACACTTGTACATTGCCTTTTTACACAGTGTCTTAGATCATTAAGTCTTACATTTAGAAATATCAAATTAAAGCCTGAATTATAAATAATTTGCTCTGGCAATAATACACCATTTGACATCATGTAAACATAAATGAGTATTTGTGTGGCTTTGTTTATTCAAATGCGGATTTACATTACAAAACCTCAGCATTTAATTGACATATTTCAGTAAAAAGTCTTTTAGTTTCCACATGCTGAATTATCCTTAAAATTGATCATTAAAAATCTGATCAAATTGCTTGAATTCCACAGATACAATAAATTATATTGCTGCATTTTCTTTGGAAATCTTTTTAAAGAATGCATCGAATGTATAATCAGTGTTTAGAATTCTGTGAGAATAAGTGGAGTCACCAACAGTCAGGCATGAGCTGCAGCAGCCTGAACATAAGTAGCAGAAACATTAGTCACAGACCAATGGAAATGTAACAGCTGGACTGAAACTGGGATACGACTTGTTCAAGGCAGTAACTGTTTTGTACTGTTATTTCTGCAAATGTAAGGTCTTTAATTTGATCAAAGTCACCCTGACATCTTAAAAAGTCAAATTCAGTTTCCGTCAACCTATAGATATCCTGTGTTATGCTAAAAACATCGCTTTAAGTGTATTCTGTAGACTATAGACTATATCACTACTTTTTTTTTACCGTAACTAAAGTGCTTTCTCACTGTGAAAGAAGCTGTGAAAAGGAGTTTATAGTTTACTGCCATGTCAATTGGGTAATTTGGTTGTTGGTTTGGATTCAGTATAATGCACAAAAACACCACTCTGCTGTCTTTGAAGAGTGCAATATAATAGCTTCAATTCTCTGTCAGAAAAGGCTCCCTGGCACCAAAGTAAAGTGATAAAAATATAAGTGTACCTTAAACAGATATTGATTTTAAAAAAAAACTGAAACACCATCTCTCCCCTGTCCACAGCATTGGTACTTAGCTTCTGCACAGCTGTCTTTCTGTTACTCCAAACTGGCCTGTGCTGACTGCTATGCACTGTGGGTAATACACTGACTATGATAAGTAGCTCAACCCACTTTGAGAAATCCAAACAAACAATTTAATGACATGAATAATAATAATGATGATAATAATAATAAATCAACTACAGACATACAATTATAAATTCATTTTAAATATCCTGGAGTATAATCAGAGCATTGTATCAAATTTGTTCATTTAACATGCTGTGTCCCCATTTTTATTTGGCTCCAGAATACCCAAATTAGATTTACTCCAGACTGTTGACATTAAACACTTTTCATCTTTGGAAATTATGGTCCAGTCGCTTATCTCATGTAGTACAGATGGTTGAGTTGTGGTTAAGTGGTCTACAAGGACGAGCTTGTTCAGCCAAGCATGCCATCATCAGCCATGTCAACCGAGGCGTCCAATCAGTGACCGCCTCCCAGAGCAAGGTCTGGGACCGGTTAAACCCTGCCCTGTTTCTGGAGTGACAAAACACCCCATTACATTTGTTGTGATCGATGAAAGTTGGTGTTGTGCACATCTTGCGTGCACAAGAGGGAGGAAACAGGTCGAGGAGGGTCTCTCTGTGCATGCAGCAATAAATATCAAGACAGGAGCGTCATACCTCTTCATTAGGATCAGGCAGATATTTGAATGACAGCGTTTATCAGCAACAACTCAGATGAAATGATGATGCATGAGAAGTCTTGTAAGAAATCGGAGAATATGACCACAAAGTGGGATCCAGCCGGCTACCCAATTACCGGGAGCCCCATACGCTTCAGCAGCTCTGCATGTCAATCAATAAAAAAATGAATGTGATTATAAGTTGAGTAATTAATCCACAGTACAATGTGGGACAAACGATCTAACACCAGAATGTTTAAAATCAAACATCAATAAGCACCACATGATCATACACTCAGATAAAGTCTCGCACATTTGATGTGTGACCTTTGTAAAAATTATTTTCACTGATGATTCTTGGATAATCCTAAGATTAAGTATCCAAATCTTCACTGTGAGACTGTGTTCTTCTCACCACATGTCATTCCATTCACTAGGAGCCACCACCAAGCTTAAAGGCTTTCTCTGCGGTGAGCATGTCATTCACCTTTTTCATAAGCATTTTACTGTTTCTGTTTTTGACATCACAAGAATTTACAGCTGGCTTCATTTTTTGTGGATTTTCACTGTTATCATAAACTGCTGATTGTTTCAAATATATTACTAGGCCAAAGAAAAAAAACCTAGATTTAGTTAAGCAAATAGCTAATTTCAGTATTGGCTCATCTGTATGTTAGAGAGCGTAAAGTGGGGGTCACCAAACCTGGTCCTCGAGGGCCAATATCCTGCATGTTTTAGATGTATACCTCTTCCAGCACACCTGATTCAAATGATAAGCCAATCATCAAGCTCTGCAGAAGCCTGATAACGACTGTTAGGAACAGGGAAACATCTAAAACATGCAGAATACTGGCCATCAAGGACCAGGATTGATGACCCCTGTCGTAAAGACCGGACTGTGTTTCAATACAAAAAGGTCATGTGGTCTTATGAGTGCAGATTGACCTTTTTCCGGAATGATGGACGTATCGGAGTGAGAAGAGAGGTGGATGAAGTAATTACCCATCATGCCTAGGGTCTACACTACAAGCCTGTGGGGGTAGTGTTATGATCTGGCGTTGATTCAGCCAGCCAGGTCTATGTTCAGCAACGTTATGTGTCCAAAAATGTCAGTAATACATGTTGTGATATTGTATAAGTTTATTGACATAATGCCATAGTGAATGCATTCCTCAAAGCTGAAGGCTAAATAACAGAGCATGGAACCTTTGGGCCTGGCCAGGATGTGTAAAATGTCTCTAAAGGATTTTTTTAAATCAGTAAGATAATGTAAACAAGGAAGTTAGCATACCACTAAATGAATGTGTTCATTATATTATTCAATTGAATTTGAGAGCTGAATTAGTTTGAAGAGTAATGACACTTCACTGCAGTGTAGACGGTAGAGACTGATACCCTACAAAAAACATTTACTCTTCACTTAAACCAAATAAGGTATCTCAGGATCTCAGCAATTTTTTTCTGACTTAACGTTTAAAATTCTCTTCAGATTCATTCTGAATGCATAGCAAATAGAACTGAGTTTATAGAATGAAGTTCACACACTACAAAAAAATGACGCTGGTATTAAGCTACTGAGGTTAAATTAGCCTACTTATTTACTGTATGTATTAAATATTTCCCTGGCACGTCCCATAAATGAATAGAAGACAACATTGGTAACACTGGCATTGGCTGTCCAAGCTGATTTGTCATTCTCCGTGTACTTGTATGTAATGCAAAGCAAAGCACGGGGGACTATTGTTTTTCGTATTTCTATTATTCTTTTGACTTATGACTTATACAAAAAAATTTGGAAAAAGAATGCAGTCCTGTTGGAGCAGAAGGTCTGGCTCTCAGTCTCTGCTCTAATTCAATCCAAAGGTGTTCTATCAGGTTGAGGTCAGGACTCGGTGTAGGCCAGTCCAGTTCATCCATACCAGACTCTGTCATCCATGTCTTTATGGACCTTTCTTTGTGCACTAATGCACAGTCATGTTGGAAGAGGAAGGGGCCAGCTCCAAACTGTTACCACAAAGTTGAAGCATGGAATTGTCCAAAATGTCTTGTTCTGCTGAAGCATTCCCAGTTCCTTTGACTGGAACTAAGGGGCCAAGCCCAGCTCCTGAAAAGCAACCCCACATCATAATCCCCCTTCCACCAAACTTTACACTTGGCACAATGCAGTCTGACAAGTATCGTTCTCCTGGCAACTGCCAAACCCAGACACGTCCATCAGATTTCCAGATGGAGAAGTGCAATTAGTCACTCCAGAGAACACGCCTCCACTGCTCTAGAGTCCAGTGTCCGTGCTTTACACCACTGCATCCAGCGCCTTGCATTGCACTTGGTGATGTATGGCTTGGATTCAGCTGCTCAGCCATGGAAACCCATTCCATGAAGCTCTCTGTCACTGTTCTGGAGCTAATCTGAAGGACAGGAAGTTTGGAGGTCTGTAGCCATTAACTCTGCAGAAAGTTGCTCTGTCGGTTTACGTGGCTGAGTTGCTGTCGTTTCCAAACACTTCCACTTTCTTATAATACAGCCGACAGTTGACTGTGGAATATTTAGAAGCCAGGATTTGTTGCACAGGCGGCATTCTATCACAGTTCCACGCTGGAATTCACTGAGCTCCTGAGAGCGACCCATTCTGTCACAAATGTTTGTAAAAGCAGTGTGCATGCTTGGGGCTTGACTTTATACACCTGTGGCCATGGAAGGGATTGGAACATCTGATGGATTATTTGGATGGATGAGCCAATACTTTTGGCAATATAGTGTATGAAGTGAACGGGAGCTATTTCTTGCTTTTACATCGCACCTAGCCATGAGTGCACCAATCCAGCAAGAGACAAGCACACAGGTTACATTTCCTTCCGAAAATGTAGGAAAGTACTGGTATCAGCTCAGCATAAATAGTTTGTTTATTGGTTATGGTCTTGGTTCAGCTATCCTCAAGAATCCCAGCATTATTATCAGCCATTCCTGCAGTGAAATGAAGTTATAGTTGGTATTCCCTCTGCTTGCTTAAGCTGATACCAGCTCCTCTAAATGACTGAACTGCTCCAGTTCTATATACTCTGTGAGAAATTCTCAAACCTCTTTTTTTTTCAGTACAAAAAATGCACCTGTAGCAAGCAAGTCACTGTCCTCCTTCACATTTAAGGATGCTACACATCATATCCAAGTACCTGAAAAACCGGAGGTCAACAGGAGTGGAAGTACAGAGAGGCTTTGCTATGGAGACAATACACCAAACCACATCATGTAAACTTATAAATGAGTGTTTGTGTGGCTTTGTTTATTTAAATGTTGATTTAAATTACAAAACCTAAGCATATGTAGCATTTGACAGCTGTGGCCTAGACAACTGGAGAGCCGGCTTGTGACCAAAGGATTGCCAGTTTGACTCCCCAGACTGGCAAAAAATTGTTGGCTGATGTGCCCTTAAGCAAGGCATTTAAGGCCCCATTTGCTCCCTGGGTGCTTTAGATGGTAAGCCCACTGCTCCTAGTCTGCAGTGTGGTTCCTGCATGTTCTAGTGATGGGTTAAAAACAGAGGGTTGATTTTGGTGTACGGTGCATGTCTACTGTATCCTGACAAATAAAGAACTGTCATCTTATAATTGATGCAGACTTCAGGACAAAAGTCTTTTAGTTTCAACCACATGCTGATGGTTGCTTCTCTTACAGAACTGAAAGATGAAATCAAACACAAACACCTGATAGTGGCTCAAAGGCTCGTGTTCTCTTCATGCTCAGTACAAATGAAGTTTACAGTTTTATTAATCATTTGTTTCAGCTGACTATCTGTTCGAGTCAGAATCGCCATTCTACAACTAACTATATAGTACTTTTATCAAGTCAGCACAGTCCAACAAAATACATTCCATAAACATATGAGTCACTACTGTGTCAGTATAACTCTATTAGACCTATTAATGACTTTTACTGGAGGCTGTTAAGGGCTTCCATTAGTTTTACATGTCACTGACAATTATTGAAGTTTGTACACATTTTCAATCATTCAAAGGCACAGAGCGGAGTTGGGTCATTCTTCATGTGTCGCTCTAAGGCCTATGGGAAACTTGTGGTATACACTTGATGAATTAGGTTGCAGTCTTAGCCTTGTTTATAAGTAAGGGAACACACTGACAGCCCTATGTTATCGAGTACCATTTTTCTAATATCCAGCAGTGTTTACTAAAATGACCAGGGTCAGCTATGAAATCCCTCAAAAAATGTCCAGAAATTCCAGTAGTTTATGCCTTCGTACAGACTATGCTGCACAATTACACAGTAGAAGACAGACTTGCCTAGAGGACCTCAATGAAAAGTACAAAATTAGTAACATAGGAGGCACACTAGGAGTGTTTTTTCATTAGGCAGCGTAAAATGTGAACCCTCAGGCATATATTTCACACCATGACACCACAGTGCACATGCTGAGTTGTGTGGTGGCAAAAGACCACAGAGACTGTGAGGAACTTTGGTGTGAGGTGAATGACGAAACTCATTTCTTCAACCGTAGTAATGAAAAAGATTAATCAAAAGGAAATATACCAGTTTCACACATTTACAGCAGAAATACAGCCTATTACATGCTCTGTTTGTCTTTGAGGCAACAGCTGTGCAAGAGCACATTCACACTTCAAACTTATATTGATTGATCTAATGAAGAGCTGTATTAAAACTCAGAATTTTGCTCTAATCAGACAGAACTTGTATTACATTTACAAAGGTAATGCATACAGAGGTTGTTAGTGGATGTCTGTTTTTGTACACATTAAAAAATATTGCTTTCTTAAATGTATCACTTTATTACAAATTGTATCATTAAGTACATTTCAGTGCAGAAGTCAGTCAATAGTATAAAACCCATTCAGTGGAAAATAAAATCAAGAAGAAACATTTTCAAAATGATGAGGTATAAAAGGCAATTTTCTAAAAAGTTCTAGTTTTTTTTTTTAAATGAGCAGTTGGCTCTTTGTAATCAGTATGTTTTTTCCTTCTCTAGTGGTGCATTTAGGGCATTGCAGTGCGTGAATGTTTTTCATGTCATGGGCAAAAAAATTCCATATTTTCCTGTCAGCATATTGGACATGAATAAGAGCATTCAAATGGTCTGAGAGGACCTGAGACTTAGGCATGTACTGCTGTTTTTGTTTTTAGGTGGTAGAAAATGTACACAGACATTTGTGTGTAATCACAGGTATTTTAAGACAGGTAGGACACTTGCATATATGATTAACACCTATAACTACCAATAACTGATCAGATACTGTCAGATGTGGCCTGGACACGATTTTATTTCCTAAACGGTTTGAAATGGCCTCAGATCGTCCAGGTTTATATTTAGTCTTTCGATTTGGACTGAGAGGAGATAGCAGCAGACAGAAGGTTTGTAGTTTTTAGTTCCATCATCCTGATTTTGTCTCTTGCAGCTTTAACCCATAAAGACCCAATGCTACTTTTGTGGTACTTCCTAAATGATTTTTTTCTCTATATTTAGCATTTCTTGAGGTATAAGTCACCATGTATTATGAAATAATCCTCTGTATTTTGCATTTTTCCAGTGAAAGTCTGGTATTTTCAAATATTTAATTTATCCATCATGTTGATGTCCATAAAAGCTCAGATTATACTTGAGGATAATTATACCAAACAACAGAGAAAACTGAAGAAAAAGTTACTTTTTCAGTAAAATATAACCTTAACTGAACATAAAACAAGTGCCTGCTATGGCTGTTCTTTACCAAACTCCATGGGTTTTACTGGTGAATCAATGTTGTAGAAGATGACGGTGTTTCCACGTTCACTACGGAGCCCCTGAACGTCCAAATGGGTCATATCTGATGACCATGAAAAGATGGCAAACTGTATTTTACACCAAATATTTATGTATTGATAGGATTAGTGGATCAACGGATATTAAACAAGTGAGTGTTTGGGTCTTTATGGGTTAACTACACTGAGATCATGTCAAAATCAGTGAATTCAGGGTGTTGAAAAGCAGTACATTTCAGGAAAATGTCATCTATTGGTTCAATCCATAACATATAATACTATGGTTGGTGCTTGACGCTGGGTTTCTAACCTTCCCAGATTGTTTCTTTTAGTTACTACTATCTTTACTGAAGAACTTTACTTAAGTGTTAAGTATGTGAGGTATTAAGTATTTCCATTCTCTACCACTTTATTTATAGGCTTCACTATATTTTGTATGACAAATTTTGTGCTTTTTACTTCACTGCATTTATTACAGGTAGCTTTGTGGATTCATATTAATATGAAATAAAAATTGGCAAAATCTTCTTTTTCTTCTTATGTGTAGCTCTGTAACATTAAAGAGGAACACTCCAGTGCGTCTATAATTAAATGCGTATATAGACCATTCTCAGCTGGCTCACTGTGCACTTTTTGTTGCATGAATATATTTTGATACTATTATGGGATGTAATTCTCATACCTACAGTACATCTGTTGCATCAGTCAAACAGTTTTAAGTAAGAAGCATACATCATTTATGTGAAATATTTTAAACCACCTCCTGAATAAGTTCACTAGTGGGCTGTTATAATAAATTGTCTAATCCCAAGTTTTACTTTAACACTTTTATCCATATATATTGAGCTGCCGTTTCACACATCCATATAAAGTTATAATATCCATAGCATGTAACAACAAAATGTGGTGTTTAGTGTGCAATATTTTTTTGGAAATGACATATATCTTGGATCTATTACACATATTCGTCTTTTTGTCAGATGCACTTAAGTTTATGCACCATATCTGTACTTTTGGATTGACTTGGCAAGCACCTGTTAAGTTTCCAGTGGCCCCCAAATGACACTGCAGGTTGTAATTAAATAAAGTAGGCTGATTTGTTAAGTGTACCCATGAGAAGCATATTGTATGGTCAGTGCTGAGACAGATGGTGCATTATTAGTGTAGTGAATTTTTGGATGTGTTAAGTGGGCTGAGAAACATATTAGTCATTATTGCCTTGCAGTGAGCTAATTAGTAATGAACCCCCTGCAGCACTTAGTGTGTACCTTTACTGTACACTGAGCCTGTGGGCTTGTTTCCCTCGTCATCAGGAGTTATTATTAACATGCAGCAGTGCACATGGCAGAGTGTGATGCTGATTGCAGTGGTGCTTTGAATCCATCTGGCTTGGTGGCCTGGACAAACAAATTTATCAAAATTCTTCTCCCAAGACTTCAGACTTACACCCCCGCAGCGGGAGAAGAATCAAGTTATTGCTTCCCTCCTTTTCCACCAGCTCCACTCACACAATGCATCCTGCCTTTCATTCTTTGTTTCTGGGTCTGGTTTAATCTCTGCAGCTCTGCTTCACGCTCTACGTCCATCTTCACGACTTTTCTTAATCCCTCCCTTCTCCCTTTTTCATATCTCAGTCATCTGGCCATAGCCCCCACCCTTTTGCTTCCATCTAGGCTGTGAAATATTGATGCAGGCCAAATGACATCAGTTGTCTCTTTCAGAAAAAGCCTCTCAGTCCCTCCTCACTGTTTTTCTCATTATTTTCTCCCATCTTGCGTCTTCACAATACCTCTACTTTATTTATGATGGCTTGTGGGCTCAGTTTTTTTGGCATCATTCCTTTGTCTTTATTTCTTAGATTTTTTTCCCCGCTTCTCTTTAAATTATCCTTATTTTTTTATTTGGTTCTTTCCATATCTTCTTTTGCTACAGAAACATGAAAAAGAACAGCCCAAACGACAACTTGAGTTAAAGTGTTGAGGAGTATGTGTCTTCGTAGCTTGTCAGTACAACCACACTACATGAGTACATGCACATGTTTTTGCACATTTTGGGTGAATAATGAGTCCTAGTTTTCAGTCCCTGAAAAATTCTGGGTAGCTGTTTTGATGCTGCAGTATGACCCTCTGTGGAGGAAACAAGACCTAGAGACCAAAACAAGTTGAAATCTTTTGTTGTTGTTGAACAGATAATATAATGCTGTAACCTGCATGTCATTAGTTGTCCACCTTTGACATCTACCAGAAGGAATAAAAAGAAAAGTATCAAGATCCCACAGCAATTTATCACTCTGCTGGCTGAAAAGTAGATATAACAATAAGAAATAATAATTTGGACAGAAATCATGTGAGAGATTCTACAATATGTGAATAGTCTTTTGCTGAAAGAAGCTTTATAATAGCTTTGACATGTTTTTTTTCTACATTATTATAAAAAGTATCTCTTATCATTGATGCAGGCAGATAATGAGCTGAGTTCCTGTAACATCTGGAGCCTTTAATTGAGGCCAATTTCAGACATATATGTTTTAGGAATCCAATCGTGAAACATGTCAAATTAATAAATTATAAAAGCCTAGTGTAATTTAGATGACAACAACCTGTTTCTTGTCCTTGTTTAAAATACATCTAAAATATATTTTAATATCATCTGCATATAAATGAGTGTACATTATTTGACTTTATGAAGTGTTCATGAGCTGTTCAGTGTTGTAGACTTAAAAAAGTAAAAAAAAAAAAATTATTATGTCGTTCTTAAAAGTAAAAGTTACTTTTCACAGAAATAAGTCATTACTAAATATTCACACTTTGACTGCAAGGCGTAAAAGTTGCACAGCTAACTGACAACACTACAGTTAGCTGTAGTAATTAATAAACTGTATGTCCCCTTTTAGAATAAGCTTTGGTTGATCATTTATTCAGAATATGTGAAAGTGTTGAAAAGAAATAAAAGAAAAGAAAACAGAAAAGGAACATAATGAATGTACAATAATTGCAACTGATTGTAGATTCCTATTTTTATGTATTTACACATGTACACATAGAATAGAATCTTATTTTGTCAGTAGTAGTCTGTCACACATGTATGCAGATATAAATCTACACATATAAACGTAGTCATCCATAGTCATACATTAATGGAAAATGGTTCTTACGTTTATTTTGGGAAAATATTTTGATAACCTTATAGAAAAATTATGCAATATGGTGATTCTAGCTCTCTTCCACTAGTGCAGGTTGGTTCACTTTAGCTAAACTGTACTGAGTCCATGAAAGCGGACACGTTTCTCCTTTACATGTGACAAGAGCCTGGGACTGAAGTCACAATAGTTACATTACAGCTGATGATATTACTCTTCCTGTTGAGGTTATCAGGTTCCTTTATAATGGTGTAAACCAATTTAGTGTAGAATTTAATCCTAGGAAGTAGTTACTGAAAACTTAAGATGGATTTATGGCCTAGTGTTCCAACCCAATCTTCTTGAAATGAACTAAAAGCATCATGTAAATCAGTGGTTATGTTTGACTTTCACACTGTCCATCAAAATGACAGACTGGTCGTAAAAATCCCATCATAATCATTTCCCACTATTTTAAGTTTATTATTTTATATAGCTTTACAGCAATTAGCCTAATATACTGAACACATTTACACATTATTATTATTATTATTATT
>JAPTYQ010000006.1:8498611-8512151 GCA_029814465.1 Ostorhinchus cyanosoma
GTGTGTGTGTGTGTGTGTGTGTGTGTGTGTGTGTGTGTGTGTGTGTGTGTGTGTGTGTGTGTGTGTACGTGTGTGTGTGTATACGTGTGTGTGTTATTTTCTCTACACCTTGCCCTGCTCTTGTGCTCTGCCTCTCTAGATCTGTTAGCATTTGTCCCACGCTGTTTACTGGTGTTGCTGTTACACATTGTCTGTGGGATTCTTTGTAACAGATAAATGTGTTTTTTGAACATTTACACACTAATGTTACTAAGGTCACTTTTGGTTTAACATCACACTAAATGGACTAAAAGGCCTCAAAGTGACACTGTCTTAGATTTGTTCATCAGCTCGCCAACATAGAATGGATTTGCTAAAAGCATTAAAGCTCACACTTCAATTCACAAAAGAATATTTTTCATGTATTTATCATGGTACCTACAAGTACATAAGCTGATTATTTGGACAAGTCTTTAAAATGTCAGATTTCAGCATTAATTATAGAATGCAGCTTAGCTTTGTTTTGTAGGGCTGCGCATTATGAAGAAAATCGAATGTACTTTAGGATTTATTTGTAATATTACAATCACAATATATTATTGTATATATATTGTATATAATATATTATATTATATGCGAAAAATAAACAGTTTGATAAAACAAATTAAAACCACTGAGGGGAATGGCCAGATGACAGGCTTCATACAATTGGCTAAATGGTGCAAATGCATGACATATGTACATAAAAGTATAGTATTATAGTATAGTTTAGTTTATTTCAGACACAAACATAATACAAAACATGAGGACAAAATAAATAAACAAAACAACATAAAACAAAATTGGATAATAGAAAAAAGAACAATAGAATAAGGAACAATTGTTGTGCCTGAAAGGGAGCAGGAAGAAACCAGTGCTTATCCAGTCCTAACCCCTGGTTCCAGTCCTCAGACAGTTAGTGTCTAATCACATAATATACAACATTATCTTGTGATTATCCATAAACATCTCCTCACAAACCTGTAGACATATACACATACAGTCACTTAATAGAATAAATAATATATTCCTGTGTCTTGATCACACATGTTCATATCACAATCATTATTAAAGTTTGACTTTAATTAGTATTATTAGTTTGATACAAATTTTGATGTTAAATCAGTCAGTAGTTATGTATGGAATTCACCTGGGTATAAGTAGTGAACAGAAATGTAAGTTTTTTTTTCCTTTCACAGTCTCTTTTCTCCTTTATGGTTTGGTGAAATCTCTGATAAATGTTTAAATTAATTAGAATAATAAATTTTAGTTTTATAGTGCTTTTCATAAACACTTTACATAAAAGCATAAATAATACAATAAATTAAAAACAACTGTTCCTATTAATAAAAATAATATACAATGTAATATACAACTCAGTCTAGTTTTGGTGCCAGTTGTAATATATTCGTATCTCAAGGCACTTCATAAATTTAGTACACAGCCTTAGAAATAATCCTGCAGAAAGTAGTTCGAACAAAAGCTGTCCATTATTGAAGTCTGGAGTTATTGATGATAATGTCACTGCATAATCATTATTTATTTTAAAAAGTCTTTGCTGAGCATAACAGTTTTGTTTATTTATTCCCCTGCGTCACATAATTGCGTTACAAGCAAAAAACTATGCACTTGTTTTAGCTGAAAGATAACTTTCAGTGAATTGAATATTAAATAGAGGAAGTGAATGGGTTCCATCTGAGGTGAGCTGATTGTGTCCCCAGTGATGCTACTAAACCCTCCAGTGGATGAAATGCTTTACTGCTGGCTCTGGTCTAAACAGAACTTTTACACACAAACTTTTTTTTGGCACTTCTTCCTCTTTTTGGTACAGATCAATTTCTAATGTCCCAAAAGCCTTCTCTTCTCCATTAAGCACTAAAAGGGTCCAGTTAGCGTCTGTCCTATGACCTTTGAGATTCAACACTGAACATTTTTGACCTCTTGCTTGTTTTTTTTTTTTTTTTGGAGGGGGGGGGTCCACTTATAGATGCATGCTGATACACTCCTCCATGGTAACTGTAGTAGTGGAGATAAGAATAAATGAAACTTTAATGATCCCCACAGGAAAATGGAGTCATTGCATCAGAAAATGCAGACTCCCTGCCTCCCCAGTAATAGGGCAAAGAGTTTAAATACAGCAGAACCAACTGAGGGAAATATGCAAAACCTCCATTTTTAATGGTATCAAAGTTGGAAAACAAAGTAGAAATGGATGTACAAAGCCATAAATGTCACTAATACCACTTAACTATGACCTCAATTTCCACTGAGTATGCACTCTGGTTTTATGTTGTTTTTGTTGTTGTTGTTTTAGTTTTTTCACTGCATAGAAATTAGTCATTGTTTTTGCTGCTGTTAAGTGGATATATTTTTTTTGTATAACTGGAAACATGCTTACGCTGTAGAAAGAGTGAATGTTTCATGAATACAAGTAACTTATGATACAAATGATGAAACCAGCTTCAGCACTATTCTTAGAAACTGGCCTTGACATTTCTTCGCCATTCAGTTGTGTTCGACCTAATTCTGACCCCATTTATGAGACAGCTGTTCCAGGTTAATGTGTGGTCATCACAGTTCAGAGCCTCTGGTTTGCAGCTGTAGTCACACAAACATCCCTGATAAACAGTGACTCATATACAGTTATTAAATAGAGCTGTTTTTCACTTGTTCCCAACCTTTTTTGCCTGGTGTAACCCTAGAGCCAGCATTTTTTGTGTTCAAGAACCCCTTTACTGACCTGCTAAATTCTCCATATATGGACCATAAACAATTTTTAACATAATTAACTATGCAACAATATTTTATTAATGTTTCATGCCAATCAACTGTTACTATTGGCCTATTTATTCACTCATGTAACTCTTTTACTGTTCATGTTTGCACTTGCAACGGTTTGCTTCTTTTTGTATCCTCTATGCATTTAGATTCTGTTTCAATTTCTCTAAATGCCAGTTAACTATTTTTTGCATGTATTGAACTGCAATGTGTGGGATTAAAAGGGTTTGACAGATTTAACAATTGCCTACATGGTGTCTGGCACGAGTTAGTAATGCTGCTTTGCCTTCCTAAGAAATGCATGTGTATTTCTGTGTGGGGTTTTTTTTATTTTTTTTTTAATCAAATCTACTTCACACATAGCCCCAGGCAACAGTGGAAGTACCTCATGGGGGGGCATCATTGAAGTTTTAGGGTGGTTTGGCAGCTTTAAAACCAGCTATTTCCCATCTCTTCAAATGAACATGTGAAATACTGTGAATGGCTCTAACCAAAGAGCTTTCTACAAGAGTCCCAATGATCCATTTCCCACAGTGATCGTATCCTATTAAGCTGAACATTTTAGTAGTTGATAGAGTACATTGTGAATGAGCATTAGATAATTAAAGTCAGTGAAGCATTTCTAGTTGTTCCCTAACTGAACACTATGTCTTTTATGAAGCAGGAACTGTCACAGTTTGGTCTGTTTGTGTTTTTTCATTCTTGTATATTGTTTTCCTGCAGACCCACACCATCTTCTCCCTGCTGGGCCTGGACCACGCCTACGTTACCAGCATCGGGCGCCTCATTGGCGTTGTGTCCCTCAAAGAGGTAAGGGCCTAGTTTGTGATTCTTGGATGCTTCAAAAGCCTTCGCCTTCCATTTTCTGTCAGATCCTCCATCTAAAAGTAGAGACTGTCACCATATACAGAGGCAGCAGACCCACAGTGCTTTCAGAGATGTAAAATTATTGTCAGAATCATTAGAGGGAGGCATCATCATCATCATCATCATCCTGTACACACACATATACACAAAGACATTTCAGTTGGCATTAATGCATTAATGGTTCGTCCTCCCTCTGCCTGTTACGTATTGTCACAGACAAAAGGCTGCTTAACATTGCTGTCTCTATCTATTGTCTCTCTATTCTCCATCTCATCCCCTCTCTCTCCCCATCTCTCCTTCCTGACAAACAATTTAAAACCCCTCAGTCTTTGTGAATTTGCCAGGAAGTGGTGAGAGGACTGTTGCTAAGTGCAGTGTCGCTTGCCTGTCTCTGACATTTAGGCGTTTTTTGTTCTGCGTTCCACCAGCAGACAAAACCCCAGCCAAGGCAGATAAAGCCCAGCCTCTGCCTGGCTGTCACTCAGATACACTGTTATGTCATTGCATGCTGGTCCATATGGTCGACAAGAATTGCAGGGATGCGAGTATGTGATTATAGTGCATTATTTCCACCTTACAGGCACTATTCTTTTCAGCGATGTAGCGTCCAAATCCTTCACCCTATTAGCCAAATGACAAACTTGGCCCAAGAAAAGAGAAAATTCAATAATACCCTCTTTGAGAGCAAAGACAGATGGGATTAAAGAGACTTTAGAGAGCTGCAACAAACTTTCCTGCTGCTCCAAAGAGATTTAGACTTTATTTGTATTTTCGGATGTATGAAAATGTATTTTTAATGCCAATATTTCTTTTTATTTAGTTTCTTATGAATAATAATGTAATATAGAATCACAAATAGACAAGTGCAAGTAAAAAAAAAAAAAAGCATGAGGTTAGTCAAGGAATGTTTTAACTGTGTAGCACCTTTTACCAACAGGTCAATTTGAAGGGTCATATTTTGTTAAACCCACTTTTATTAGTCTTTGGTTCATTTATTTGTGTGTTTGGACTCTAATAGTTCAAAAAGTTTGAATTGCTGCAAAGTTATCTTTATATTCACTTTGGCAAATATCAAGTGGATTTTTACAACCCGTTTTAATCCCTGATTAATATCTTACGTCTATAACTAGTTAAGTCACGACATTTGCACATATAAGGTCAAAACATCTGACTAACATTTCTCAGAGTACGACATAATTGTTTGTCAACAGCAGCGGTCGTAGTAAAAACTGAAAAAATGTCCAAACTTTGAGCCGATTATCTAAAATGTTCAGTTGTTGGTTGTATTATTGAACTCAAGTGGCTGAATGGGACAGAGCAGCACAGTCAACAACTTGGAGGGGGTGGGATCATTATGGGGTACATTTAAAGGGCCAGCGCTCCAAACAACCTGTCTCGTGTCATTACTCAAAAATAGGGTTGAAGATGGACCTGTGGAGTTGAATTAAAGAAGAATTCACACCCAAGCATAACATTTACAGTTTGTTGTGACCGCAGGGAAATGTTTTAAAATGCTTAATTCCATTTTAAAAAGCAAAATATCACTTCTTTTAAAAACTGTGTAAAACAGTAAAAATATATAATATCAACATAAGTCGACATAGAATATTTCAAATTTAAAAGAAAAATTTGAATAAAAAAGATACAAGTAAAGGAGTAAAAGTTGCATTGTAGAGTATGTATTGTAGATAGTAGTAATGATACGTCTTCACACACAGTGTGTTTTCAGAGTACATAATCCAGTGTGTCTTTTGGAGCACCATCTAGTGCTGAAGTTGCAAGTACTAGTGCTTCAAAATGGAGAGCTCAAGCTCATGAATAAATTATGCCATTTTTATGAATGTTTTCACAATACTGTCTGCAGTGTACACTGTGTGGGTACACACTGCAGTCCATATTGCTTTTTTCATTTCTGCTGTGTGTACGTGGCAGAGGGAGCAGCATAGATTAATAAATGTGCAGTCATTTCCTCCTCTCACTTCTCTTATTGTGTGAAATGTTTCAGAAAGCAGCAGACAAAAGTCAACAGTCAAAGTCACTCTCACCTCACTTCACAGTGACTTTGACCTTTCTCTCTCTATTCCATTCCAAGACAAGATTCTGGTGAAATACAGAGAATGGCCTGTGTGCCTGTGCATCAGTCTGTAAACTACTAGCATGATCATGCATGGTATAGCCCAACTACTGCACAGTCAGGGTTAGCAGTTCCATTCCCACCCTTTTCCAAAACTATGCTACACAGCAGAGCAAGGCACAACTGTAGAAATACACTGTTATACTGGTAGCCCATAATATCCATAGGTTCAGACACACAGGTGTCATAAACATGGTAATATTTTACACCTTTGAAATGTGAGTCATCATTTTTTGATGAATCCACGGTGCATTTAAGGAGGTCCATCTGTCGAGTCCCATCACTTTTAAAGCATGGTGTCTGGAGTGGTTTGACAGAAGGTTACAAAGTTTGGATTCAGCAATTTGGACTTAAAAGATGTACTGATTAGATTTTAGTGGCTGAATGGCAAAGGTTGTAACATCACATTAACGCTTTTAAGTCCATAACTACAAGTCACTTGAGTGAAATACATGAATGGATTATGAATAAAGCGAAAATGGATGAATCTGACTGAACTAAAATGACAAGAATGAGAATGAAAAGGGAAAAAAAGGCACCTGGGGAGAGTGAGTTGAGAGATATTCAGATGGTTGTAATTTGCAACTTCAGCACTAGATGCCGCTACATCGTACACACTGCATTAAGTATTCTGATAACATAGTGTGTCGCTGCAATGGACAACCATTTTAATACATTCTGCCTTTGCCCAACAAGACATGGTTTTGATGGTCATGGAAGAGCTGCCCAGGGCCCTTTGCCTCAGCATCATTCTCATCCTAATGGTGTTCATCATAATCAAGACAAACATCTTACAAAATCACCAATAAAAAACTGGCTTAAATTGTCAGCAGACTAACCAAACTTGAGACAATTTCATCTCCTTCTATAAAACCTTGGTTCCTTTCCTCCAGCTGAGTCCTCTTTACATCACCATGACCCACCACATTTTTATGATCCCACAATGCACTTGCCCAATACCACAAATCAAAATCCCACAACCACCCCCCACCTCATATCCTCTGGATTTGTAAAATGAAATGTTATGTTTTATTTCATCTACCTATTTCTTTATCTCGTATCCATGTGTATACACTACTCACAATAAGTTAGGGATATTTTTAGGTCCTCTGTGGATTTCATACAAAAGGCGTTTGTTTCACTTCAGTGATTTTTAGGGATAGGGAGGCAGATGTACGAGGGTGATAGACACACTCACTGTGTACAAGTGGGCCTTACATATTGAGACCAATACCAAAAAAGATGACCCTTTTCAATGTGGCATCAGTTTCAACATTCTGGGGTGTAAAAAGCTGGTTTTGTCAGTAAGTCATTCACAGTTCATCATTCAAGCAGCCATGAACACACAACGTCAGTTAACGGACAAGAGGCGCCACGTGGCCGTAGCGCTCCTTCAGGTCAGTAATAGCAGGCAGTCAGATGTTGTTAATGAACTTGGTGTGTCTCAAAGTGTCATCAGCAGACTTGCAGCAAGACACAGAACTACTGGCAGTGTTTGTGACAGACCCACGAGTGATGGACCACAATGATGAAGAGTACCTAAGGACTTATGCACTCAGACACCGTTATGCAACTGCCACACAGCTGCAGGCCTGTTTATGTGAAGTGAGGGGTACTAGGGTTTCCACACAAACCGTTCGCAACCGATTTCACCACTTTGGCTTGAATACCAGATGACTGTTGCTGGTGACTCCACTGACACCAAGACACTGTGACCGTTTGCAGTGGGCACAAGACCATGTGACCTGGACAATGCAGCAGTGGTCCACTGTCCTGTTCACTGATGAGTGTCGGGTCACCTTGCACAGAAATGAAGGTCATCAGTGTTGCTGGTGAAGGCAAAGTGAGTGATATGCTGAGGTCAACATGGTCCCCAGGGTTCGCTTTGGTGGAGGAGGTGCAACAGTCTGGGCAGGCATCACCAGTCAGCACAAAACAGATGTGGTGATTGTAGATGTCTCAGTCACTGCACATTCTTACCTCAGAGACATGATAGAATTCATCATCATCCCCCATTTCCACCAGCATACCCCCAACTTTCTGTTCATGGATGATAATTCTCCGCCACATCGTGCCAAAATTGTCCCAGCTCGACTTCAGGAAGTCGGAGCACGTCTGGGACCAGCTGAAGCAGCGACTGGATGCTGGTACCCCACCCCCACATGACCTGGCAGAACTGTGTGTAGCACTTGTGGAGCAGTGGAGCACAATGCCTCCGAACAACATCATGAGGCTAGTGAAGAGCGTGAGACATCGCTGTCATGTTGCCATTGTAGCAAATGGTGGAAACAACCGCTACTGACTGTCAATTTTGGTTATTTGGGGCTTTCTTCGTTATTGTCTAAATTGTTGGGGTAACAAATATTGAACTAATGAAATGGTGTTTCTTCTCTTTCAATAATAGTAATATCAAAGGGAACTATTACTTATTTCATTAAAATTCAGACCAAATAGGAAAAGCACTCATGCAAATAATATCCCTAAGTTATTGTGAGTAGTGTATATATAAATATCTATCTAATGTATAAGCGTCAAATGGTGACTGCTTGGTACGCTACTATGGAGGGTAGAAATCATAAAATGTAATTTCCTTACAGTTTCTTTTTTTTTTTTAAATGCTTCATTAGAAATAAGCCTTGTGTTTATAATTGAATAGAAACTCCACTCATCGGACCTTATAGTAAATATGAGGGAATGTACGCTTTTGCTCTAACTGCCTGGGTTTCCTCCCTCCAGCTTCGTAAAGCCATTGAGGGCTCTGTGACAGTGAAGGGCGTGAAGGTGCGTCCTCCTCTGGCGAGCTTCCGGGACAGTGGCACCAGTAGCAGTGAGAACGAGGCCACCGAGCTCCACAAGCTGTGGGATCGCCACAAGAGCATGTCGCTGCCCCGCGAACACACCCCCTCCGAGTCCGACGAGAAATCTCAGTGAGGGACAGCAGACGAGGAGGAAGAGCAGGTAGAAGACGAGGAGGATGAGGATGAGGCATTTAGGTCTTTAATCCCCCAAAGCCACAGACATGCAAAAATCCTCAGGGCTTAGGATCAATATTTAATTCTTAAGAGTTCTACTGCTACGCCAGCCTCATTCCATCAACTCTTCATTTCTGTCCTTCCTCCTCCTCCTCTTTCTTTTCTACATGGACCACCCAGTGCTTTCTCCAGGAGCCTTGCACTGAACCAACCAAGACACTCCATAAGAGAGCGGACCACAACACATGCCTTGCTCTCCATTTAACCTTGGGAAACCACTGAAGAGCAAATGTGGATTGGTAGAGGGGCATCAAGGGACTTGACATCTTTAAAAAGGGATTTCTTTTTTTATCAGACTTTGTTTAGTTTAGTGTATGTTGGCTGATCAGAGTCGGGATCAAAGTTTGAACTGACATAACATGCAAAAGTCTTTCTGAATGAGTCTTCCACTTTAACAGAGAAATACATCAACGATAACGAAGAAAGTGTGTGTTTGTGCGTATGACAAACAAACAGTGTGAGTGTGCATGTATTTAGCAGGGGGAGGTAGCAAACCACTATTTCTTATATGATATTTTTATTGTCTTTAAAACACATTCAGTCATTGCGTTACGGCTTGAATGATTTTACTGATCAGGTGCACTGGGTTTAACTGGAATTTGCCATTTTTTTTATTCTTTCGTTAGTCTCAAGCAATGGATTTGCATACACGGGGACTGATGCCTTAGATTTCTGTGTCTTTACGTTTTCCTCCTCTTTTGATCATCCCTCGTGTTCTCGTCTCTTCCCTCCAAGTCTTAACGGTCAGGTCGAGAGTATATGCTATGCAAGCAGACATGCCTGTCAACAGTAGTGGAAGCACTTGTAGCCCTTTTCATAATATACACTCCTTTCATACAGTAGCTACAGCCTTACATAAAAAAAACATACATGTGAGAAGCGGACATGCACTCAGACAAGACACCAGCGATGCACTGAGTGAGTCGAGGTTTTCTTTCTGCTTATCTAAATATAGCTCCTAATAAGCGTTCCAGAGATGGTTGGGCGGATGGAGAGGGCAGGAAGCAAGGGAGGGGAGGAAGAGCAATAGTGAGCAAATGGATGGCTGTAAGAATGAAGACATCATTACCTAACCAGCTGCTCTGGGCCTTCTCGTCAATCTGTCTTTGATCGCCATGTTAGCTAACCTCTATTACCACTGTAGACACAGCGACCCCCTCCCTTCCTCCAGCTTTATATGATGTAATGGTCCTGAGGCTGACACTGTATCCATCTTCCTTTATCCTCAACATATATAGCACCAGATGACAATGTGTACACACAAGCAGCTTGATTAATGAAAGCAAATAGCATGAGTGAACGAGATCCAAAGAGATTAACTGGTGTAAAAACACTAAAGGAAATCTATAACAGGCCAATAGGGATTAGTCCAACATGTAGTTTAACCATTTGCATGCCAGTGAGGAAGGAAATTACTGCTCATGCCTGCTGTGTGACCATCCTAAATCATCAGTGGTCTTTCTGAAGCTTATTTGATACGTTGACTGAGTGAATATCTACAAGAGATTTGACTTCGGTGCATTTGAATTTAAGAATTAAAGGGGCAATTTGTAATATTTTTTAGTTTAATACATTAAACGTTTTCAGTAGTTTTGACTTACTATTAAAGATGTACAGTGTTGCAGAGATGTTGACAAATAAGAATGAAATTAGCATGCAGACCAGCGAGCCCAAACCTGTGTGGTGTTGTAGAACCCTTTGTGCAGTAAACCGCTGTAATGTACCAGTGTGAACAGAAGAAGTAGTGCATATCATAATCAAACTCTGGATGCTGCAGTGTCTCTGTGCGTCTGTGGGGGATTTTTGCCCTCAGGAACGTCTGAAAGGATTCACCCAAACTTTACTCTTTTCCTAAGCCAAACCTGTTAGTTTTGTCGCATAAACCGGACCCAGCTGTCACTGAAGACTAACATTAAGAATGAAAAGGGTAAAAATAATAAGTCAAAATCTGCAAATCATTCTTTCCCCCAGTCTCGTGCACAACAGTCTGGTATATAAGTCCTTCATCCACAAAAACCTTTTCAATCATTATACTGTCTCTTCTGTGTTGCTGACTTGTCCCTTTATTTGTCCTGACTTTATTTCCTTGTTTGTGGTGAAACATTTCAACATTCTGGGAAAATTCTTCCTTTAACTGTTGATAGCTTGAAATAATTAGCAACTCGTAATCTTACAGATTGTCCCTTTAATCAGTCAGGACATGAAACCTAGTTTTGCCCATTACCATAGATGGGTACTTGTCCCAGTGCTGGATTTGTGTCCCTCTTTGATGCCTCTCATTTCACCAGCTTCTGCTTAGTCTAGTTGAACAATTAAACCTGGAATTTGAGCCACTCATCTTTTTAATGGTAAGATGGTTTCTGATTCAGCGAGTGTAAGTACTGTGTTTTTAATCATTTATACCAGCATTAATGCTTGAGGCTCATCAGTGCGAACTCTACACAAAAAGAGAAAGGTATTGATTTATGTTCCTCCTTTACACTCCCATTTTTTACTTCCTTTTGTGGGCCACTGACCTGAATCTTCCCTGAGAAAGATGCCCATCTTAACCCAGAGGATCGTGCTGCTGTCAGATGCCTTAAACAAAAACCCACTCCATTTTCATTTCAGCCTTGAAAACATTGCACAGATTTATTTTCAGTGGTGTTTTGTCTTGCTACAGCATGGTTTTGCATGAGAATGCATGTGGATTTTATTTGTTTTGCAATTGACTTTTACCAAAACCAAAAGCTTGACAGAATGAGTGTGGAACACGTGGGAGATGTTCTCTTTTAGGTCTGCCATTGGGTGCCTGAATGTTTGGCATCTCTTATTTTGTAAGTCTTAACGATTTGTTTTGGGGGTTTTTTTTGGTGTCTTCCAATGAGCTTTATCATAGTATCTCCTGATTTTAAAATGGTTTGGGGTCTCTTGGTTAACAAAGTTAGTCTCACAGATTAATATATTTAACATCATGGCTGTAATATAAGATCATAATTGAATGTCTTAACCAAACTAAAATGGTGACTGCTCTCTTTTTATTTTTAAAGAGATTTAGAGGGTTTGTTTTTTGGAACGTGAACAACTTTCACATTTGATAAAGTTTGATTTTCATGCTGTCGTATGTTTTCATATTATCTTGCTGTCTGAAACATTTCTGCTGTCTCTGTTACAACAGTTGTGTCTTAAGTGCAAAGAACAGTAATGTGGTGAAGGCTCACAATGGTTGTCTAACAGAAGAAAAGGACTGTTGATGGGACCAGCATGTGGTCTGTTGGGGACATGTTCATTCCACAAGTGCCTGCATCAAACTCTTCTGCTTTATAATCAGGAACAGGAATTTATCATTTCCATATGCATGTAGACAAAGCACTTTATCTACATGCAGACACAGAAATTTGAAATAGTGCAGTGGATGATGTGTTTGCGCAGTATGCAGTTATCACCATGGCAACAGGTTGTTGTCACTCACACCTCACCCAGGGGACCGACCGAGATCTGATTTCTGTTCATTTTTTTCTGGGCTTTTCATTGCTTCGCCTTCACAGTCTTTTCACAATATTTTGATCTCATTTGCTACCAGACAGACATATGCTGAGGCAGTTGCATATTTATTAATCTGTTTTAATCAAACTAGATGTAATTTTTCTTTGTTCTAATCAATTTGTGCAATAACGGATGTTCATCTCACTTTGTAACCAAGTTTTAATTGATGACATGAATGCAAGATAACCTTATTTTTGTAAAGAAACATGAAAAGTGTAAAAAGATGTATGTATATGAGGACTGTCACACGGGAGCTTGTGTGTAGAAAATAGTGATGTCTGAAATGACAGTTTGGAGGGGGAACGTGTCCCGAAAGCCTAAATGAAAGGGATCAGCTCTTCTCTTATCTGGCAAAGCATCTTACATTTGAAACCTAAAAAAATATTTAAGACACTGTTTGTAACTTAAGCTGCGTTCAAGAGGAGAAACGACTGACTCTCACTTGGGTTGTGGAAACTTTCCCCCGTCTGGTCTTAAAAGGTTCTGTGGTTAATCCTGCTGCATAGGCCCAAGCTGGCAGTTTCCAACAAGCCCCCCCTTAAGCGCTGACTCTGAGTCAGTTTTGTCATGCTCCCCTCTTCCCTCTCGTTCAGTCTGAGGGGCTTTGATAAGACCACATCCTCACATGCTTGTTGAGGGTTATCTTTTATCCACTCCTTAGGGCTCTTAGGGGCCGACTATTGTACATACATACGGTAAACCCTTAGGGCCCGAGCAGATGGAGCAGATGAAAATCCAGAGCTATTTTCACAATGAAAAATTCAACATTGTTTTGTATATCAGGGACGAATAAATGAAATTTTAACAAACAAACTTGTATTGATTGATTGATTGCCTTCTGTGCAGTTGTCTTCCTGATGTTTCTCATTTATCTGCAGCTGTGTTTCTCTTCTGTCCGTCCTCTTCCTCCCCTCGGCAACAGCTGGAAAGCATCTGGAGTGTTGTTTTTGTCTTTCACTGATATTCCCAACAGGGAGACACATGAGCTACTGCTACAATAAGAGTTGGAATTAGTGCATTTTGGCCCAAAATCTTTTTGTGTTCACCAGCCTCCAGAGCTTTATACAATATTTGTTTACACCAGAGTGTTTGGGAAGGAGAGGAGATTGTCTTTATACACTCAGTAATGCGGTATATATATATATATATATATATATATATATATTCTATAATTCAGTCTGTCCCA
>JAPTYQ010000006.1:8517158-8533922 GCA_029814465.1 Ostorhinchus cyanosoma
GACACCCCCCCCCCCACACACACACACACACACACACACACACAGCTCTGACAGATTATTTTCAGTGAATTTCTTGTAGCAAGGGCCTAACATGGTTATGTTTCATGGATGTCCCAGTTCCCAAATATGTCGTGACAAAGTGAGAAACAAAACAAGGGTATGTATAGAAGATGCTTTTGAAAGTGGAGGCGAATTTGAATACCGACGCCAAAGTTGCTCATTTTCTCCTGTACAGGTAAGATTCAGCTAACTTAATTCTACTTATTATAAGCACAGACATTTCAAATATTCTCTACAGTCAAACAACGATGTGCATGTTCATTGTCTGTTAGCCCATATGCAGGTGGGTCATTGAATTGACCAGGTAATAAATTGTTTGAGAAACAAACAGTGACTCGTTATTGCTAACATTATGAATGCGTTATGCTGAGATACCGTTAGCATGACATGGTACAATGAAATGTAACTGAGACATTACATCGGTCAAATGAGTCCTTTCAGTCTTGACTAGGCCTGTAACCATAAACAAAATTTTTGGTTCAGTATGTTTTCGGTTTTGAAAGCCACAGTTAGTTTTTTTGTTTTTTTTTCAGTTCAGGATGGGAAGAAAGAAAACCCCTCAAAATATCTTTAATGCATTTATTTTGAATTTTTTAACATTTTCCCCCAATTTTTGGAGACAATAGAATATAGAAAAACAGGAATAATATAATTCGGCTGCTATAAATCAAATAGAAAATTAAATAAATAAAATATTACTAAATGTATTTTAAGCATTACTTTGTACTTTTCCCTAAAAGGTAGTTTTGAACAAACAAAAATAATCTAATTACAGTTCTGTCACAAAATTCACAAGAAGTGCAACATTAACAAGAGGGCAAACAAATATTCTCGTTTAATGAACTTTAGAGCAACATTGACAACAAAATGAACCAAATTATTTACATTAAGACAGCTAACAAACTGTTTAGGCCACTTTGTGAGTGACTGACTAGTTCTGTAAGTGGGCGGCAAACATTCGTCTCATCATCGTCTCGTTCTCTGTTTTTGTCTTTCACTGGGAACCTGAAGTGATGATGATGAGGGAGGGTCTTCAATCTCTTCCTTCCAGGTTGACATATTTGTTGTTTTTACTTTATGGCAGCTGCTATTTCATATTTTGAGTCAATGTGCACTCCTTCAATACGTCCACGTGGAACTTGCACAGATTTAAATTTCCGCATTGAACAACGTCTTTCACTCCTTTTTCTTTTTCTCAGCATACTGTGCCGTTTTGGTGCAGCTGTGAACCAAACCGAACAGCGTTACAGGCCTAGTCTATACACATAGCAGCCTGTACAAGAGAGGCAGTGGGCGCATAACCAGACCCTGGCATGGATCCTGCGGCAGTCGCCCAGGTGCTGTGGCTCAATCTCTAATTACTTTGCAAACCATCACGCATGAAGCAACATAATTAACACACATGATAAACTTACAGTGTAGGACTCGTCACTTACCATGGAGCTCCTTGTAGTAGACGCTCGTGCTGGATCTGGCATCCTCCAGTCTTGGGTGGAGGCGGAGGGGATTCCATGCTCTAGTCTACAGTATCTTGAATGTGATTGCAGTACCTGTTTTGGCCACAAACCTACACGTGAGTCTTTTAACTCTACAAAAAGGTCAAAAGTAGACCTCCTTGAATCACTACATGAACATAGTTGAATGACTAACAAACAGCTGCGAGATTCAAGCTCCTGTTTCAGTTAGCTGTTGTTAAATTATGTCATTTACGTCTATCCAACACTAAAGTTAGTGTTAATGTTCGACACAACTGCAGAAGTGAAAAAGTCCACAAATATTGAGGTAAATCTATGCTTCAGTGCCAGTAATGCAGCAATAAACTGAGGTAAATGGCATTTCTGGATGTGTTCTCCCATGGGAAGTGTTTATTTGCAACAGTTGGCTTGGTAATGAGCTGCAACCACACACTTTTTTCACTGTTTCTTTTTTATCTGTGTTTTCTCATCCCCTCTTTCTGGCTTGTCCTCATCCACGATGTGCACACAAACACTCACATTTAGACGCACACCCCCTCACTGTGTTGTTTGGCAGTCTGTGAGTGAGAACGGAGCATCTGGACTATAATGGGTGGAGGGTGCAATGGTAAAAGCTTAATTAGCAGAATGAGTTCGTTGGTGAAGGAGGCTGCAGCTCTGGTCCTCTGTGAGTTTCAGGTCAGAGCAGGAGGTCCTTTCTGGAGAGATGTTGTTGGGTCTGCGTTTTTGTTTGTATTAATTAGCTTTTTTTTTTTCTTCTCACATAATTTTTAATCCGCTCTAATCCAACTGCCTTTTAATCATAGCTGACATGTGACATCAACACCATGATAGTTCATGAAACTGCAATATGTGTGAGTGACAGAATCCCTTTCTGTGTCCAGTGCCGTTAAACACCTCTGCACCAGATCCTTTGTAAATCTGAGACGTAGGTTGAATAACTTCAGCGTCTCTGTGCTGAGCTGAGCTGAGCTGAGCTGAGCTGAGCAGAGCGCCATCTGCCCGCATGACGTGGCCTTCCAATGGATGAATATTAAATAAAGCTGTCAGTCAAAGAAGTCTTCTGGTTCCTAATTACTGCTACTGTTTAGGTATCGCTCTGAGACTGATTGATGGAATCGCTGATGAGAGGTGTAGGCAGGTGTCTGTGTTTGTCTGTCTTCATCAATACTAGGTTTCCAAAACAGGATTGAACATTTTACAATAATCTGTCAACAATAATTGATAGATTTATCCTAATTTGCATGAACTAACAGAATTAGAGGCACAGTTGGGAAAAAAAAAATGGCTTTGGAGTAGGAGGAAATAATTAGTAATGAAAAAGATTTGGAAAGCTTAGAGACCTGGAGAATGGGCTTGAATGGGAGAAGAAGCATGAGTCGAGATGTTTCTATGATCTTATCGTTTACTCCCAGGAGCTTTTTTGGATCATGCTTAGGTTTTTTCCTGGTGGTCATCTCTGCCTGTGGAGTAGTAAGACTGTACAATGTGATGAGAGAGGGTCATTTTACTGAATTGATTAGTGGTGAATAAGTGCCATTTGGATTTGTTTCAAGGGGTTTCTGGGCTTTTTCAGGTGGTGAAAATTGCCTGGGTGGAGAAGTGAGGATAACTGTCATTTTTCCCCATGTTTTGGTGCATGTTTGTGTTTTCGCTGATTCGAATAACATTAAAGCTGTGGCGCTTAACAGTGTTTTAGCATTATTTAACTTCCATTACATTGTAATTTAAAAGGTCGGAGGATATGGGACTTCTGCCTCTACTCCAGGTCTGTTTTCAGGCTGTAGAAAAGCTACTCCATGATGCAGATTTTGTCTAATTACACATGTTTTCAGACAAGATTAAAGACAGTATGTGAGTGGCAACTGTAATGACCAATCACAGATTCAGTCTACTGGTCTACTCCGTGTCTCATGAAGTTTGGACCAGTTGATCTCAATTTATTTACATTGAGAGCTTTATCTAAATTTATATTTAATGTTTGCTTTGGACTGAGTTGCAAACGGATGACAAGTGTTTTACAATTTTGGTGTTTTTTTTTTTGTTTGTGTGTTTTCTCCTGATTTTGGCTCCTGTAGTCTGAAGTAGCAGAAAACATTTCTTATTCATTTCTGGAATTGAAAATAAAGATGAAATAAAAGTGAGAGCTTTAAATCAGGTGGATTGAAACTTGCTGCCATATTAAAGCTGAAGTTGCTCCATGTTTGTCAATTTTACAAGTTATATAAACTGTATATTATAATAGGTGATGCAAATGTAAAGACAAAATATTACAATTATGTGAAATGTTATCTGTTCAGTTGTCAAAAATGCCTGACAATGTCCATTTTTATTGTATCTTCAATAAACAAATAGAATGAAATCTACCTAAAATAACAGAATCCCCTTTGGGAGACCTTTGATAGAAGGTCAACGTTCTGACTAACATTTAGCATCATTTATGACTTATACTACTCAAGCTACAAGAAAGTGTTTGGTTTTTAAGGAGTTGCAAATATACCAAATTACTTTTTAGCATAAATCCAGTGGTGTGAAAGGAAACAAGAAGTGCATTTGTTTTCACTAGACAAACGTCAGGCTGTAGAAATGTAGCCCATATGATGGAAGGTTTTGGCTGCTCACAGCTGTTTTCAGACAGGTAGGGGAATAAATACATGAATGATTTATGATAATTACTGATCGCTGTAAAGATTCTGTCAGATGTGACTTTACTGTCTACAGTTGTTTAAGCTGGAAAAGTTCCTTCATTTTTTCACAGCGGTTCCAGATGGCGTCAGGTCCGATCTATATGTACGCTGTTGCCCATAAAAATGGAATAATTTTGTTTTCAGAAAATTTAAAGAAATATTCCCTGTCAGTTTTATCTAAATACTATCTTCATGTTCTGTAATGTTCTGTGCTCTGTGTGTGTACAGAAGATCAAGTTCATTATTGTCAGAGTTATTAAAATCCAGTTTTATTCATGAGGAAACCTTCCTGTAAACACAAATCTACCATATTCTACTCACTGTACAAACATCTACACTGTGTGAATTTAATGAAACTCTAGTTATGATAATAACAAACTGATGATGAACGACTCCGTTTATTTGCAGCCTTTTTTTTTGCAGTGTGCTTACTATGTCTGAACATTAAAGTGAAAGTAAAAGAACATTACAAACATGTACTAAGCACTTCCTGTGTATTATTAAAAGTGAAGGAAGAAGATAAACTAATTGTACAAAAGATAAATGACATATTCAGTTGTGTTCTCTCTAATAATCAAACACTATCTTACAAGTAAATGGGCACTTGTATAAACGGTAAACAGTCTATTTTAATTATTTCATAAATTCATCACATAATCTGCATCATCAGACAGTTGTATGCAGGTACACAGTATACGTATTTCTTATCCCTATTTTGTTTTATTTATGGCTCACTATATATTTTACGAGATATTACAAGAAAAAAACATGTCCTATAAAACAAATAAATACCTGCTGAATCATAATCTGTCAATTTCACTGCAATTGAGTATTTTATTATTTGTAAAAACTCTATTAAAGGGTACTTACACTGATTTTTCATTGCTACTTATTTCAAAAGATCAGATATCATACTAGCAATTGCATACGGTAACTTTCTCTGTTATTTCACCTATTTTATGGATTTATTCTCATAAAATCATGGTTTTCTTTTTGAAATGTATTTTTTTGTGTCTCCACTCAATCCTCTTCCATAGTGGTTCATTAGATACAGGAAGAGTTTTTTTTTTTGTGGAGTGTGGAGTTAGAGGTTGGCGAGTTGGAACAGGATACATGAAACGAAGAGCCTCCACTCAACGGAACTAATATATCTGACATTAGATCCAAGACGAGGTTATGATAAAATACACATCCTAAAAAAAAATTGCTACTATACAGTGAGAAATGGAATGAGGTCAGAGGTCAAAGGTCAAAGGTGAGCTTCGCTGCAGTAGATTGGAGCTGCCAGCGGCTCCGGCTCTCCCAGAGCGGTGGTCCGATGGACGCTGACCACCAGGAGTCCATCTGGGCTGAAGGTCCCACAGACGGACAGGGGGTCCATATCATCTGGGAACAGAGACTTATGGGTAAAAGTATCACCGACGGTCCCATCATCCATAACCTGACGGACAGAAGGAGAAGTGGAAGTCAGGGCTAAAGTAAAAAAGAGGAGGAAAAGAAAGTGAGAGGACGACAAAAAGAACCAGTGAAAAACAGAGAAGTGAAGACGTCAGCGGAGGAAATCAACACTGACTATCACGCTCTGAAGATGTTTTTCACTGTTGCAGGCCTTCGAGGCAGGTTGAACGGCTGTGGATTTTAGCCAATTTGTCTGCTGACCTCAGTTAAAATGATCTCCCGGCACCACAGCAGAAGCTCTGACTCATTTTACTTCTGCTCTCTCACCTTTTAAACTTGATTAACGTCAAATTGTAAATGGAAGCAGAGCAGGACAGAAAGCGAGCAGACTGCGGCTCACAGCACGTCTGGGTCTGATACAGTGAATATGATACCGAAGCTTTCATTCTAGACCGTATTTGATCATATAATGCTGGCTATTATTAGTATTGTAAATATGTAACAATTAAATTTAAATGTATATGAATATTTATCGATATATAGCATTTTTTTCTTTTTTCTCTTTATATTATATTATGTTGGGATGAATGATTGTTAATTAAGTAGTTGAGTAGGGGTTGGTTCAAATAAGCTTATGCTTCACCCTACTCCTTTTTGGACATGTGGGATTCATTGCTTTGGCTATTGTTATTGTCATTTTGTCTACTTTCAATGATCTTGTTTTTTGTTTTTTTGTTTTTGTTTTTCACTCTTCAGTGTATTTCATTGGTTTTCTACCACATGTACAAAATGAAACAGCATTCATTCATTCATATTTCATGTCTCACACTTGTATATTTTCACTTTATCTTTGTATTTGCTGCTGTCAATTGTGAAATCTCATCTAATGTCGTAGGAAAGTAAGTAGCAACTGTTGGTTTGGAGTTTTTTTCATCCGTATTTGTTGTTGTTTGCAAAATCTGTTATCTTGTGACCTTTCACCGGCATGACATGACAGTTTAAAGATTTCTTCAGTATCAGCATTAGTAAATTTCTTATTATTCTTATTATTCTTGAAATTCTTATTCTTATTCTTCTTCTTATTATTATTAATAATAAGAAGAAGAAGAATAAGAATAATAATAAATTAATAATAATAAATAATAATGTGGATGTGAAGTTACTGGAGCCAAAAGTAAATGCCTTTTCTCCCGAAACACACACATTAAATTAGCAGTGATGAAGAGAGAAAGAGGGGAAGAATCAGTAGAAATCCTCACATTAGAGAACATAAACAGACCTTTTCACAGCAGACATTTTGGCTTGTCACAGCAAGAAAAACACTGGTGATCTTAATAACATTAATGATGGGTCTGTTCTATGTAAATGTCCCAGAAGCCGAGCCAGTGAGCCAGAACCCTGGAACTGATTCACCTACATGGAGTGAAGCCATTCTAATTAAAAATAATAACATATGCACATTTTTCTGCTGTAATGACTCAAAAATATCTGCTGTGAAAAATGGTCCGTGGCAAACATTTGGTATTCTTTAAATACTGTCTAATTCTGGAAATAAATGGTTTGACTATTTAATCATTTTATCCCTTATATTATTGTAATGAGCAGCTGATTGGTCCAGACCTCGATGCTTCAAACCTGAAACCTGTCAAACACCAAACAGAAATAGGTCTATTGTAAAACCTGATTCATTTAAGTGTGTGAAAACACAGTTGAGTCATGTTCACCACTAGTTCTGAACCAACAACGTAAATGCAAGAATAAACTTCTGTTAATTTATACTCACACCTACACACTTAGAAACACACACACACACACACACACACACACACACACACACACACACACACACACACACCTTTGCAGCGTGAATGACGACCTGGTGGTTGTAGGCCATCACCACTACGTCATGGGGCTCAAACTGGCTGACGTCAGCAGACATGTAGTAGACGTCTCCCACACATCGGACCCCCCCACCGCTGCTGCTCTGACGGCCTGTCACTGCGCCACCTATGGGAGCTGGGGGGGGACAGGTTACAAATACTACGACTCAAATACTAGTAGAAGCATTTTATTTCTCTGTTTCCACCCTATGCAGCCTTATCCTTTACTCCATCACATCTCAGAAACAAATATTGCATTTTTGTTTGGAACATTTGTCTGATAGCTTTATTACCCCACCGCCCCCAAAGGGGAAGCAAGGGCTATTGTTTGTGGTTCGGTTTGTTTCTTTGTTTGTTTTTTTGTCCCGTATCACTTTGGCATCTAAACTATTGGTTGAATTCATACCAAATTTTGGTTATAGATCGACAAATTCAGTCTTTTTAAATTAATTTTTAAAATCACCTTTTTTCCCCATTTACTTATTATGGATGACATTTCAAATGCCTGTAGCAGCACAGCTATTAGTTGAATTCATACCAAATTTGGTATATAGATTGCCAGTGACCCAGAATATGTCATTATATTTTGGGAAAATTAGGTCAAAGTTCAAATTTCTATGAATTTTTTAAAATCTTTTTTTCTTCTCCCATTTACTTATAATGGACAACATTTCAAATGTCTATAAAAACATCAATTTTGCTTCAATCTTGGCCCTTATATAGAGACAATTGATATGCTGACACCAGCACATGCATAGATGTAATGACATCCTCTGGATCGATGCCAAAGAAGCTACAGAATGTGCGAGGCGTGGGTTTGTTGGGCCTGGCACCGCTCGCTTATTAGTTGGGTTCTTTCAGTTCTCCTTCTTCTTGTGTGTTTTATTAACTATTAAAATTATTCATTTCAAAATGTGCATCGAAATCTCCATTTTTAATGATGCATTGATGTAGATTAAGCTACTAATGTAAGTAGTCCAAATTTGTTCCACTTTAAACATCTGCAGGCAAAATAAGTCCCTTAAAACTCAAACACAGAGGAGGTTTCCTTACACTCTACATTCATTTGTTTTGGCTTCATGTCATTTGAAAGGACATTTGGACCATTGTTTAATCCAAAACATGAGTGAAAATGACGAGGTGTGTTTCCCAAAAAGGATGACTGCTATTAAAAGGACCTTGAACTGGATTTAAGTTAGTTTTATGGACTGTAAAAAAGCCCTTATCTGAGATTATTCCAAACCAGAGAAGGTGATGTATTGAAAATGGATGGATGGATGGATGGATGGATGGATGGATGGATGGATGGATGGATGGATGGATGGATGGATGGATGGATGGATCTTTAAATTTTACTGAACCATAAGAAAACTGAAACATTACATCACATCATTGATTTCTACAGCAAAAAAAATATGGTGTTCAACAAAAGAAAAGGAACAAGTACTTTTACTTTTCAAACTTTAGCACATTTTGCTCAATCATGGATTTTTTTTTTTTTTTTTACTATTTTCTACTCAACAAAAGATAAATTAAATAGTTGTTAAGATATAACAGGAGGTCATTTCAATCAGAGAACAAATGTCTTATTTGTTCATGGAATTAATAAAACAATTCAGAGAAACATAATATGACTGAAGTAGATGCCATTTGACTGTTATACTTTTCCTATAAGGCTATAAAATATACTATACATTTTACATTCATTTCCAACTTCATCTATGCTGAACATTCATGTTCTTTTGCCTGGGGTTAATTTGGATTTCATATTCATTCTAAAACACCATTAAGGGCCATAGAGAAGATTGTGCTTGGGCTGTAAATCTGTTTTATTGCCAACCTTGACAGAGAAAATCTTTCATTAGAGGCAAAATCTGACATTTTTGGATTTGCAGCCCATTTATAATTACTACTGGTGCCAGTCATTGTTGCTGGTTCACTGCTGCAGTCAGTAAAGTATTGGTGAGCTTTAATACGCCTCTTAAACAGACACAGAAACCTGTGTGATGCTGCTTTGTAGAACTGTGCATGTGTGTTTTTGTTACTAACTACACTTTCATACAAAGCAGGTACAACTTTTCTTTTCTTTTCTTTTTTCACCTTGATGTCAGTTCTTTATGTGGCCCAGCAGACGACGTCAAGACTCGTTTTCTCACCGAACACCGAGGCTTTTCTGGCTCTGGCTCATTACTCCTTCTGAGCTGCTGGTCTTTTTCCCTTCACTGCTGTTTTTCTTTTCAATCAATGTGAGATACTAATGTGTCTTTCTTACTGCTGGAGAAAATAAAAGAAGATTCTACTTTTTGCCTGAACAAATGCTGCTGTTGCAGTGCAGCGTGATAAAAAAGAGATCTTTTGCAAACAGAATAGGTTTAATAATACATGGGAAAAGTCAGGCCGGGCTATACGATGAATTAATTCAATTGAGTGAGTTTTTGCACAAATGAATGTTTATTTGGTTGTGAAGCGCTTTGCTTAGCAGGCGACATGAGGCTGTGCTCTCATTGGACGGGTAAACATTCACAAGGGGTTGCAGTTATTCATGCCAATCAGTGTTTTTCTTGTTTGTTTGGGGGTTTTTTCATGTCATTTGTCCTTTATTTAACAGGTGAAACACTAAATGAGATCTAAATCCAAGAATGAACTGATCCTATTGTTGTCCTATTGTTGGGCAGTGGGTGGTGTTCTTCCTTCCATCATCCAAAGACCTGCACTTTCATCGGTTAACTCATAAATCTAAATTACCTGTGAATGTGAGAGCGAATGGTTGTTTGTATTTGTTGGCTGTGAAATGAATTGGCAACCCATGCAGGATGCACCACACCTTCACGTGTTAGTAGCTGGGATCGACTCCAGCGCTCCAGGTCTAAGCAGATTGGAAAATGAATGAAAGATTTTTTCTTTGCTAAATTGTCAAGTGGCTTTGAATGGCATCCAGACACTTAGAGGCCTTAACGCACTTTAGATCTCATAGATTACACAGCTTTATCATCTCTTTAGTCTCCTGAACCTCTGAGTTTCACTCAAAGATTTTAACAAAAGTAATATATGTACAACCTAACTGTAGTAGTTAACTGGTTGTCAAGTGGATAGGTTGTGAATTTTTGTCATAATGTAGGTGAGTTCAAATTCTAGAAAGCAATATTTCCTTAAAAAACACCAAAATATAGGTGGATGTCAATCAAATATTATGACAACCTTTATCAACTGACTGAAACACATGAAATATTCTGCACACAAATTCATAACTGCTCTGCTTATATTCTCTTGCTTCCTCTCCAGTCATCTTTAGCAGTAACTGCCATTATCCATAACATTAAAAAAAAAATCTAATGAATCAAAGTTTAAAAGTTCAGCAAGCTGTGTTGTGAGCATATTGTTCACATTGTCACATCCATCCCTTTCATAGAACTATAACAATAGGTAAAACTTTCACTTAGGGTCAGTTTTCAGAATTACAGAGGAAGTGCAAAGAAAAAATGTACGTATTCATTTGCATTTGACAGGGAAAATCCTCTAAAACTACATTACATCAATTCAGCCATTTCCCTCATGTAACTCCAACCCTCCCTTCTTAGCCTTAAATGACTCACAAGTGGTGCATGTTAAAAAGTCCAATTCACCCTCCTGTCTTTGACTTACTACTGCTTCCAAAAGAAGATCGTCTATGGCGGCCGTGTGGTGCCAAACAGTTGGGTGCTGCAGGTCCTACATCTCCAAACAGACCAGAATGATCAGCTGAATCTAAGTATGACTCAAAAAGAGGGTTCAGAGAGTCAGGAGACCCCCCCAGCGAGCCCTCTGTCCGGTAGGAGCTGGAGCTGCTGTAGCGGTACGATGAGGACGAAGACCTGCGATTGGTAGATGTCAGCAGAGCCATGGTCGAAGCACACACAGGACTTTGATAGATGCTGTCAGAGAATGTGGTTAACCTCTAAGTCCTTGTCTAGGAGTTTCTGTGGTGGGTTTCTATAAAGCCAGAGGGCATTGTGGGTCAGTAGAGCACAGCCTGGGTTTTTATAGCAGCGATCCTTCCTTTTGCCATACATGGCCACCGGTGCAAACGTCTGAGCCAAGAATGTAACGGACAAACTGATAAGGAGCAGAGACCCCCTGTTATTCAGCCCCACACTTACAGCAGCAGAGATAAAGTGGAGAAGGCCTTCTGGAGATGCTTCTGGCATGTGGTCAGAAATAGCACAGCGATGGAGTGGTCAGGTCGTCCGTTAGGCTATACTCATAATGCAAAAGCTCTATCAATAATGCAAGAGAATAACGGCCATTTAAGCTCTACTTACCTGCTAATGGAATAACAGACAAAGTTCTGATCTCAAACAGGGAGCACTTCCTGAGATTTAAGGCCAACATCACAAAATGCGTTAGTCATATAATTTTAGCAAAAGCCAAAGTAAATGCAGCTATGTTTGACCTTTACATTCAGTCTTTTAAAGCTTTAATTGTAGTGACATTTCCCTTAGGCTTCTCTACGCAGGCAGGTGCATTAGCAGTTACAGAATATGAATGGATGGATAAACCAAGAACCATGTGCTCCAAAAATGGTCAATTGAACATGTTTTCATGTGTAACACAACTACTAAGGCATTAATAATAAGTGGTCAACAGGGGTTTTCAGGTTATTACAGGGATTTTCAGGTTATTACAGGGGTTTTCAGGTTATTACAGGGGTTTTCAGGTTATTACAGGGGTTTTCAGATTATTACAGGGGTTTTCAGGTTATTACAGGGGTTTTCAGGTTATTACAGGGGTTTTCAGGTTACCCCCATAGCATAATTGTCTGAGTAACATTTTTGGCCAAACTGTGATATCTGTGTAACTTTACTCTCCTAAAACTGCTGCTTTGTTTTGTGTCATTAGCTGTGACCTGAAAAAAATATGACTAAGGGAATTATGGTATGAGGCCAGCGATATATTTGCCTCATAGCAGTATTTTGAGTGATACCAGTTGCATTAGCAAATGATTCCTCAATTAATTCAAATGGTTTCACAAAGTGAGGTGTGTGTTGGAGTCTGTGTTGTGCTGATCGTTGGTTTTTAATTTCCTCTGAGGAGCAGAAATGTATCATTGAAACCCTTAAGAGAAAACGTAATATTTATGCCTATGGGCTGTACACAGAGGGAGCCAACTGAGACAGGCAGGGAATATGCTCATGTTTATGGTACAATTATAAGTACTATAATCTGTTCATATCATATAAATATCAAATATTTAGTGCATTAATAGTATAAAACCTATTCCATGTGCTTTGTAAATAGATGTTTTCGACAGTTGTTGTCTCAGCTCATTTATAAGGAACTGATAGGTATTCGTAAACATGGTGTCATAGATGATTCTGAAACTTTGAACAAGTACTTGTTGGGGTAATTCTAGCCACTCTTAATGTTCTATATCAGCCAATAATTTACAGTATAGCTCTGTCAGCTGAGCTCTGTTTTTAGACAGAAAACAGCCACAGTAAAACCACAAATCACCTCTGTTTTCTCTATGGTTTGTGTTGTCAGTAGCGCGACTAAAGATATCTGTGGAATCGTCAAAACGAGGTCAGAATTGTCACAATTTAGCTGAACTGTGGATCAGCAAACGGCAATTTAGAGAACGTATCATCACATAATGACTTTATACCTCCATAAGCCTCATAATCAAACTCACTCTTGTAGAAAAAACGCTGCAATTTCAGTGTCAAACTTCATCCTTCTACTGTGTAACTTACAAGTTCTTTTCCTTGGCTTAAAGTTTCATGGTCATGGGAGACCATCAGTGTGACTCACTACTCCCTCTAGTGGTCGCCTACATTCCAGATACACGTCAGCCTATGGTTGTGAATACATTCAGCACACACTGACATTTGTGACATAAACTCAGAACTCATGTTTTCTGCCAAAAACTGAAATGACACAGTTCAGTCTTTATATCACACACACACACACACACACACACACACAGACAGACAGACAGACAGACAGAACAAATACTGCGTATACTCCTTCAGTAGGCGTTTCCCAAGGGCCCCTGGTGGTGCAGTAATGACACTACCACTGTCCTCAAAGCTCTGCCTCCTGTCAACAATGTCATTCAGCACAGTCATATAAATACTTTTATGATATGTGCTTCTGTATTCTCAATTCCAAGAGGTGAAAAATGACATTGAGCAGCACATCATTTTTGTCCTTCAGGATAATGTAGCCCCAGCCACTTCATGTGAGCGCTACAAAGCTGAAACAGTCCAGTTAATACGAGCAGCATATATCACAGTGACAGTCTCAATTTGGGCTCTGAAGCAAACACTTGTACCTGCCCTTGTGTAAAATATTATGCATTAATACATTTTATACTGAATATTTAAAGAGGCCTTGCGATACATTCTTAATCTTTGCCATATATGGTCTGATGTAACCTGAAAAACTGTTCAGATGTAGTGACTCAGCTGGCTACCATTGGGTTCCTGTAGTCAGCAGGAGAGGAGCTCATATATTCTGTTCCCCTGTGAGAGGTCCTACTGTTCCACTGGGAATAGTTCTAATCTCTTGGTGGCACATCGTGGTCTCCAATGCCCAGGAAACAGTTCCAATCCTGACCCCTAACAGATGGTTTATCAAGGTGAACCACAGCTGAAATATGAGGGAAAGCAATGATGAAATGATGCGAATGATGTAAGTGAAGAGGAACGTTACAGGTCCATCAATGTCAAATCAACCTTTAAAACCTTCATGAACAGCATTGGTTTGGTTTGTATGAGTTGGTCCTATTACAATGTCAGTGTTTCATGGTTGGTAGACGCTCTAAAACAAAATGTAGCTGTTTGTTTCGGAAGAAGTTGTCTTGTCAACGAGTGTTGGATGAATTTCCCAGAAATTTTGTACATTATTGAACTAGGATTAGGCCAAAACTATAGTCTGTTCAGTACTTTGGATTAGACAACAAACACAATCATGAAACTCTTACCAGACCATAACTTAACTTTACATTCAGTCACTGTGAAAACACACAGAAATCTATACAACTACACAGAACTACTGTAATAATTGTATTTCATAGTATTTTTCAGACTTATAAGCACCGGTCTGGTTGTTTGTATCCAATAATGATAGGTGAAGTCTGTATTCATACAAGTGGTTAAAATGAAAAGGCATGTGATTTATTTTGTTGACATAATCTAATCAGTAAAGTAGAGTCGACAGAGGAGAGGAAAACAAAAAGGGGCAACAAATGCACCAAAAATAATAAACTCAGTTAAAACCAGGGGAAAAACTAAAATGTTCATCACAAAGATGGAAATATAAAAAGCCTTTTAAACTAAATGCTCTTCATCTGGACTACTACCAACTTGTCAAAGAGGGTCCAACAAAATGTGACTCTTTGACTTTTGCCCCGTTTTTAAACTAGAACTTTGTTTATTCTAAACTGACACAACAAACAAATAAGACTCATAGTATCCTACCTGTCCTACATGTAGCTAACCAGTCCAAGTTATAGTAAAAAGACCAGATATTTGTACTTAAACAGGTGTAACACTTACAGAATGACCAAAAAAACTTCATTAATCCCCAAATATAATCTTTATTAATTCCAAGGGGTTGATTTATATTAACCAGTGGTTTACAGATAAATTCTTAGTGTCTCAAACATGAAGCAAAGTCAGTGGCTAAAGGAAATGTTTCCTTGTATATTGTGTGATATTTTGTTCTCACGTGGACACAAACCATGCATCTTAAGGCTAAATAAAAGTTCAGATATAAGGATTTATTTAAGTCTTGACCCAGATACTGTCGGTTATCCTCAACTCCTGGTGAAGCAGCCACAAGGCCTGAGCTTCACAATCTGTTTTTTTTGTCTTCGCAGAGGCAGAGATCTGATCTGTCATGGCTGTCTGAACTGTGAGGATCAGCTGTGCTTCCACCCTGTTTCCAAAGCCATGGGATTTGTGCTTCAAGGAAAAGTTAATCTATACTATATTTTTCTGTTTAATCAAAATAAAGTACAAGCGTTGAGCAGACTGTAAAAATAATAAGGGTACTGTATAATAAGCACTGTCTAAAAGTTTCATTTCTAAGGTGTGACACTAGTCGCTTTTCCATTGGATATAGGCGCGAAAGTTTACCGATATTTACTAAATGTCAAAAAACAGAAGTGCGTAATGTCTGTTTTTCCATTAAATCACAAATGTGATGATTTGTTTATTTATTTATTATCATGAGATGACACGAGAAGTCATTTCATGAACATGGCGATGAAGGTAAACATCATGTTGTTTTACAGATATAGTCATTATTTTTATATATTACCCCTCTATCTCGTACTAAATTAACAAATGCTGTGTTTTCCTGGTGTGTCCACACATACTGCGCCATGTTTCTTTTAAAACTCTTCTTCTTCGCTTGCTGTAAAGTCCGTCAACATCAGTTTTTTTAATTCACCTGACTGTAGTTGTGAAAAAAGCTCTTTCCATTGCAGTTTTGCGTAATATACCAATTTCACAACACCTGAAAAACCACCTCTTGACAGCGAAAAAACTTTAAATCGAAAAATGAGAGTTTTGTCGAAATTGTCGTTTATCCATTAGGTGAATTTTTATACACAAGTTATATTTGCAATATTTGAGGGTCAATGGAAAAGCGACTTGTATCTGATTCAGTCTTTATTATTTAGCCTCAGACAGATGAATGATAAGATGACCTGCAAGGCAGAAAAAAAATGAACGCATAGAATCTAAATGAGAATGACAGACATATGAGGCCAGAAATGAAACTTACTAACATTAACCCAAACACCCACCATCGAACAAAACTGTCTACTGATGTAAACTGTTTAATACCTGTTGATCCACTAATCCATCCAATGCACAACGTGATATCATGAATTGCGTACAGATAAGATGCCACTTTTAATTGCCATGTTATCTGTATGCGTTATAAGCTTTCTGCATGTATGTTCACGCCACATCAAATACCATGTGATTAACGGTTAGGGTTAAATCTTGGCGTACACTGACACGCAATCAAATGGTGTTGAATAACACATGAAAGGGTGAAAATCTGTACGTACATCGCGCCAAATGCCATAAGAACTGGCTTGACATACAGTGAGATTTCATGAGATCAGTCTGCAATGCAAGTAAATAATAATAACTAGAGAAACACTCGGAGGGCGCACACCTCCGCTGAAGCAGACCCCCCCCCCCCGACCACCACCAAAATTTAATCATTTGTTCCTTGTGCCAGTATCAACATTTCCTGAAAATTTCATCA
>JAPTYQ010000006.1:8550440-8570384 GCA_029814465.1 Ostorhinchus cyanosoma
AGAGAAGAGAAGAGAAGAGAAGAGAAGAGAAGAGAAGAGAAGAGAAGAGAAGAGAAGAGAAGAGAAGAGAAGAGAGTCATTTAATAAAGTATGATGAAAGAAGAAACAAAGGGGAACAGAGGAGGCACAGAGGGGAAAATCGCTCAGTCACGGTGGCACTAGCCAGGAGCGAAACCTTACTGTGCAAATTAACCTTGAGAGTCTGCATTGCAGGGAGCGAGTGAGAGAATGGAGGGAGGGCAAGCAGAGGGGACATGGGGAGAAAGAGAGAAAAAGAGGAGGAAGAGGGAGAACAGAAACGAGGGGACAATGTGAACAGAAGAAAGGGGGTAATGAGCACAGCGGGCAGGACTGAATGAAAGGAAAGTACAGTGAGTAAAAGCAGAGCCAGGAGTTGTGAGTAAGGAATAGTCTGGTTCCCAGGATGTCATCTGCTGGAATGAGTGCGACTATTTCAGTCGCACACTGACAAGCGTTAGAATTCTCCTTCCTTCAACTATCAGTGTGTTACTATCTGAAAAACTATCTTGAACAAACCTCTGAGCTGCAACTGCATTTTGCAAATGCATCTCTTTATGTGCTATCTTTTATGGACTTAGTCATTTTAATACCATAGCTTACCTCACGACGCACAAATGTTCCACCAAAATAACATTTTGCAAAGGCACTGTCACTGCAGCTCAAAACATTTAAAAAACTCACCAAGCAACCCAGGTAACTTTTACTCTTGTTCCAGAACCATAGTGGAGGGTGTCAAACCTACCTCTAGTGTTATCATAGTGTTAACGAAGTAGTGCTCTGAAAGACTAGGTAAGGACAGTTATTTTTAGTGTGTGGAGAAGACTTAAACACACACATCTAATGAATGTGACTGCTCAGTTTTACACCTCGTCTCTGTGTTGGAATAAGTTGTCTGACTCTGAATAATGATTTCTGATTATCTTTGGATTTGCGCTTCTTTTCAGTAAATGTTTTTATTCATCTCATGCTCTGAATGCATCTCAACGTATATCTTAGACAGAGTGTCAGCTGAGATGTCAAAAAACAGATCATGGTAAAGTTGTGGAGAGGAGAGGCAGGTGTATGAGTTTACCTTTCCTTCCTTGGTAATGAAGTGCTAAACTTATCCAAAGTGTACAAATTGCAGTTATATGTAGAGTAAATCCCCTCTATCTGTGGTTTGGTTCTTAATATGGCTTTTGCTGTGTTTTATGTAGACTTAGATCACAAATGAAAATGTATTTCTCCAGATGAGATACCCAGATAGAGACTGCATGGTTATAAATTGAGGATAGTGTTAGTTTCACCAAGCTGGGAAGTCTGGCTCATATATCAGTGTATGATTGATGGCAGCCAACATCAGCTGATTCTCCTCCACCCCAGCTCAACTTTTCTGTTCTATATCTGAGTTAGTTAATGTGACTTTGTTGTCCTAAATGTTCGGTTGTATTAGGGGGTCTTGTTACTCTTCTCTGTCCTGTTTTCCATGTACAGAATACTCATGGAAGAGCAGGAAGGTGTGCAGTTTTCCATAACCTGAACAGACAAAATCCTTCTGAACAACATGTTATATAACCACAGGGCAGTTTCCAAAATGTGCTTTAATATGTGGGTGGTGGTTAGACTTAAAGGCCGACCTCTACATGTGCATTTGCCATACAGCATTAATATACTTTAATGGAACAATAATGCAACCTTAATTTTCATGATCATTTCTTTTTTTGTTTTTTTTTAATTCTCATGAATGCTGGAGTCTTAATCATCTTAGTGTATAGTGTAAAGTTCCTTACAGGTAATAATACGAGCCGAAACAGACAAACAAATTCTCACCGGCTGCAAAACGCGCCTCCTGCTCTCCCTCGGTGAGGTCGGAGTATGAGTTGAAATCTGATTCCAGAGCTGGAGTCTCCATAGGCTTACACCAGCCCTTCCACTCTATGAGGTGGGCTACTCTGCCCTGAGCCATGGCTGTAGGCTTCGTTACATGGTCCTTCACTACCTGGGAAATGCCTGGATAACAACAACAACAACAACTTCAGCATACATATTTATATAACACATACTCCTCCATCAGCTGCATTTGTTAACCTATTGATGTATATAATCTGTACCACTCACCATGCAGGGAGGATCGTGCTAATGCAGCAATCTCTTGAATGGTCAGAGCTCTTCTTGATTTTGGTAACATTTCAATGGTGTCATCAACATTCACCTGAAATGACAGAAAAAAAAAATCAACATTAGTCAGGGGAAATCCTATGCAGTAACTGAGCTCAGCATGAACAGCATCCAGTGTTTGAATACTCTGCTATGACTCAGAGGAGTCCGCTGCTGTCTGTTGAAGGTAAGCCCTCCTGTGTTCAAAGTACATCAGCTACATCTGTGTACCTCAAGGCCGCAAAAACAGAGGGTATTTTTGATCAATGCTTTAATGAGTCACAAGCTGTATGTCAACAAAGACACGAGGGCATGTGTGGTGTGCATACCGATGCACACTGAGAGGGACAATCGATTTCAGCTAGTCAGAAATACGACAGTGTTTATGTTTGTACCGTAACCTGTACAATGTTAAAAAGCAAGTGACTTCATATCTATCCAACGAATATATGAATCCAGTCTGAGTACTAACAAATGATTAAAAAAAAGATCTAGAATTTAACTATACAATAGAAAAAGCTGTTTATTTTTAGTATTCAGTTAAATTCTAGAGCTACACATTTTCAAGGATGGATAGTTAAAGTGGAGATCAAGTATTTAGAGTCCATTATTTGGGGATTTAGTCGTTTAGCTTGTTCTGAAGCTGCCTGAGTTTATTTTCATAGCTGTCTATTTATGTGTCGGTGTGTTTTTACATTCATTTGTCAGATACTCCTTTGTTAAAGTTCAGTAATTGAAAAATTCTCAAAACCCCCAATGTGATACTGTTGCCTAATAGTAGTTACATTCACTTCTGCTGATTTGTTAAATGAGCCTGAGGGCTAATTAGCCAGCTAATGGTTTGTTCAGGGAACTGAGCTGACTCTTCTCAGGCTACAACTCACTGTATTTTGCTGTATCAATCTGAGGAAAGTTGGCGTTTTGTCTTGTTTCTACATTTTGTCAACAACATATGTTCAAAGGCAACAAGTTTGGTTGAGATTTTTGATGCAATTACTAATATTCAATGAATTATATCAGAAAACTTTGATGCAAAGAAAAAGTACTTAGTGTCCACATGAAGCTAAACGCCTCACAGTGAAGTAATAGAACCAGATGGTGGACAAAAGATTGACCCCCTCCTCCCAGTCTGTCCTCCGTCAAATCTGTCTGCTCTGTAAAGTCAGACCACAGAGGGAGTATCGAGTGTTGACAAGTTCTTTTGTCTGCTAACTCTTTTTATAGCATTACCTGTTCTCACGTGGGAAATAGGTACGTCAAAGGTAAAGGCCGCATGCGGAGCTGAGGCTACAGTGTTGTTATCTAATATGGGTCAACACACTTGGCTGACTGCGCAATTTGATGATGGTTTTAGTCGGACATGCATATCTGGTACAGACAGGTACAGATTGTGCCCAGCTCTGTGTTGAATGATCACGGCTCTTTGAATCTCTTGTTTCAAATGTTTTCATTTGGAGAAAGAACAGTGGGCTCCCTCTGTGTGCATTTCTGAATACAGCTACAGAATAAAGTGATGTTTTCTCACTTTTATATTGTACCATGACACATCTCCAAAGTGCAGTGCATGTACCAATGACTTGTCAAATGAGGAAAAGCATGTCTTTGTGCACTTCAGCTGAAGTTATGTCACTTTAAAATGAAATCTTCCTTTTTTTCGGTCACTACTCAAGACACACATTCAATTTGCAAAGAGAACACCAGGCAGTGTGATGAAGTTAGTTCATCCCCGAAGCATCACCCTGACCTTGTCCTGTCAATTCCAGTTAAAACCAACAAAATACCAGTTAAACAACAACAAAATTATCTATTGGGGGGGGTGAAGAGGAGGGTGGGTCCCAAGTTTGTGATGGTATCAGCCGCTACCACGAGGCATGATAATCCTCTTGTGCCGCAGAGGAGCTCACAGATCAGAGGGAGGATAATCTGGGGGAGACATGACATATACCCTCGAGGAGATTTAGAACATAGTGTTTTGTTTATCTTTCATTAAAAATCACACATTAAGTAGTCAGTGTTGCTCACCCTAGCACAGTTTAATTTTATGTATTTCTATTCATGTTTGTAAATGGTTGTCCTGAGAAATCATACCAAAATGGTGTGGGAGGCTTTCATACATCTTTTGGGAACTCACACACTCCTACCTACAGTAAATGAATGAGTTGCTACGGCCCTGAAACTTGAAAGCGTTATTATCTTCAGGATCCTCCATATGTCTGTGTAGTCTTTAAGACACATTTTTCATTGATAAGAATTAGATTCATGTAGACAGCTTGTGCTATTTAAAATTTGGAAACACATAATGGGCACATCTGAATATTCAATTCACAGATTTCAGCATCAGGGTCCAATGCTGTGCTTTTCAGCGCCTCTGTTCCTGACAGTTCCAGTTAACAGCAGAGCCTGCTGCCGGCGCTGCTCCTCCATTCATCGTCCTACTCCCTTCCTGCGCTCCCCCACTGCCCTACTGAACAACAGAGGAAGCAGATGAAGAAATGACTCAGATCAGAGAGGGCGCCTCAGTACGGCTGCTCTGCCACATCTTTACCCTCGCACTAACCCAGCATGTAGCAGACACACACATCAAAATATACAGCTATTAGTCCCTAATTACAAGCATTGAAGCCCTTACAGTCTATAAATCCTAAACAACTGTAGATTTGGCACCCATAAATATCTGTACAAACACTACAAATGCACACACAGTGTTGAGAAGCTATAAATCTTCACGGTCTGGTGAACACAGACAGTCGAGAGGCTGTTATGATGCTGCTCAGGCTCAGTCTATGGCTTTTAAATCATTGGATAACTGTTGTCTCCATGACGGACTAATGCAGCCTGCAGACAGCACAGCGCAGAAAAAACATGGCAGATTCTTTGACACAAGGCGCCTGTGAGGAGCCCAGGGTTAGAGCAGAGCGCAGACTGGCAAAGGGTGTAAGATATAAAACTGACCTGACTGGTGTCTCTTAATCTGCTAAGAGCATTAATACATATCACACACACCAAAATACACATCAAAGTTTTCTTTATTTGTCTTTGTAGATTTACATGCAAAGCTGTGATATAGATTTGTTCAATAAGAGAAGTTTACTTACACTTAGCCCTTGTCTCACAAAGCTTTGTATTAAGTGTAAATGTGAAGCTTTTTGTATGTAATTTCTCAATTTCGTTAGGTTTTCTGACCAACTTGGCTTAAATCGTGGCATTTCAAGCTATTAGTATTTTATAATGAGTAACATTATTGCAGTTTAGAAGACTTGCAAGTTTCATTTTCAAAATATAGGAACAATATTACATTTGTTTTGAGTTTGGATTATAATGTAAAACCATAACTTATATTTGTTGAGTAGAAGTGTAAAGTTTCTTTGAGGAAGCTATGCTTTATGATGCTCGATTATTTTTATGATGCTTAGTTATTAACACTCCAAGAATATGTCAGTGACGTCGTTTTTAAATTCTATTTTTGGGGCCAGTTTACATTAACAGCAGAAATCTCATTAGGACTATTATCATGGTCATTTTAGACATACAATTTTTTTTCTCTTTATTTCCAAAATAGTAATACAATTTGTTTTTTTAAGGCACCACAGAGACAATTTGTGTTTGTTCGTAGTAGAGCAGGTGGACAAACACATGCACTCAGGCATATATGAAGTCATTATGAAAAGGCGACACATGTACAGTTTCAGAGGAACCAACAGGTGTGACCTGTTTCCTCTGGTGTCAAATAACCTGAACAAGCTCGGCCTCTCTCAAAATGACACACTTCTTTCTGTTGTGCATAAACCTCTCTCCCTTTCTCTTTTTTCTCTCAACTTTTCCACGATGGGAACATTTCTATGGCAACCGGTCGCCATGGAACAGTTCCTCCCAGTATGCCTGTGTGCCTGATTCACTGATGATGTCAGACATTCTGAGCACCAATGAGTCTCCACAATAGCCAAATTAATGGGTTTTGAATGTATCTGACTACATGCATTTTCCTTTTGTAGACAGAAATGGGCATCAGACAGAAGACATTTGCATTATCAAAGCCAAACCCATTGACAGTCTTCTATTAAAAGGTTAATATGCAGCAAAAATCCAGGACACTTAGTACCTTTGAATGATAAATTGTTGTTATTCTGCTTAAAACAATTGCTTCCTTAGAAAAATGTGGCTAATGTGCATGTAATTGAGGTCTCATGGGTGAAAACATTAGAGAATCTTTCCTCTATTAAAGCACTGTGATAAGTCGAGGTGTGCAGCCAACCTGTCTCTCACAACTCGCCCATTATTTAATAACAGGCACATCCATGAAAAAGAAGAGGCTGCATTTCATGATGGATCACTTAGGTGCTGCTAATCGTCGCCTGGATGGGTGTCTGCAACACATCACATTCACACCCAGATGGTATACACTGGTGGGGTCATCATCCTCATTACAACCGCCACCACCACCATCATCAGAATCACCATTATCATCATCATTACAAATTTCAACATATTCTACACTGACAAATCCAGCTTCATCAGTTCTAATAGTTCTATTCTATGCGGTACAACTGAAAAGTACAAGGTTTTTCACCCATTTCACAGCATCAAGATTGCAGGGGAACACCTGGTGTTTGGATCCAGATAAACACTCATGAGAGCAACTACAAACATCTCACTACACAAATGCAACCAGGCATGAACAGCGCAGTCACCGTTCACACTTGTTGGGCAGTGCTTTTGCAGATTATTTTGTCTAACAGCAACAAGTGCTGCATTCTGCATCATTTAGATTACATTTCAAATGGAAAATGGAAAATTTATTGCCAATTATGATGAAAGGCGCACAAATAATTACAAACCAACTGGTTACCATTAATAGAAAGTAGAATGGAAAAGGGAGCAGGGTTTGAAACACATATTAAAGACGTAGATGACTTGATTAATTAGGTCATTATTAGTCCAGGAATGCTTGAGAGAATAATTGTCTGCCTCATGTAGTGAATTACTACAGTAAGACACTGTCATCTTTGTTAGGCGTATTTAGTGACCAGCTAAGTGGGATACAGTATTATTAACCAGATTTACACACACAACTGAATTTCATGAGGTGTTTACCAATAAAACTGAATTTCTGTAAAGTCTTAGTGTATCATACTTATTTGTGTTGAGCTGCAGTTAAAGGACAATGCAGTTATTGTCTTGATAAGGTGTTAGTCCACCCTGTGCCATCGGGCCAGATTCAGAGCTTCTTGGTCTTGTTCTGTGGACTCTGCTGGAGTGATGGACTCTATTCTTCTGATGTATTTACATGAATGAATAGAGGACCCCGAGCAGCTTAGGCACACTTCCAAACTACACCAAGCTGATTTCTTTAAAGAGAGAGGAAAGGGCACCTCGCTGAAGTCCAATGCGCCCAAAGGTGCTGTCAGAATCAGTCTGCGCGCCAAGCAGGTCCGCGTGTTCCCCAAAAGCGCGAGGTCAGACAGGGAGCTTGATGCGCTCCAGTCCACGCGCAACGAACCGTCAACCGCCACTGTCAGGAGGAAGAGAGCTGTACGTGAAGATTATAGAAAATGAACAAATGTAAAACTCATAGTTGCTCGCTCGAGAAAAAGAAATAAATATGATGAACAGCGATACGAGTGGACTTCAGGTCATATATTATTTTAAATTTTGGAGCAAAATCACCAACTATGAGTTTTAAGGATTGGGCCAATCCTTATGACAACTTTTATTTTTTGTTTGTTTTTAAGTAATAATAGTGCCAAAGTGTAAATCACCATGCCAACCCATGCCTCTAGCCCAGGGCAGCCACAGGCGGATGATGACCATTTAGGAAAATGTGATGTTGCCGTATCTCACTGCATTTCTGCTGAAAATAATTACACATATATAGAATAAGAATAGTCCCAAACACACATTGGTCAACGCACATTTCAATTCTAGTATTACTTCTCATATTTTAAAGCATAGGTGACGAACTCTGTGCATAAAAAACAGAGCTCTTGCATGGAATTGAGGAAAGAACCCAATATGTGCTTAAAACATTTCACTTCAATAGTCCGCATTAATGTTTCATTTCGACAAGAGGAAAACAGTTTCCCTGTCCGAGAGTAAAACTTAAGACACTTCCAGGCTTTGCGCCATTCACAGTACGGGTGATTTACGCACCCTTTAATGTTATGAATACAGGGCTCTGCATTCAGAGAACTGTATTGTATCACAGCTACTGGGTAGAGACTACTTGTAGTGAGATAACGTGAGCTTAGGAGGAAGCGGGAGTACAGACCTTCTTCCATGCACTTTAAAGCCATGCCATGTCATGCAGGTAGGACCCTGGCAGCAGCCCAAGCCTGATTTTTACTTTATAAGGTTGGTTCTGCTAGTCGGAGGAATAAAAGCAATATAAAACGTAAAGAAGCACAGAAAAAGGCACGACGTCATGCGTCTGGTGACATTATGCAACTCTAACCTGCCTGTTACTTAATCTGCTACACATGTGGTAGACGTGGCCCGACCACGTCGACAGGAGAGAACCAAGAGAACCTGGGAAACGGCACGTAGAAGTGCAGATATGTAAGGCTATTCGGAGGTAAACCTTTCTAACTGTTGCCTTTGTCGTGACCTGAAATCCTCGTGGACCGTGTGTGGATGTGGATGAGCCCACAGCCACAGTGCAGCAGAAGCACCGTTTCAGCACCGTGGACAGCTCCGTCAGTTCAGTATATGCGGGTGCTTGCGCACTAAACACTTCCAGTCACATTTGCAAAAAGAACAAAAGAAAGAAAGAAAAAGATTAAGGAGTGGGCCTCTAAATGTCAGTGGCTGTCTCCTCTTTCCAGCCCTCCACTGTAGGGAGCCGTTTCTAGTTACTGTCTGTGAAAAGAACAACTCGCTCGATTAGTCGCCAGCACCATCTCAAATAGTCCAATATCAAGACCAATCACTCACCCCCAGGTCAAAGCACTGCCGTTTAGCGTGCTGAGCTCAAGTTGCCCACCAGTAGAATTCAATATCTGCCATTTAATTGGGTGTGATGAGATCTGATGCCCTGCGTGTATTGTATCTTTGAATCTAGGCCACATCGGTCAATGAAAGTATTGTTTAGAGGCGTGAAAGATGCGCACGTGTTGTGTATCACAGTGATGTCCAGTATGATCAAGCACTGAACCTCGGTGGCCTACATGTCGGCTATATGGCCATTGGCCGAAAGCCAGAGGGGTTTATGGTTACGCGTCAGCAACTAATTCACATAAAATACTCACAGAGAATTGAGACATTGGCATAAATCGGTGTTCTCATCCGGCGGGTTTATTGCTTTTTTAATGCGGCACACAGAAGGACTAGTAGATTTGAAACTGCACTGCGCACACAAAGAAAAAAAAGATGTTTTGCATTCACATCTTTCTCAGTCTCCAATACACACGTCCTGTAATAGATCGTTTTGGAGGATGCAAAAGAAATGACAAAACAGAGTTGGAATAAATGGAAATACAATGGAGTGGAATGACTTAACGTTGTGAATTGTACTTGTGAGACACCTGTCTGACTAAAAGGTGATCCACACTGAAACTTGTGGCGGCTCTCGTCTTGCGCGAGGGCCTGCAGTCATCCTTCATCTGTGGCTAATTTGTTAATTTGCCAGACGTCTTTTTATCTTAATTAATCTCCTTCCCCTGAATGTGATCTCTCTGAAGCGAAGCCCCTGTAGTGTCTTCTCTTCCCTCAAAGCAAATGAGTATCTACTGCCGTCTTTAATTTTATTTAGCTATTTATTTATCTTCCTGAGGTCTCTCTCAGTCACTCTCACACACTCCTTCTCTCTCTGTAGTTCCGTTGTCGTGGAAACTGCAGATAGAGAGACCTCGGCCGTGAATCTCGCTCTCCCTCATATCTCTCTGGTTCTGTGAAAGACTTGGGAGGAAATCAACATAATTGGGTCAAGACCAACAGCAGCAGTGTGATGTCACACACAACAGACCAAATGTGAGAGTCAAACAGGTGGCTGTTTTTGACCTACTGTAATCCCATTCTTGACGGACACAGAAACAGTAAAAATTCATGGGAGATTCATTAGAGGTTTATTTATTAGGGCATGTCCTTACGCACTTCGCGACAAGGAGACGGGGACAAGGCGCCATAATCATCAAGAGACTGTCGAAGCGACATATTACACATATTAAAGGGGGAGGAGGACCTGCAAACATAGATGTGACGGATAAATATCCACTGAAAGGTTACATAGCCTACACCAACACAGAAATGAATGAGCACGTCTGTTAGTGGATGGATGGAAGAATGATGGATCGATGGATGAATGTGGGGCAGGACTGATCTGTGGAGGCTACAGAGGAGATCCAGTCAGTCACATAAATAACATGGGGGGAATATCTTGGGGGAGACACCCGTCAGAGGTCGGGGTAGTACGTAGAGGACGGGGCCCTTGGCGACATTTAGCCGCCAGCGGAGCGGATGGGAAACACGGAGAGCGAAGGTGTAAACAACCGTGAGAGCAAATAGATGCGGTGGCAACAGGGAGCTTGTTTCTTGGCAACACGAGAATTATCTATTGCTGCATACAGTACGAGAGTTTAAGAGCACGAACAGCGTTGAATGAGTACATCTGTGAGCGCGAACTCATCTGGATATGCGTTTCAATTTCATTTCAAGATGATCCATTGAAAGAACGAGTTAATAACCTGAAGATTTTGTGCGGTCGCGAGCGGATGCGAATAAAATGTGTCCTACCTTGCAACTAAACTGGGTCAGCACGGTCAGAACCATCGTATCTGAATGAGTCTTGTCGTCACAAACAGGAAAGCCGTTTAGCAGCGCATCCCTCACAGCCGTGTCAAGAGCACGTCTGTCTTCTCCGCTCCTGACTGGCGTGCTCACCAAAAAGCTTCTTGCAACTCTCGTATCATCGCGATGTTTAAGCTGCAGATACCAGCCCCTCTGCTCTTCTCCACCACCCCTGCAACCACATCATTTAACCTCTAATAAACCGAAAGCCTTCAAATACCACCAAAAAACGGCGTGTTAGGTTTAAGGTTCCTTGTTTATGTGCATATGATTGAGCAGTGCTGATCATATGTCTCATATTCTGGCCACAGCGTGCTGTGCACCACAAGCACCCAAATCCACTCATAGCCTCTGCACCCGTGAAAGGCTGCAGCAAAACAAATGCGAAAATCAGGCTTCCTCCGGCGTGCTTTATGAGAGCGAATTAAAACAACTCTTACCAACTGGCGTTTTGGAGCTGATACAGCCCATTTTCGCAGCCGCATGTAGAGCCTTTTAGAACGGCAAGTAATCAATTTTTCCCCCCTAAATTCCTTTCGTAAGAGACGCAGAGCGTACCTCACAGATCGAAAGCCTCTGTCACTCTCCTCATCTACGGAGGCTCCGCTGGGTTCCGGTGCGCGCTGCTGTGCTCAGACCGCCGGAGTGACGCCGAGGGCGGGGGAAAGTCCAGCCATCACTTCTTCTGGTTGTGTTCTGTTTCTTCTGTGTTTCTCAGTATGTTTAATTCCATATATACAGTATAAGACTCTGGTACATTTGATTTGCTATTTTCTTTTATTGGCTTGTGTCTCTACGGGTTATGAGGGTCTCAGCTCTACGTCACCGGTTGAAGGAGCGCGTCCTGCAGTTCAGCACCACTCAGGCGGACAGCGGACTGTGGGCGGCGGAGGTCCGCACGTGGGTCGTGTTCGTGGCAGGTTCAGGTGTGGGGCTTCCCCTTTCGGTCACTGAAGGTCCTGGTCTCAGGTCCCTTTGCGCCCTCTGGGCGCTCTGCTCTCACCCAGTGAACACTTTGAGGGCAACACATTGATGCAGAAATCCCACGCTAAACGGCTTTTATACAGCCCCAACTTGTTTCCGCCTCCTTGTACTGGTTTCCCTGCTGGGTAGAAGCGGAATGAGATGTGATTGGCTGGTGTCGTCTTACATGGAGGGTGGGGTTAACGGTGCGCTTACAAGAGCAACTGGTCAACTGAGGGATGCAGTTCTCCGACTCTGTATGTGTAGACAGGAAGTGGCATTACAAATGCACATGTTTATTTGAAGTTGATGTGATTGCAACCTGTAGCAGGTCACAGTGCTTGGAGTGTTGAGTGCACTTGCGCAGAAGGTCAGCTGTTATTTCATTTATTCCTGTCGAGAACAATCAAAGAGTCCGCAGAAGAAAAGGTCATGTAGGACCTATAAATGCCCATAGGCCTTACACATGGTGCTGTGCGTTGATGCACTAAAAGGACCATCCAATTATGGCAGTAAACTCACATGTGAGGAAAGTGACATTTTTCACACAGAGTCTAACACGTTTAAGGACATCGGAACCCCATTTCATACTCCCACACTGCGTATACTGGCTTAGCTGCAGGCTCATGACGACCTCGAATTCCATGCGACCAAATATGAACAATGTCTCTAAAAATAAAGGTGACATTCTCCGTCCATGCGTGTTCAATCAAGGCGACCAATTATAGCACAAGGCATTCAAAGAGGCCGTGAATGTAAAAAAAAAAAAAAAAAAGGAAAACGCTCGTTGTACAGTCTATTGTGGCCTATTTGGAAGCGACCCACTCCTTTTTCCAGGCAGGTCGACGCTGAAGCATCTTTATCCCCCTGCAGACTCTCTTAACGCCCACCAGGGCTCTAAACATAGATTTGCAGAGCTGCTGACCCACGCGGACGCTCCTCGACTGTGCCTCAGTTAAAAGAGAACGGGTCCGAGGCCCTCGGAGAGCCCACCTCGATTCAATCATCCCCCAAACAGAATAATGCATCACAAAGGGTCCTTGAGTCTACAGACAATATGACTCAAATAGCCTACATTACATTTACCAGTACCAGCCTATTTCTGTTTTGATGGATTCGGTGTTGAGCATAAGGAACGGTTAAAAAAGAACATGAATCAACAGTGGATGAGACAAATACAGTTATATTTAATGATCATATATATAGACATATTTATATCATATACATATGGTGGGATGTGGACAGAGAAGGACGAACGTGGAGGGATTATCATCAGTCATTGCATGTGTATTTAAGTGCTGTATTTAAACATTTTAGGAGGGAAAACTGACTATATTGGCAACAGAGGGACACCAAACTACGAAAATAACCTGGAGAAAATCCACTAAAAGTCACTTTCACATCACACGCATTAATAATCATCTGCCATTCCGTGATTTTGGTTCATGCGTTTTGTTCATCTTATGTGTTAAAACACATCTTCTGTTTTCCCTCGTTTCCTGCAGTGCGCACCCTGTTTCATTACATATCAAAGTTGCGGCAAAACACGGAGCTCCCAGACAGCTCGGCCCAGGCCATGTGGGCCTTTACCTGGTGCTCGAGCGCCACCGAAAGGAGCGCGGTGGTGCAGCAGATATGAGATGCACGGGAGCGCAGAGCCTGTTGCGCAGTACAGCACGAGACTGCAGAGCTCAGGCCACATGGCAGAGCTGGGAAGACATGAGGAGATGCCATGATCCGAACCTCAGCACAAAATGGATTTAGGCTGCTGTCAACTCCGACTTCCTCCTATTTCTTTACATCTTCAATGTGGAGCTGTGGTCATTGAGGATTATTACATAGAATTCTTATTATTATAATTAATCATGGATGGTAAATATGCAGACGGATGTAAAATGAAAGGAAAAATGTAGTTTGCTCTAGAAAATCAGAGGAGTAACCACCCTTCTCATCTTTTAAGATCTTTTTTTGTGCCCATGGTGGCTTAATCAATTTTCTCCAGCTCTAATCATAACATTATCAAGTTCTAAAATGCGAAGAAATTCTGAAAGGTTCATGCCAGTCTCAGTAGATGTTAGATATTAAGATGGAGATACATGGCTTTGAATGGCATGGTTGAAACATTTGTGGATCCATTTCAGAGCCAAATTAGTGGTTAGATGTTTTAAATGTTATTATGAATGATAAATTCATTATTATGTATTTACGTTCTACAGTGTTAGACAGTGACCAGTGTAAGCTTGGATTCAGGAGCTGAGGTCGAGGATGAGACAAGGAGGGAGATAGATAAGTTGAGAAGTTGTCTGGTAATACGGATACCCACAGTGTCTAACATTAAGCAGTGAAATTGAGAATAGTGTAAAAATCAATATATCTGTTTTTTTTTCTTTAGTTTTACAGAGATTTCACAACCCAGTCATCTGGTTTGTGCTGGTTAAAGTATATATTTGAACTAAGTTTGGATGGGACCCTTCAGCTGTATCTCAAAGATGGGTAAAAAAAAAAAGGAATGATCTGACATGGACTGAAAGTGGACAATATCTGAACAAACTCAACCCTTTGAAGATGGGAAAATATTGTGACGCATTGGCTCATTTTGGTACCACGGCTCTGTGCCTGTTAACGCTTTTCTTATGTCTTTGTATTTTCTTTTTACTGTTTGTTAAAAAATGCAAAATTAGTTTGAAAAATAAAGTATAAAAAAAAGATGAGTAAATGTTGGTGGTAAATGGTCTTTAACCATTTAATCTCTTTCTCATGTCTCGTGTCTTATGTTCAGGAAACCTCTCCACTGTCTGTGTCCCTCTCTAAACCAAAGAAAAATATGTACATCTCACTCACTTTTACACTATTCTCAGTTTTAATATGTAGCACTAGATATCTATTGAATTATTGAGGGCAGCGTAAAGATATCAGACAGTAAATCTATGTCCTCGTCTCATCTGCTGAATCCACATAGTCAGCACTGAACATTAAACCATTTAATAAGTTCAGGATAGCCTGTCACTGTATAATATGAATTTAAATAACAATTTACTCAATTATTATAAAATGAGATAAGGTTTAATGTGTATGAAATATATTTGGTCACTAACAACTGCAATAGTAGTCGTTTTTATATTTCAGTTTGCTGTGCGTACATGTGTCTCCCCCTGTCCTTTTCAGAATATTCCCATTGGTTTTGCATTTAAAACAGATCATTTGTCAAGATATTTTCCCATTTGTTTAGTCATGTTTTAGTGAGCATTTTAAAATCTGATAAAAATACGAGTTTAAAAAGCTTATTTCTATATTGAAAACAGAAAATATCAACTAGACGTAGTTCTACCGGTGCCTATATTAATGGTTAATATACAACATATTATTTATAAAGAATTATTATACTAATGGGTGACAAATGAAAGGAAAAGCATGATAGGATCTGTTTGTTTTCCATCATTGATCTCAAAATAACAAGTGAGAGAATATCTTTTGGGGATGGTTTATCCTCCAGGTGACTTCACAGGGCTGTAGAATCAATGCCATTGAATTTCAATATGAGTCAAAACCTTTGAAGCTGTTCTGGAGGCACGCGCTGGCCCAACTCCTTATGCAGATGCAGTTTGTTGGATAATTCTTTCCTTTGTGGTCTAAGGAGTCCAGAGTGATGGGTGCATCAGCATGAGAAGAAATGAAGTGATTACCCATCATACCTAGTGAATACAGTACAAGCCTGTAGGGGCAATGATCCAGGTTGTTTCAGCTTGTCAGGTCACCATAGAGTCCAGACCTGATCCCCATTGAGAATCTTTGGGATGTGGGTAGATTTTACATAGTAGTCTGGCTCCATCATCAATATAAGATCTTGTCAAAACATTAATGCAGCTTTGGCCGGAAATAAATGTTCTTTTTATATTGCATTGGATATTCATTGTTTACCATAAACAATGCCACAGTGATTACATTCTGCAATCAAAGCTAAACACAGTCCAGTGAAATGTAGAGCACTGAAGTGTGCTCTTTGTTTTCGGCCAGGCAGTGTTAATGCCCACATGAGGATTACAGCCTGTGATATACACTATTAACATTCAAAAGAAGAGAAATGTATTATTGGCTGTGAATTTATTCTGTAAATTGATTTTGATAGTTGTTTATTGTTTGTTATAGTTCTGTAGTTAATGTATAGTTTTCTAATAGACGGTTGTTACTGTATTAGTTATTTTATTATTTTAACAACAAAGCTTAAACATTTGGCACAGTTGAATCAGGGAAAAGTTCTATTCTCTATATATTTGTTTAGTTATAAATATTCATGCAACAAGAGTTTGAAAGGCTCTCTAAAAAGTTAGTAATTTCCTCACTGATGGATAACTGAAATTTTAACAGCTCCACTCACTTTCACAACCTGAGAAAAGAGGTTAATCGCCCTCTGCAAATATAGCTAAGGAGTGTAAACAACACAAGGGAAAAAACCCTAATACAGATGGGAGTGGACCCAGATTCCCTCTAAACAATGTGCCAGCAAGCTCCATATTTTTTGGCAGTTTTTCTCCTCCTTTCTCCTTTTCAACCTAATCCTTGTTTGTTGAAACCTTTTTTTAACAGGTTAATCAGACCTACAGCTGCACAGCACTGAGAAAATAACCAACATCATAAGCAGAACCAGTGACTGTCCTGTAGAGCAGTTGGTTAATACAAAGTCTTTGAAACAAGCTGTGAAAATGAGCTTTTTTCTTCTCAGACGACACACAACAAGGTCAAGGCCAGCAATGAGAGAGACACTTGTTGCCAGCCGACCCACTGGGCCTTCGTATTTATCCCAGAGCTAATGCTTCCAGCCTCTCAGCGCTCAGACTGCAGCCAAGGCATAAAATTTGGAGATCCTGCAGACTCAGCTTCTTGGCCTCTTGGAGGGGAATCACTGGGGACATGCCTGGCTGTACAGACACCATTAAAGAAGGGCAGAGTGAGACATAAGTTGACCCAAGCTGAAAACCAACTGGAGTCATCCTGTCCTCCAGGCCAACGGAACCTGGAGAGCACAGAGTGTGAAAGTTTTTATTGGCAGTGGTTTTCACCACTGGAGAAGGAAAACCACTGGACGGAGTAGGAGCTTTAAATGCATAGTATGTAATTCTTTACGGTATGGGATCTGGCAATCTACTCATTAACAAAACCTGTTGTAAAATGAGATCAAATGAGTCATGATTCATGAAGTGCTACCATTTATTCAATTTGATTTGTTTTCAATTCAATTCAATTTTATTTGTAGAGCCTAATATTGCAACAAGGTTGCCTCACAGGGCTTTACGGAATTTGTTGAATATAAAAATAATCAGTCAAATAATTAGCTAGGTAAACAGTCAGTGAAGCAAATGGATTAATGTCCCAGGCATCACTCATCCTGAGACCCTCTTTATTGGCAAGGAAAAACTAAAAAAAAAAACAAACAAAAAAAAAACAGTGGGAAAAGAGAAACCTCGTGGAGAATCACAGTGAAGGAGAGATCCACTCCCAGGCTGTAGATGAGACCATCTACATCCATTTGCTGATGTAATTCCAGTCTGTATGGATGCAGAAGGGTGGGGACACATGCAGACAGCTGAGGGGGGACATCGAGTCAGAAGAGGGTGAGGAGGTCCATCCAGACCGGTGAGGGTTAGGTGATGAAAGTCAAGGCCTTTTTGATTTTACTAAGGCAGTGGTTCTCAAATCTGGTCCTCATGGCCCAGTGTCCTGCATGTTTTAGATATTTCCCTCTTCCATCACACCTGGAAGTCATTACATTGTTCTCAGGCCTCTGCAGAGCTGGATGAAGAGCTGATCATTAACTGAAGCAGGTGTGCTGGAAGAGGGAAAGATCTAAAACATGCAGGACACTGGGCCACAAGGGCTGGATTTAAGAACCACTGTATGAAGGCAAAAATCATGTTTATTGAGGTCGCAATGTAGTAAAATTTTAGAACAAGTTTTACGTAGTGCCATGTCATTCTATTGAAATAACTGCAAGTAACATTTTAGACACATTATGTAACATTTTCACGTGTCTGGAAACAGAAGTGACCAAACCTGACCCCCCTGTACACCAGCAAATGAGGAAGAGAGAGCAGTGGTCAATCAGAAGACTGAGGGTTGTGAAATTGTTCCACCCATGCACACGGCATTATACTAAAGGTAAAAACTCCCAGCCGGAAGGTTGATGTCCAGAAACATCCATTTACAGCAAAACAAGAGGAAAAGACAAAATATTATTATTATTATATATTATTATTTGGTTTATTATTTTTTTCTTACTTTTTCACAGGCAACCAAAGGAAAGGACCATTACATTAAATGCAATTATTTGAATATCTGTGCTTAAACATTTTTGGAAATGATATAATGCAAATGATATGACATAGACTGAGCCAATTCATATGGAAATGTTCAATACTGTAGCTTTAAAAGAAGATAGTTGTTTTCATTTCTGCTAAACTATAGTTAATAGTTAATTCAAACTCTCAATCTCTTTTTTTTATTTCCTGGATGCCTGCTAGATCTGTAAAATCCAGTTTCTGTAACCAGTGATGAGATCATCTGATAAAAGAGCATGTCAAAAAGAGCCACTGTTCCTGATCCAAGCGTCACTCCAGACCATAAATAACTTCAATAGCTCACAAAAAGACATCACTTCCTTCCAATCTGTTGAGTCTCACCCCACCATATGATCTATAAATGACTGTTGTCTGAATGAGTGTAAAAGATGAGTGCAGGCCCAGTTTATGATGGCCTTCAGCCAGCCTAAACCAGTACAAGGACAGTCAAAATCAGGCTTCACAAAATCCAAAGCCTCAACAGATGTCTAAAATAATTATCGCAATCTGTCACCTTAAGATAAAAATAGGAGGTATTTAAATGTTTTGCATTATTAAAGGACTACTGTAGTAATATCATCAAAGCCAGATGACTAAAACCTCAATTAGTGCTCCGGATATTGGACGAGCAGATCACAGGGATAAAGAGTTACTTTATTACTCATCCACTTGTGTTTTGTCACTTGTTAGAAAAATGTACAAAAATCACATTTGCTGATGAAGTACAGTAGTTTGTATTGTTACCTCTGCCAATGAACGGCAGAGGTTATGTTTTCATCAGGGTTTGTCTGTTTGTTTGTTTGTTTGTCTGTTGGTCTGTCAGCAAGATAACTCCAAAAGTTATGGACGGTTTTCCATGAAATTTTCCAGAAGTAATGATACTGACACAAGGATCAAATGATTAAGTTTTGGTGGTGATGAGCGGGGGGGGTTAGGGTTCATATTTAAATTGTGAGATTTTTCACAGATATTTATTTTCTTTTGTATTTCTTAAGTTTCAGTTAAACTTCTGTCGAAGTTATACCACAAACTAAATAGAATTAGCCTCTTGGAATAACTCACTTAAGCTTTATAGTTTAGTTGATTACACAAATAAGTCAAGTTTTCTGTTTTGTAAAGCCATCAGTAATGAAATAGAACTCAACTATCATACAAAACGAATGTAGCAATGGTCTATTCCAACCCGTGAGGCTTATATGAAAAAGTTTTACAAACAGTATCCTGTATGGATGAAAAAAGAGGTTTTACAACTACTTACAGTAGCATTATTTAAAGGTGGGGTGCAAGATGTTTTCCTGGAGCATTTTTACTATATTCCTTAAAATCCCCTTCACACCCTGATTACAATCAATTAATTAAATGCTCTAACACAAAAATGTAAAAAAAACGTATTCACCTGTGGAACGGACAGGACTAAAAAAATATCATCCGATCCTTTTGAGCGCCCACTCAAAATGATTGGACAGTGATATGTCTATCAAACTCAACTGCCATTTGCCCCTCCCCCTCCTGCATGAATCTCTCGTTCTCCGAGGTTTGGAGCACTGGTACCGGAAACGAGGAGGAGTAAGAAAAAGCACATCTTATAAGCTCCTTCCCCTTCTCCTTAAATTATTAAAAACAATAATGTTCTTCTGAGTCTCAGCATATCTATACTATATACTATAAAGTGCCTGATACTTATCATTAAATAATTTGGTTTCTGGCTTTACAT
>JAPTYQ010000006.1:8577704-8588010 GCA_029814465.1 Ostorhinchus cyanosoma
GCCATGCTTCTATGGCACGGTTCATGTATGTACTATAACCAGACCCATACTTTCTTTGGCACAAACAAAATTTTAATGAAAGAAACAAAATGAACTCAAAATGAACTGAACAGTCATAGATTTCTGCATTTTTCTTTTTCTGGTGTATGAATGCACATGGTGGTGGTCAGAGGGGCCATTTGGTGTGAATTTGCAGCCACACCTCCATCAGCCTGCTCCAGGGCAGCTGTGGCTACAAATGTAGTTTACCACCACCAGAGTGTGAATGTGAGAGGGAATCAATAATAGATCAATAATGTAAAGTGCTTTGGGTGCCTTGAAAAGCGTTATAGAACTCTAATCCATTCTTCTTCTTCTTCTTCATTATTATTATTATTATTATTATTATTATTATTATTATTATTATTATTATTATTATTATTATTATCATTCAGAAGGTTTTGGTACATCTGTTTGTTCCAGTGTTTGATTGGTACTTTACTATTTACTGTATGCTGATGATTTTCCCTGTTTATTGCCATATTGATCTGTTGAAGTGATTATTTTCCTCCTGCTATTTAGAGTCGTTTCATTCAACTTATTGTGTTTTCTCTGTCTCTTGTAATAAGTGGCTCATGCCTGAGTAATTATAAATCTTATGCAATCTTCATAAAAACAATATATGTAAAAGATGCAAACAAACTGGCTTTTCAGCTTTTTCCCAGCGTTTTCAGCTTGAATGTGCATGAGTGGATTCACACTGAAGACAATGAAGACAAAAATAAATCATTGATCTGTGGAAGGAGCGTGGTGACAGGTCAAGGATAACGCAAGTGATGCATGTGCTATGTTGACTTCTTACTAGTGTCAACATCGCGGATGTCAGGGCGTGTGCCGTTGACGACTTTGTGTCCTGGTCCATTTCCATACATCAGTGTGGTATAAGGGCGGAAATCCATAGCCCAAAGTGGAGATTTACCTGCAAAATACAACATCAAAAGCTTCATATTCCTTGACTTACTTTCCTTGTTTTTCTGTTTTCTCTCTACCTTAGAGAGCTAAACACGTGCACAGACACATGTGGACACAGAGGAAGGCTCTGTGGATCCCCAGAGTGCAGCAGGAGGTCTAAAGCTGGTTGAGTGTCTCAGTGTTTCTCTCCAGATGAGCCATTAGCCTGGTGAGTCTCCCCACTGATGAAGAGCTTAGAGTTTCACAAGCACATTAATCACAGCTGCACCACTGGGAGGAAGAAGAGGAGGAGGAGGAGGAGGAAGAAGAGGAAGGGTAAATAAGGATAAAACAGGTAAGAAAGAACAGACAGGGGAACAGCACCATCTCACACAAGTGCTAAATTGATATGAGAATCTGGGGCTTGATACTGATATATAAAAAAAATGTCACATTTTTTGGGGGGAAATGTCAGCTTTTTACTGATGTTATTTATGGACAGGATGGAAATGCCAGTTACAAGAGAAATGGTCATATCCTGTACATAAGTAGAAGTACATGTTCCCATTCATTACAAAATAAAAGTATGGAGTATAATCAATCTAATTTACTTTAAGTATGAGAACGAAAAGTAGTTGTTGTGAAGTCCATGTCAGTGTTTCACTTTTCTATCTGATGTTTTTGGATTCAAATTACTGCTCTCTTAATCATTAAGGTGTATTGTGCATTTTATTGCACATGGTTGAGCTCATTTTATGTCGTTTATTATTCTCAGTAGTTAATCTACCGAATTGCATTATATTGTATTAGATCATCACATGTTTGGAATTGTCATTGCTCTAAAAAGCTTTGCATCTGCTCATTGTGCAGCACATTTTGCAGCTAATCTGAGAGGGGTTTTGAAGAAATTATTTCATTTTAGAGGGACAAGTATGGTCTCAGCCCAAAAAGGGAACAAAAAAAAACCCACCTAAAATTATGACAAACCTTCAAAATCAATACATTTGGACACACATAGTTTTGGTGGTTTGGACAGGAGGGGTATGTTAAACTGTAATCTGAAGTGTAACTAATGTAGTGGTGTAAAACCTACAGAATTTTCTTTTATGATGTGGCAGAGTAAGAGTTAAAAGCAGCGGAAAAAAAGAAATGCTCAAGTAAAGTAAAAACACCTCAAATCTGTACCATTTCAAAACACTAAACGTTTCATTGAAAACCAGTGTCTTCAGTCACATAGAGTCAGAAGTTATAACGGAATAAAGGAAAGAAATGAATAAGGTCAACACAGGAACGGTCCAAAGGGAGATTAACTGACAGGGACGGCTGTCAGAGTCAGAGAAACGAATGGAGGGAATGGTGTAAGACAAAGAGAGAGAATAGCGTCAGCGGTCAGAGGGAGACGGGAAACAGAAAGACAAGGAAAGAAACTGAAATAGAAAGGCGACAGAGAGAAAGGCTGCCGGCTATATGTGTTTACCCGGGCTGTAATTGCAGGGGAGAGAAAGCAGAGGAAATGTCAAGCTGCTAGTGGCAGAGGAACACTGAAGCTGAGAGAACGCCGGCAGTGCGGTGAGAGGCTTCACACACTCAAGGAAACACACACAAAGAGCACAAAATGCCACTGAGTTTCTGCTCTATTGTCACAGGGGATAAACACACCTGGAGGGGGGTAGATAGATGGAAAACAGAGGCAAAAAAAGGAGCTTTTTCCGCATCGCAACATAGTGAAATTTGCTTGTCATGTGTAAAAAAAAAGGCATAAGGATCACATCATGACGAAGGACCTGCTTCTCAAAGAAATCACATTAAATGAGTCAGAGTTAAATTACCCAGAATGCTTTGTCCTCGAAATGGGTATCCATTGAAGGTGAAAGGGTGGGAGTGGTCAGCCATGACTATTGTGAGAGTCTCCTCTTCTTTGGTGAGTTCAAGACCCTTGGCAATGGCGTTGTCGAAAGCGACCGTCTCATGGAGCGCCATGTACCCCCTCCCTGCATGGTGAGCCTGGTCAATGCGTCCACCTGAACACAGAGGGAGCCAAAGGTTAAAGAGGAGCATTGGTGAGGGATGATCTACTGCCTCTGACTGGGACTTTAAATGAGAGAGAAGAAAACTGATGGTTCTTTCCCTCAAATTTGTGAAACAATGCTTTGTAAATGGAAATGTAACCGTGACAGTTTAATTAAACAAAATGCCTCTGCTTAATTTCCTCATTTTTCCTTCTTTAATTAGGCAGGATAAATAGGATGAAGACGGAGGAAATAAGAGAAATTCATCATAAGAACAACAGAAAAGACAGATTGGAACTCTGTCTCTTGAAAAGTTGACTTGATAGAAAAGGAAAAAATGCATTAAAAAAAGCTTTAGAATAAAATTGGAATTGCCGCAAATCGAATGTGTCTCATTGAGTTTGGTAATAAATTCCTAGTGGATTTGAGACACGATTCAAGCTGCCATGTAAAAAAGAGTTTCAATGAAATAAGCTCATATTTTAATTCCTTTACCCTTGCTTCCAGTCTTTATGAGTGACTTGATATTTGATGTGGACGGTGTTTAGCTGGGGAGCAGCAGAATATGTGTATTTAGAAATATCAAAAAATATGAGGAACTTAATTTACTTACAGTTACACTCTAAATGAAGCTTACTTTTTAAAGTCTGCATCACTAATATCCTATAATTCCCTGATTTAAAACAAAATGACAACTCCAGGGCTAAAAGGTGAAGCCAATGTGGAAGTGTCAAAATCTGTGGTAACTTGAGTGTTTATGTGCAGTGTGTGTTTAATAGGGTTGGGAATCTTAGTTGTAAGGCCGATACGATACGCATCTCGATACAGCCTCTACAATCCAATATATTACAGATACATGTGTGGCACCTGACGATGCGATACGATACGATTCACACCCAAATCACGATACAGAGCAATTAAGCACATTTTGATTCAACACATTCATTCAGGTAAAAAAAATGATAATAATATGAGTGAAATTCAATAAGTCAAATAAGTCCATGACTTTTCACAAAGTGTCTTTTGTGCAGTTTCCAAACATGTGCCTCACATACAGTCAGTGAAAAAGTTAGGAATTTGTTTCCAAAGTCATTTCTCTACATGTTTCTAACTCAATTTCTTCCTCCTCAACAAATCACTTTGTAATGTAATAATGAAGGTAAAACAGAAAAAGGTTTTGTCACTTTAAGAGACACCTGCGCAAGGTATTCTGGGATGCGCTGTTAGATATGTATGTGACAGTTTAAGGAAGTATCTCAGGTATGTACAGTAGTATTTAATACAGTTAATCTACTTTAAGTACATGTTCATAAACCTGCTCGTCTCCTTCCTTCTGTCTGTCACATTCACACACACTTTACAGTATTCATCCGCGGCGCTCGTGCCTCAGTGCATCCACAGCTCATACTGTCCTGTACAGTGTACACATCCGCCAATCTGCGGCGCACGTTAACGAGGGTCTGTAGAAAAGAAAAACTGTACCCAAAGAAAGAGAAACACTTTTAAATGCGCATTAAACTATGTTCTATTGAACGGATCGAATTTTATCAATATAAACATTCAGTAATCGATGCATCGCGATATCATTCCAAACTTTTCATTCACTCACAGCTTCTCAACCGATGCACTCGCATCGTGCACGCGCGTGTCGGCGCATCGATACGTATCGGATAATCTTCCCATCCCTAGTGTTTAACCCTCGGGTATGCGGTCCAGCGAAGCCCTTAGTAGCTACGAAGGGTGCATAACATGCACACTTGTATAATAATGCCCAAAAAAAATTCATGCAGTTTGTTTTTAACTCTTACATTTTTTTCTATTTCATCAACTTGAGCTGTAAATAAAAATACCAAATACTCAATAATTGTCCATTTTTTAACCTTTTAAATGCCGTGTTTGTAATGTAAAGAAACCATTTTTTGATGCAAAAAACACAAAAAATGATTTTTTTTTTCAAAATACTACATAAAAATTGGATCACATATGATCTGATTTTTACAGCCTGGCATATGTCAATAATTCACACCAACATTGGTTAATTTGCATTTTTATTTTTTGCACAAGGTCAAATGTGCTTAAATACTAGCATCTGTCACAGAGTGTGCATACAATGCACACCTACAAAACAAACTATTAAATATTACATATTGTTTTATTTTTCTGCTCTAATTTGATTTTATTTTTGTAAATCAAGGTCAGCTCTAACCATACATATCAAATAATCTTTCATTTAAATTTTTTTTAACCCTTTAAAATAGAACTCAAAGTAAAATCTGCTGCAAGTTCATCTGCTAACATGCAACATGGTGGACAGAGTTACAGCGGTCACTCCAATTACAAGTTACAGAAAGTTAAATTATATTATTGTTAATTATGCTCTGTGTTTCTTCTTTCATTTAATGAAGATAAGTGATAAAAATAAAACAAAACGCTCTGCTGTAGAACAGCATATCTCCATAGATTAACTTTCATCTGGTTGTCAATTGAATATGATGCTGTGGAAAAAAAGGCCTGAAAAAAAAAAAAAATTTTTGTTCATCCTTTTTTGTCACACATTTGTATTTTGATATACTTACAGTTTGTATCTTTGTCACAAGGGCTCATATACAGAGTTTGGTCTGCTTTGGATACGTAGATGTACTCTATTCATTCAACAGTTACAGGCAACAATGGAACACAATATTAACCTAAACATCCACTGCTGATGAAAATCATCAACTAATCTAAAATGTTTAATACCTGTTGATCCACTAATCCTATCAATGCATGCAAATAATTGGCCAGGCTCCTCTGGCTTTTCACTGTTTATGAGTTCCCCATGACAGCCGTAAAGGCCACTGAGAGGAAGACCAACAAGCATCTATGAAGATGGCTGGGCATTCCCCCAAGTTTCTCTTCAGTGGGCCTTTGGATCTGGTCTGGCAGCTGCAATTCCCTCTGTCATCAGTTGTGGAGGAGTACAAGATGGCAAAGTGCAGAGTCATGTTAAGCCTGAGGGATTCCGGTGACGATCTGGTTAAACAAGCAGGTGTCACAACCAGGTCGGGGCACAAGTGGGCTGCCAACGCAGCTGTGGAGCAGGCAGTGAGCTCCCTGAAGCTGAGAAACATCATCGACAACCAAAGCGTCCATCGGCAAGGCCTTGGCTCTGCTCATTTCCAAACTTGGAGTGGTGTAAATTCAAGGTCCAGACGAGCCATGATGCAGGCGGAAGTCCAGAGTAGGGAGGAGGAGAAGTGGATAGCCAGGGAAGTGGAACAGGGTTCACAGGAAGCGTGGACAAAATGGAATCTGCCCAAGCCTAAGGTCACAAGGTCTGAGCTGTGGCGACTGGAGCATTACCGTATCTGCTTCCTCTTTAGGTCTGTATGTGACACCCTTCCTTTGCCATCACATCTGCACACATGGGGGCTGAGAGAGGATCCACTCTGCAGCTCTGCAGCCAGAAGGGAACTCTGGCACACATACTGTCTAGGTGCAAAACAGCTTTAACCCAAGGGCGGTATAGATGGCGCCATGACAAAGTTCTCCTCTTACTCACTGACACCATCGAATGGGAGAGAGGCAAAAAGAGGCCAGCTGGCACAGCCATGAGGAGTACGACCACCTTCATTAAGGAAGGAGCTAAGCCTTTCCAGACCAAAAGAACAAAGCCCAACATTCTTCAAAATACAAGCTCTTGGGAGATGAGGGTTGATGTAGAAAGGCAGTTGCAGTTCCCAGAAGTGGTCCAAACAACCCTCTGGCCATACATTGTGCTGTGGTCTGCCAAAGACTGGAAGATAATTCTTGTCGAACTGACTGTGCCATGAGAGGAAGGTTACGAAGAGGCCCACGAGAGGGACAAGGCCTGGCAGGCAAGGTTGTTCCCGGTGGAGATTGGGTGCCGGGGCTTCCCAGCCCAGTCGGCATGGCGGTTGCTGTCGGCTCTGGGCCTGGATGAGCGGAGCAAGAAGCAAACCACTCGTAGGATGGGGGAGGTGGCAGAACATGCCTCGTGTTGGATCTGGAGTAAGTGAGAGGAGGAAGGCTGGAGGCCAGGAACGGGGGCAGTGAGCTGGCCACTCACTGCCGGGACACCAACTGGAGAGTGTTGTGGTTGAGGGTTGAAATACTCAGTGAAGGTTGTGCACCACCTGACGACACCTGCTCCTGGCCAATGGCTACAGCTACCTGCTAAGGCGAGGTTCACACCTAAGGATTTTCTAAATCATAAGTGATTTTTTTCTCTGTTACATGAAGACAAAAAATCAGGCATTGAACAGTTTTGATTGTACTGTGTGTGGTGTCTCCAATAATCTCAACACAAAACACCATACACATAATGACTCTGTCCCAACACTGATCTAGACTCTAGTCCTCTGAGACAGAAATCTCATGTGACCAAACGTGATGAAATAAAAATGAAGAAGATAGGGACGGGGAAAAAGTAAAAGAAATTTTGCTGGTATGGGTAAAATTAAACAAAATGTGAGTGGGTAGTGGACAAGGAAGTGAAAAAATAAAAATTTGTCTATGAAAATAATTGTCAGGACATTTAATGATGATCATTATCTAATCTGACCGTGGTTGATCCATATTCGGTTTGCTTTATTTTGAAGTGAGCTTCACCTGTATTTACATCCGCCCACAGACATCACTGAGCAGCGCATATTAGAGATTTAATGATGGCGTGCGTTTTAGGCAGAAATAAAGCCCTTAAAAGTTACTTACTGTGTAGATGATGGGTTTAATCACAGGTCAGGTTGGACTGCAGGTCTAATGTACACGTGTACAGGCAGGTTTGGAAAAGTGGACCCATATAGGACTCTGCTTGTGAGTTGTCAGCTTTCCCCACACATGAAGATTTTTTGTCGGAAATATTGAACAACTTTAATATTTATGATTGTTGGCCCAGATCTATTTCAGAGTTGATTATCGAGACAAATTCACTCTTAACACACCTCAGACCACAGGATCATCAGATAGGACCATCTGATAAGACATAAGATAATCTGGGGTTTGCCGTCCTTGGTCAGGAAAGGGGAAAATCGTGACAAAAACAGCCCGATTATCTTTAAGTGTGTACCCTGCCTAAGGTAGCTGAGGAAAGCACGCACAAGCAGTTTGTCATCTTTTCATGGTCATCAGAGATGTTCAAGAGACCTCATGGTGAATATGGAAACACCGTCATCTTCTACAACATTGATTTAATTGTAAAACCCATGTATTTTGATAAATGACAATGGATGGAGACACTTAGTTTATGTACAGTTAATGATATATTTTGCTGAAAAAGTCATTTTTTTCTTCAGTTTTCTCTGTTTCTGATAAAATAACCTTCAACTTAACTCAGAGCTTTAATGAACATCTACATGATCAGTAAATTAAATATGGGAAAATGTCAGATTTTTACTGAAATAAACGCAAAATATAGAGGATAATATTATTATAATAAATCACTTAAGAAAGGTTCAACAGCGAAAAAAAATAATTTTGGAACTACCACAAAAGTAGAACAGGGTCTTTATTGGTTAAAGTAATGCAATGCATTTAAAATGCATTACAAATTATATTTAAGCGCATGCTTTCTGCAGTCTGCAGTGAAAAACATTTTACTCACACTACTACTCACACTGGATATAGACAGGTTTGCATTTGCATTGGATGACTTTACACTTGACCTGTACTTATCTCTGAGACTTGATACTCAACCTGGATTTACCGCTAATGACTTAAAACCTGACTGCATCGAATGATGTGATACTTTTGGATAAAATAATTGGATACTTCATCGGGACTTGATATTTATTTAGATTTTTTTGTTTGTTTTTTTGGCACTCAAGACCTCATTCTTGTCTTGAATGACTTGAGACTTGGTGGCAGGGACACTTTCTATCTTATTTTTAAGTCTCAGCACAAGGTTTATTTTTACACCGTTAGCGTTTCGTCATTGTGCCTCCTTCCTCCACCTGCTGAATGGGAAAGGGAAGCAGACTCAGGTTAATAAGTTGTGCTCTGAGTGAGTTGTCAGTGATTGGGTGCACCATATGCCTGCTTCTATTTATACATTTGCTGGTTATTTTAAAGTCATTGTAAAGACACTCCATAGCAGCACAGTGTCCCCAAGCGGCTGCCTCAGATTAAAAGAGAGATGGATGAGGAGGCTGGGGAAGCAGCCGTGTGGAACAGAAACACGTCAGCCCACCACATTCGCTAACACACTCATTGAGCTGTATGCAGAATCAATGTCACTTCAGCCTTTTCACTTGCACACACTGTTCTGTAGCAGGACGGAGTATGGAGGGCAATCACTACTGAAGACACCACCAAGATAATACCTAGATGCAACACTACCAGTACTGAGGTACTGTATATAAGTACAAATATAATACACATTTTGGTCTGTAGTTGTAGTGCTACGTAGCCTTCAATGATTAGATTGATCCACAACAGTTTTTTTTTTGTATTTTTAGCAGTACCATGTCTCTCCTGGAATTTCATTAACCACACAAATTAAATGAAAATGATTGTGTGCAAAGTGGAGTAAGCTGTTGTCCTCACCTTCCACTAGCAAAAAGAAGCCCTTTGGGTTTTTCTGGAGGATGCGGATGGCCTTTTCCGTGGTCTCGATGATAGATGGGTCCATATTTGGGTTCCTGTCTGCTTCGAAGCGCAGATCACCAGGTTCAAACAGAGCTGAAGGGGAGAGAGGAAGAACAGCGGAGGCTTAGTGGATGTGTGTTTTATACCCCTCCTCCGACCACCGCCATTCTCAGCCCACAGGAGATAACACATCACATCTTCAAGGAGTTTTTTGTTTAGTGCATCCACTCAGGCCAGAAAAACACAAGTATGACTGACTCTTTTCATCTCCTCCACAACACCACACAGATATTTTAAACAAAAAAAGTCTTGGTAACATGAAGGTCTCAAAACTAGCTTCAATGTTTCTTTGATAATTTGCTCCATGTGTATGGAACCCACAACAACACTTCCTACTCCTTTACTCACTTATTTTTAGGACATTGCTTGAAATTATCAGCTTTCCTAGTTGTGCATCAACATGTTAAGTTTTTCAGATATAACAAAAACCTTTTTCAAGATAATGGTAAATGTTGAGCAGTATAGCTGTGGATACCAGTTTGGGTATTTTTATACCATATCATATGTAGTTCTTTAAAGCTGCAGTATTTAATACTTCTGCACTGACAGTGGATCAAAAGTATATGATGAAAGGGGTCTGTTGTGATGATGAATCCATGGAGAGCTAGAAAAGCACTCGGAGAGCGCAGACCTCCGCCGAGCGCAACCCCCCCCCTTCCCCCACCACATTAAATATTAGTCCCTCATTTATTTAGACAGCATTTTTAGATTCCTTGACCATG